>JAYESA010000011.1:147322882-147326024 GCA_036927795.1 Iris macrosiphon
GGGATGACTTGGTCACGCGCGGTCTTCACCGAAACATGCGCGCCGTCGATACGGACGTGTAAGATTTCGCAGAAGTTGATTTGGATGTGCATGCACACCGAAATCAACGCGTATCCGCCGACAACGCCCCGTATCCGCCTATTCTGGAATACGTCATAACTTCGTGTACACACGTCGGATCGAAACAAAACTTGCGCCATAGGACTCGTAGTAATACGCTGGTCCTGTGACCCAAGTTTGGTTCGATTCTGAGAACGTTGACAAAATCACGTATCGTGGGCCCCACAGGCTCCACTTGACGGGCGATTTTGTGATCGGCTCATCGAATCCAATTTTGGAAGTTCTGTTGGGTTCGTATCATCATTCCTGACTTGTTGACACTAAGTTTGACGAATTTGGAGACCTTTGACCCTGACACGCTTTTCGGTGCAAAGTGGCCCACATGTGGACCCCGCTTTGATCCGGAAGTGTCATTTTTGCCCTTGTGTCCAAATTGGACCCAAGGACAGGCGTTTCTAGCTATTTGATATTTTCTAAATCTAATGGTGATATTTATTTTAGCAACCGGAGTAGTACCTGCAAATCACACTGAGACCAGAGCTACAGTTGGAGCCAGAACCCCAGGCAAGTATACCTTGCCAAATATTGCAGTTCTTATTACATATTTAATTGCCTTATATATATATTATGGTACATGCTTGACCTAGGACCGTGTGACTTTACTTAGCGTCCGATTAATAGTCGGGTGCCGACACCGTACGCGGCATTGTGTATTATCATCTAGACATGGATATCGAGACCCCATCTTTCTCGTACTTATCCTATCAAGTACACTATAACCCAGAACACTTGATACTATTCATGACAGGATCTTTCTGAGATATTTATGGTGATTCTGTATAGGATACAGGTTTTATGACATAGACATTATATTTCTAGACATTATATGACTTGCTGCATTAGATATGATCGTGCGTGACATGGACATGGTGCATCGTGGACATGAGACATGTGATTACATTGGGTGGGGAGAGACACACAGGCTACAGGCTGATTGTATATATAAACCCCCTATTATTGTGAGGCACAAGACTCTGAAGCTCGAGCTTGGCCCATTACCGGATATTACTGCTACCGGCTCCCCGACACAGAGCTTGTAGTGGCTCAGCCTGAGTTTTAGTGATGCTCTCACTTGTATTTTCACATAGATGGTTACATACTTACCCTATTTACTTCATTATTGCTGTACTGCATTTATTTTGACTTGTATTATCTGTACCTTGCTATGTCCCCTGAGGACCTGGATCCGGATTATGTCCCCAGGATTAGCTGACGAGATCTATCCCGAGGTATACGGGATCGAAGCATTAGCATTAGTAGAAGCAGGTGCCTACATTAGAGCAGAACCAGGATCTAAGGACGAGATTGTGCCAGAGAACTTCTCCTGAGTATTGGCTTGAGATACTCATTTATTCTGTTTCTAGTTATTTTATTTCTAGTCTATTGCATTGATGTATCAGACTTGTTCTCGAATTGTTCTCCGAGACACTTTTATTGAGATTTGTTAGTTTATTTTATTTGAATTATTTTTGGCATTTGATCTGTGATTATCTGTTGCGGATGAGATTAGAGTAGACTGTGACTTGTATCATTGGACCTAATTATTGTTGTATTACAGCTTAAGTATGTCCTGATGGATCCATTAAATTGGGTTTGTCCATCGGTGTGTGCTGCTGGTCATTGCCACGTGTCTAGTCCCTCGATATTTTGGGACTGGGGCGTGACACCTTTGGAGTTTGAGGTATAGCTTAGAATTTAGATTTTGTTCTTATGTTTACTTGTGATTGCTTGTTTTAGATTAAGTGCTGAGACCTTGTTTGTGCTAGGTTGGTGATCTGGTGTTTCTGAGGATTTCTCTGACATGGGGCATTATTCGCTTCGGTGGAGGCGGGAAGCTTAGCCCACGTTTCATCGGACCCTTCAGCATCCTTAAGAGGGTCGGCGCTGTGGCGTATAGGCTAGATTTGCCACATACGCTAGAGAGAATTCATGATGTATTCCACGTGTCGCAGTTGAGACGGTACGTGGCGGATCCCAGTCACGTATTGGATCACTCAGAGATCGTGATGGGCCCTACTCTTAGCTATCTAGAGCAGTCGATGGAGATTCTGGATCGGCGGGAGAAGGTGTTGAGGAACCAGACTATTCCCTTAGTTCGCGTCGCGTGGAGGCATCACTCTCCAGGTGAGTCGACCTGGGAGAGGGAGGATGAAATGCGCGAGCGATACCCTTATTTTTCGAGCCCTGAGGTATGGTTCTTTTCTTTTCCTTGCATTCATGTCCTAGTTCCGTCTTTAATTTCGAGGACAAAATTAATTTAAGGAGGGTAGGCTTGTTACTACCCAATTCTAGAAAATAGAATTTTTATTTTATTTTATTTTGGTAAATTGTGTAGTGATCATAATTAATTGTATTTATATTTAATTGTTGATTGTATTAATTTTTATTGGTTGTTTTAGGATTTTGGCTAGTCTGGACCCATGTCAGACTCTAGTGGACCCATGTCAGACCCAACCAATACCCTTGCCAGACTTATTTATGGGTTTAGAATAGTTATTATATTTTTATTTAGTTTGCTGGGTTGTTTTGGTTTAGTTAGAATGTGTTTAGTGAACCCTAAACCTAAACCTTAGTTACATGACTAAAGAGAGAGGGAACTTTAGTAATTTTGCTTTATGTAAACCTATTTCTATATGTGTGGCCGGCCCCCTAACCCTAATTCCTTCTTCTGGCCGAAAATTTCCCCAATCCTATTTCATTCTTCTTCTTCTTCTTCTCCACTCTCCACTCTTTTTCTTCTTCCTTCTTCCAAGTTTCAAGTAAGTATATCATCTTTCTCCTCTTCCTTCTTCTATTCTTCCATTGATGTAAACCCTAACCCTTTACTTTTCCCTAACCTAGGTGTGTAGAGCCTAGACTTAGTGTAGAGGCTTGGCTTGGAGGCTTGGAGGCTTGGAGGCTTGAGGGTGGTGATTTCAAGGGTTTGAAAGACTTTGGCCTTGGGATTCCAACTCCCAAGAGGTAAACCCTAACTTTCCTCTTAGTGATTGCTCTTATTTAGTATAATTAGTAGTTTAGAACC
>JAYESA010000011.1:147326124-147681124 GCA_036927795.1 Iris macrosiphon
TGGCAACTAGTTATATGAAGAAATATTATCGATGAGATAAAAGATTGTACATATGTTAGCGTTAGCGAATATTGAGAGTGCTTAGACCAAAATTGGGTTGCAACATGTTGGAAAAAAAATTGACAAGATTAACCGAATAATTGTCGCAGGAACTTAAAGAGTTATAGGAAATTTATGTAAGGAATATCTTGGACGAAAGTATTAAGTGACAAGTGTTGAGGAATGAAGTTACATATGTAGCCATTTGATTTCTCTAACTATTAGCATTGGCTGAGTGCACCATATTTTGGGGACTCCTGAAATATATGTACCATCTAGGTGAAGTGGTGAACGAAATTCAAACAGAGATGCAGTAGATTATTGAAGAACTGAGAAACATGAACAAATCATTTGAAAAAAAGAAATGGTGGATTAAAATCAACGATATATATGATTCGTGATTGAGAAATATAAATCGGGAAGGAATTTGCAATGGTATATTAGATTATTGTGACTCAAAATAGTTCGTTTGATGACTTAAGTGATTTAGTGAATTGAGTTAATTTTTAAGTTTCGAGGACGAAACTTTTTCTGAGTGGTATATTATGTAATGTCCTGCTCCGCGTAAAGATATTACGCTAAAATTCTAGACGGATGAGATGGATGGGATACAAATTTTAATGGCAATTGAGATGCTTGGTATGATGTTACAGGATTACTTAACTTGGCCGGGTGAAATTATTTTATTCAGTGTGGTTCGATTGTATGGTTATGCCAAGTTAGAAGATTGTGCATCGCATCTGATCATCCTTTAGGAATAGTGGTCATATATGGGATCGAGACGTGCAGACTATATCCGTATATGTGAGTGAATCTGTCCCTTCTCCTCTACTCCTTCATGCCCTAATAAAAGAAATTGCTAATGTTACCTTACTGTGTTTCATAACTAAATGTTACTCTAGTCCACATAAAGATAGTGATGTCTTATATTCAATACTGTTGTAATCAATGAAACACGTGAATAATGAAATGCTAGTACTATCGACACAAGAATATTATAAAGTAAGTCTTATATGAGAAATAAGAATATTGTACAATCTACTTTACATGCTTGTAACACTGAGAATAGAATATTGAATATATGTACAGGTATAAGTGCATCAGTGCACAGTAACTATAATAAAAATGCTTTATATGCAAGTATAATTGTGGTTTGGTACCACCGGGCCACAAGAAGATCTGTAAGTTGGGACCTACGGGTCACCAACCGATATGAGAATGAGTAAAAAAAGAAGGATCGATAATGTGAGGCTTTACTTACATTTCTTTACCGTGCAATTTATGCTTAAGACTTCATTTGCATAGATGTTGCATGGTCATAGACAACTTGTGCACAAGGTTTGATAAGTTTCCTCGAACGAGATTCACCGGGCACCAGGATCGTTCGGCCTAGGAGAAAACATAGTGCTTTGGTAGTACTGGTATAAATGAGACATTCATTGGGGACCGCAACCTCATGAATGGTGTTTCGTACGTCCATCGAAGTCCTATACCACTACCAGAATAAGTACTACCAGAATAAGTCAAATTAGTGATATCTGGAAACGTCGCTAAATGACATAAAAATGTTGCTAAAAAAATTTAGCAATGTAATTAGTGACGTTTCAATGAAGTCATGTTTAAGCTAGTCGCTGACAGAAAAAATATCACAAAATGCTGCTATAGCGACATTTTCTAGCGACGTATTTGCGTCGCTAATATTTTTCATATTAGCGACGTTTAGCGACGCAACGTAGCTAAATTAGCGACGTGTTGTGTGTCGCTAAACGTCGCTTATTTTTCCTATTCAACTACGTATTTAGCGACGTATTTGGCGACATATTTAGTGACGCATATAAACGTCGCTAAATGTCGCTAAATTTTTAGTGACAAAATAAAAAAAAGAATATAAAATAGTTTTCAAACCAATCTTCCTGCAGTTTATGAATTTATAATTTATATAAATAGACCCGGAGCAACCCTTCATTGAATTCCCTGGGTTCGCCGACCCCTTCAGTGGAATACTCAACACCGATAAATTAACATACATTTAATATAAATAATATAGTAAAATTTGAAGAAAATAAAATATTGAAATTACAAACCGAGTCTGAAGAAAATTTTGTCTTAAAGAATACAATAAATATCCACACAAACAACCAGTAAACTGTCCTAACTAGGACTACTGTGGATCTGGATGACCACCGACACGTATCAGGGATAAGAATAAATCATATTGCTCCCTTAAAATCGATACCGATGTCGATGAAGAAGGCAGTGACGTCGGTGGAGTCTGTGTCGATGAAGACGCACCAGGAGGGCGTATCTGCTCCAACGCTGCTAGCCGATGGTTGTATGAATCCATGGTAGATAACAGCCTCATACTTTTATGAACTATTGAATTCTGCATCATCGTTAGCCTCTCTCCATGGACAACTGTGATGCTTGCAGCTCTGTCACGCTGCGCTCTGTCGATGCTTTAAGATCAGCTGTCATATCCCTGAGCTCCATGATGCTGCGCTCGAGCGTATCAAATTATGCGATGAGCATTGCATTGTCCGCTTACGGCTGGGAAAGGGGCTGCTCCTCCATTCTTCACAGCAACTCATTACGGAGAGACGCAATCTGACGGTTAATGGTCTCATGGACTCGGGTCGACGCCTACGAGGGCTGTAGGAAATTCGTACTTGTAGTAGAGGCCCTAGAGGACTGCGTCACAACAAAGGAGCCATAACTTCCTATATCATAGTACGAACCCCTTTGGAGACCACCAGCGGCAGTTACCCACAGCTCATCCGCCGACGAAGCTGGAGAGGGCTGCGAGATTGTACCATCCTCTCCCACTGTAGATGCACTAGCAGTCGTCCGCTCACGCAACCTGTAACCTTCATTTAAATTAGGTTAATGAGAAGTCAAATTCAATTTGGATTGCTCTTCATAAGATAAGAAATCCAAATTAAATTGGTTAAGGGCACAATGGTAAATTTACTATAAAAATATCTTGACAACAAACAACCCCCTCATTTCCTATATGAGGACATCCCTACCTCTTTCACTCACCATCCCTCATCTTCCCTCAACCCTATATTAGCAAGGTAACCCTTGATCATCTTCAAATATGTTTTATAACTCTAACTAGGATAAGTGTGTATATATATATATATATATATATATATATATATATATATATATATATATATATATGTGTGTGTGTGTGTGTGTGTGTGTGTGTGTGTGTGTCAAAAAAAGGAAAAAGAGCAGCAATAGCAAGAAGCAGTAGCATTAGCAGTAGCAAAGAAGCAGTGGCAGTGGCTACAGCAGCAGTAGTGATTGCAGCAGTAGTGACTGCAGCAGTAGTTGCTGCAGCATGCAGCAGCAGTAGCTGCAACAGCACGCAGCAGCAGCAGCGCGAAGCAGCAGTATATAATTATATATATGTATACATGTATTTTTATATATATATATTTATATATATCTATATATATGTATCTATGTATACTATATATATATATATATATATCTATCTATCTATCTATATATATATATATCTCTCTCTCTCTCTCTATATATATATATATATATATATATATATATATATATATATATATATACCAATCTGTCATGCTCCAATCTCCCGCAAGCTCGATAGTCCCTGCTGAACGTGACTCACCACGTTGCAGCTCTCCCGCAGGACAATCAGTCTCATCGGGACGTGATGCCGTACGAGCCTGGAGTTGCGCTCGTACAAGGCGATGTTGTTAAACACCAAAGTTATCATCGAAACAACCAAGTTACAGCGGAAGCCAAATTGTGTACCAAGCACACATCAGAGTAATACGCAGCAAAGCTCACGATAGGGTCCAAATGAAATGCTCCGAAGGCAATGCCACAAAGGCGATGCCACGGAGACGATAAAATGCTTTTGCTCTTTTCTCTAGCCCATAAAGGTACTTACAGTTCATACATCTTGTCCCGTATATCCAAGCAGCGCCACTACGCCTGTGTACCTGAAATATTGCCCACAAACGTGGGTCAGTACACAACCGTACTGGTGAGCGGGATAACCCATTCGCCTAAGCTGACACTAAGTAAAATAGTGAATGCAACCAGTTATATGTTGATCTTTCTAGTTGAATCCTAGATTCATTTTATGGCATATGGATGACATGTTAAGGAAAGCTGTAAAGCAGTTTACGTATGCAAGCATTCAATCTCAAACCAAACGACAAGCAGTTATATAAATCCAACCCGAAGGAAACTAACACGCAACCCGTCTTACTCAATGCCATCGCTTGCACGATAATATATCGAACCATCAGTCTCGCCTCAATATCCATCCTCAACCAAAGTCTATATTCCAATCTCAAGTGCACACTCTTGTCGAGGCAATGTGGCCGCGCCTACATGAAAGCCAAACCAACAAAAAAAAGCAAGCCAACTCTTAAGCTATATGAAGTCACTGGCCAAGCCATAAAGGACTTTGATCGGACGGATCAAATGCGGTTCTATTCGAAACAACGCTAAGTAGCTAACCCACCTGGATCACATCCAACCGCTGGCACCGCGCCCAAGACCCGTTACCCAGTTGTCTCCTCCATGGCCGAACGGTCCCGGTGCCCCGGAGCTCCCGTTCGAGGAGACCAAATCCTGTGCAATACAGGTTGTCCGTGACATGCAGACACCAAGTAGGTATGACGAGAGGATCGAACATTCTCGCCCCACCAAGCGATCCTAGACTCGTTCAACCGATATCCAACCAAATATCCATAACCATTCTTCCAACATATCCAACCAATGATTCCAAATCTCGACCTCAAAATATAGCCCAAGGCACCAAAATATCAAGTGTTTCATAGGCATAATGCCTCTTCTCAATACAGAGTCCGAATTGGTCCAACACCCATGCTCAAAGCAAACCCATGGCACAATGCCGTTTCAGTGGCACAATGCCCCATTCTTGGCACAATGCCCCATCAAGCGGCACCATACCTCGCCGATACAGTTGTTCGGTTTCGAACCACAACTGCTCGCTTTGCAAGACAAAGCGACCAAATGATACTCGTGCACGGATGCACGCTCGCTCGCCCAAATTTTCGATATTCCCAATTGCCTCATTGTATTATTCCAACCGTCCCAGCATAATCCCAAGTATCCAACCGAATGCCTCAAATGCAATATTCTAACTCTAGCTCCAACTATCCAACGCGTAAATTATTTCAAGCCACAATCCTACCAAGCCAACGACGTACACTCTATGCACGCCTCAGTGTAGTGATTCTCAATATTTCAGCCCAAGTGTTCAAGCCTTTTACGTGTTTTTCATATTATTAGGCATGAAGGAGTAGAGGAGAAGGGAAAGAGCCCACTCACAATGTTTGATCCCGTTAGACATCCTGTCTTGCCGATACGGCCAATCCCTTGAACCCGTGGTCCGATGCAAGCGCGATCTACTCAACTGGTATGACCGTGCGAGCAGGCCGTGCTCTCTAAATTATTCGACCGATCGGACTAAGGAAGACGGCATTATCGCTTCCATCCAGCTATTCAGAAATGTTCTGAACGAACACCTGATTTCCATCTTGTCACGACCCGCACCCAAAAATTGGGCATGAGCCGTGGGTACGTCCAGCCTATGCCACAGAATCGGCGGTAGAACGCTGTAAAGGTTCGTTCTAGGTCAACCATATCTATCTATAACTCACAGAAGAATCCGGCATGACCTCTCAAAAAGGAGGGCAAAACCACGCAATATATATATAAAATCCTCTCCCAAAGGAGGCAACCACGCAATATATATATATGAACTCTCAATCACAAAATCTAGGGAAAGAAATAAAGCACGATATGATATAAACAAGGAAACAGAACCAAGAGAGCAAGACAATACAAAATAATACAGTCCAAGTCTACAAATAGCTACAACATCTCAAGCAACAAAAGAATAAGTACAGTCATCCAAAATACAAACCACTGGAAATAACCCAGGAAACCCACCTAGCTAACTAGGGTGCTATCGGCGTCTCCTCGGCGCACTCCTCCTCGATCTCGGGGTCACAACAGTCGTCAACACCCGGCCCGTAGAACGTCGGGCAATAGTCCTCAGGATCCTCTAGAAAAAATATGCCCAGTCAGGACTAGAGCGAAGTACATAACTCTGAAAGCAACTCCAAATGCATGGTAAGGTGTATATGACGAGCAATAGAAAAGTAATCAAGATGCACAGGAAATAAATATATGCTGGAGCACAATAAGTAGCTGCAATATAAACTGGAGAACGATTCAAGTAGTAAAAAAGTAACTGCAGGTAAGAAACATGAATACTAGCTAAGTGCCTTGAGCACAAGTTCGTTATGTGATCGGCTTAGGTTGCACATGAAAAATACTAAGATAACTCCGTTATGCGTGAGTTGCATAACCGACATACACATGAATACTGTTTTGCTTTGATCACATAACCAACTCACTACTCCCCTCCCCCACTAATACCATTGGATCCAACCACAATACGCTACGTACATGATAATAGCTCGCACACACGAAGGCGAGAGCACAATAAGCACATGATAGCACATGAGAATCAATACCCGAAGCACATGATGAAATATACGTGATAGAGTACCCGCTGAACACGGTAAGGGGGATAGCATCTCATGACGGGATCCACTAGTACCAGCTTGTGTAACAATGTGTCAGAATCAAGTATTACAGTTCTAGAATAGCTGATATAAATGCTATCATGAAATGAAAACTATCAGAGGTAGGTACTCGCCTGATGTCCTGAGCAACTGATGAGGATCAAGATCCGGACCGGTGTCGCAAGGACCTAATGCGAAAAGTAGAATTAAACAGGGTTCTAAGCATTTAAAATAATATAAGATAATTAAAAATAGGCTTCTAGGGCTATTCTAGGTCGAACGGGTCAAACCGGTGAAATTTGGGTCAAAAAGTCAACCCGGGGTCTAAAAAGTCAACTCTAGGTCAAAACTAGGTCAAACGTTGACTTTTATGGTCAACGAGGACAATTATGGTCAAAGCTAGGTCAAACTTGGGTGCCCCTGAAATTCTAGGTCAAACCGAGCTCATTAAGCTACTAAACTCACAAACTCGCCTAATCGAGATACCGGGATACCCTCGGTATCCGATACCTCGCCCTAGGCCACGTACCCCGCCTAAACCCGCTAAAACCTATGCTAGCACGCGTAATTATATATATATAAACATATAAAAATCACTCCAAGACATTTCCTAGGCTAATGCTCAAATACCCCGCTCGAAACTCAATACCTTGAATATCTCAAGGTATCGAGATACCTCGGTATCTCAAAGTATTGAGGTTTCGCTCTAAAACCCCTCTAGCTAGCTATCTAGCTACTAATTATACACCTAGTTATTAATCTAGGTTAGGTAATATATATATCTATCATATTTATATATATCTAAGTAGGTTATACCTATGTATATAGCTATCCACACACATATGATATATACCCTTTACCTTACCTATACACATATATAACTTATAGGTATATAGATATCTATATCTTAGATAGGTATATCTAAGTATCTAGTTATCTACCTATCTAGTATCTATCTATCTAAATATCTAGCTATCTATTAATCTAGCCATCTATCTATGTATCTAATATCTTATCTATCTATAATACTAATATCTATATAGTTATCTACTTATCTATATATCTATCTAACTAATACTCTAACTATTATCTATCTATCTATTGATATATTTCAACCTCCCTCACTAATCCTACTGCTCCCTGCTATTCTAGCTGCTGCTTGGGCTTCTTATTCCTGCTGCTGCTGCTCCTAGCTACTGCTGATGCTGCTGCTCTTGCTGATGATGCTGCTGCTACTGCAGCCTTCCTGCTGTTGCTGCAGCTTCCTGCTGCTGTGCAGGCAGTAGCAGCTGGCTGCTGCTGTGCAGTTGGCTGCCCCCCCTTCCTCTCACACACACACACACACACACTCCCATATATATACATATATATATATCATCCTATATATATATATATATATATATATATATATATATATATATATACATACATATATATCTATATATATATATATAACTAGATACATATATATACACACCTACAACTCTATATTCTAACACACACTAACACACTCACATACACACTAAAACACATAACAACACACACACACACATGAATATATATATCTAGCTACATATATATAAACACCTATATTAATATATATATACACACATACAAATATATATATATATATATATATATATATATATATATATATATATATATATCAATACACACACTAACTCTAAGATATATATATATATACACACACATTCAAATATATATACATATACACACAAGCACACTTACACATATACATATATATATACATAGACATATACACACACAAGCACATAGATATAAATACACTCATATATATATAAATATATATACATAAACACACATACATATATATATAAATATATATATATAGATACATATACACTAACACAACACAACACACAACAACACACAAACCACACAAACCACACGCCCCACTCACGCCCAACGACCCCGACACTCACCAATACCCTAAAATATATAAAACATAACTCGAAAACTCTAGCACACACTCCCCGATACTAATCCAACGCGCGTACAAACCCGAAACGAGGAAACCAAGTCGAAATGGCCGTTCGGTCATTTCGACGAACACGTGGTGCGCGGCTCGAAAAACCTCCTGAAACGCACACCAAACGAACTCGGAATTGGCCCAAAATTTATCCACGCGCTCTACACGATGTCTAGATCCTAGAAAAAGTGGTCCCGCATCGATTCTAGGTCCGTGGCGGAAACGCGCACGCACTTAGAATCGGCGACGATGAAAAGCCCCAATTTTGCCCGAAACGCCCGTTTCTCCGCGACGCGGCTTCCCGTGTCCAAACGGAGACACGCACTCACTCTCTAGACACCCGACAACGTCTACCTAGGTCCGTCTAACCTAGGACATCATCCAAAATTGGGCCATTTTCGGATTCCACCCGAAATCGACACAAAACCTAATGTCAAAGTCTCTAAACTCAACCAAACTAGTTCCAACTTCTTCCTACGGGTAGGCTTAGGGTCTAGAAGGTTCTACAACACTAATTACACTACACAAAAATAATTAGGAAGGGGAAAGTTAGGTTTTACCTCTTGGGAGTTGGAATCCCAAGGCCAAAGTCTCACAACCCCTAGAAATCACCTCCCTCAAGCTCCAAGCCACCAAAACTAGCCTTCACACAAAGTCTAGGCTCCACACATCTAGGTTAGAGAAAATTTAAGGTTAGGGTTAGCTTAAGGAAGAAGGAATGAAAGAAGAAAGAAGAAAAGTGAAGAGGGAACTCACCTTGGAGAAGAAGGAAGAAGGAAGAAGAAGTGGTGAAGAAGAAATAAAGAAGAAGAAGTGGAAAATGAAGAAGAATACAAAGAGAGGGGGGGCTGCTGCTGGAATCGGGAATGGGTAGGTAGGGGGGTCCGGCCACACATAAAAATGGGGGGTTTACATGTACAAAGGTCCAAAATGCCCGCCCGTAACTCGGTTTTGGGCTTCGGGGTCCAAAAATACTCAAACTAGCTCCAAATCTCTCCAACTAACCTCCTAAAAATAAAATAATAAATCTAAGCCCCAAAATAATTCTCACAAGGGTGTGGGCTGGGTCGAACATGGGTCCACTAGGGTCGGACATGGGTCCAGGCTAGCCAAAACCCTAAAACAATCATTAAAAAAATAAGACAAGCACCAAATAAATATAAATATAATTAATTAAATACAATCCACTATTTATCAAATAAAAATAAAAAAATACCCTATTTTTTAGAATTGGGTAGTGACAAGTCTACCCTCCTTAAAATAATTTCGTCCTCGAAATTAAAAGACGAAACTAGGACAGGAATGCAAAGAAAGAACCATACCTCAGGGCTCGAAGAGATAGGGGTATCGCTCGCGCATTTCATCCTCCCTCTCCCAGGTCGACTCACCTGGAGAGTGATGTCTCCACGCGATACGAACCAAGGGAATAGTCTGGTTCCTCAACACCTTCTTCTGCCGATCCAGAATCTCTACCGACTGCTCTGGATAGCTAAGAGTAGGGCCCACCGCGATCTCCGAGTGATCCAATACGTGACTGGGATCCGCCACGTACCGTCTCAACTGCGACACGTGGAACACATCATGAACTCCCTCCAGCGTAGGCGGCAACTCAAGCCTATACGCCACGGCGCTAACCCTCTCAAGAATACGGAAGGGTCCGACGAAACGTGGGCTAAGCTTTCCGCCTTCACCGAAGCGAATAGTGCCCCGCGTCAGAGAAATCCTCAGGAACACCAGATCTCCAACCTAGCACAAATAAGGTCTCTGCACTTAGTCTAAAATAAGCAATCACAAGCAAACACAAGAACAAAATCTAGATTCTAACCTATACCTCAAACTCCAAAGGTCTCCGGTGGCTATCGGCCCAATGCCGCTGCCTGTCCTGCGCCACCCGAAGTCTATCTCTAATGAGCTTGACCTTTTCCGCTGCATCAACCACCATCTCCGGGCCAAGCAAGGCTCTCTCACCTACATCATCCCATGACAACGGAGTGCGACACCTCCGTCCATACAACGCCTCAAAAGGTGACATCTCGATACTGGCTTGGTAGCTGTTGTTGTAAGCAAACTCTACCAAGTGCAAGTGATCCTCCCAAGAGCCTCTGAAATCCAAAATACAAGTCCGAAGTATGTCCTCAAGTGTCTGAATGGTCCTCTCTGACTGACCATCTGTCTGCGGGTGATATGCAGTACTAAATTTGAGCTGGGTGCCCAAGCTAGCCAGCAGACTCCTCCAGAAATGCGAAGTGAAGCGACTGTCCCGATCTGATACTATGCTCACAGGAACTCCGTGCAGTCTGACTATCTGGCGCACATACATCTCTGCTAGTCTCTCTGTAGACGTACCCACTTTGATGGTAGAAAGTGGGCCGATTTGGTCAACCTGTCCACGATGACCCAAATCGCATCCTTTCCGCCTAGAGAACGGGGAAGTCCAGAAACAAAATCCATGGTCACATGCTCCCATTTCCACTCTGAAATGGGTAACGGCTGGAGTAAACCTCCTGGCCTCTGCCTCTCTGCCTTCACCTGCTGGCACACTAAGCATCGGGATACGAAGCGTGCTACCTCCCGCTTCATCCTGTACCACCATACATGCTGTCTCAGATCTCTATACATCTTGTTAGCACCTGGATGCATAGAGTACTGGGATCGATGCGCCTCCTGGAGAACATCCTCGCGCAATGACCCACTCGGCATACACAACCTGGTACCGTGCCGCAAAGAACCATCATCAGCAATGGTGAAGTCATCTAATAATCCCATCTGAACCTGCGCCCTGATGCTCCTCAGGGACTCATCCTCAAACTGTGTAGCCCTGATCCGGTCTACCAACTCTGACTGAATCTGCAGTCCCCACATCTGCATCTCAACTCCAGGCACTATCACCTCAATGCCCAAGCTCTCTAGATCTGCCAGAAGATAATGATCTGTAGTCAGGCACATAGCTACCGGATACCTGCTCAATGCATCCGCAACTACGTTTGCCTTCCCTGGATGATACTGCAACGATATGTCGAAGTCTTTCATCAACTCCAACCATCTCCTCTGCCTCATGTTCAGCTCTTTTTGGGTAAACACATACTTCAAGCTCTTGTGGTCTGTGAAGATCTCCACACGCTCTCCATATAAATATTGTTTCCACAACTTCAGAGCAAAGATGACCGCTGCCAACTCCAAATCGTGGGTAGGGTAGTTCTTCTCATGAGGACATAATTGCCTGGAAGCATAGAAAATTACCCTCCCATTCTGCTGTAACACACAATCCAGTTCCTTCCCCGATGCATCACTATAGATAGTGAATCCTCCAGAACCTGATGGCAACGTCAACACTGGAGCTGTCGTCAACCTCCTCTTCAGCTCATCAAAGGCGATTTGGCACTCCTCTGACCAAACAAACTCCACGTCCTTCCGGGTCAGCCTGAACAACGGCTCTGCAATCCGGGAAAAACCTGAACAAATCTCCTGTAGTAGCCTGCCAGTCCCAAGAAACTCCTGACCTCGGCTACTAAACTCGGAGCACTCCATGCCTCAACTGCCATGATCTTTCTCGGATCCACCGAGATACCCTCTCCAGTCACCACATGACCAAGGAATTCAACCTTGTCAAGGAAGAACTCACACTTCGAGAGCTTTCCATAAAGCTTCTCCTTCCTGAGAGTCTCCAGCACTATCCTCAGATGCTCTTCGTGCTCCTCTGGGGTCTTCGAATACACCAAGATATCATCTATAAACACCACCACAAACCTGTCCAGATGCTGATGGAATACCTTGTTCATCAGATTCATGAACACTGCCGGGGCATTAGTCAACCCAAACGGCATCACCAAGAACTCATACTGTCCATATCTGGTCCGAAAAGCTGTCTTCGGAATATCCTCCTTCCTGACCTTCACCTGGTGGTAGCCTGTCCTCAGATCAATCCTGGAAAATACCCTCGCTCCGCTCAACTGGTCAAAAAGATCATCAATACGCGGCAGCGGATACTTATTCTTGATTGTGAGGTTGTTCAGAGCCCTATAGTCGATACACATCCGTATCGACCCATACTTCTTTGGCACAAAAAGTACCGGAGCACCCCACGGAGAAGAACTAGATCTGATAAATCCCTTGTCCTGAAGCTCATCCACCTGCTTCTTCAACTCTATCAGCTCACTGTTGCTGACTCTATAGACGTGCTGGGATATCGGCTCCGCGCCTGGCACCAAGTCTATAGAGAACTCCACATCTCTGTCCGGAGTAGCCCTGGCAACTCCTCCGGAAAGACATCCATATACTCCTCTATCAGTGGATATAGCGACCTCGGCTCTACTACCAGGGCTCCGCAGAAGACTCCCTCGGTCTGCTCCGCTGCTCCTCTGGCAAACTGAAACTCTGGCTCACCTGGCGGACTAAACAAAACTCTGCCTCCACGATAATCTATACTAACACAATGCATACTCAACCAATCCATCCCGAGTACAATATCGTAGCTCAGAAGTGGCATTACGAGTAGGCACACACTCAACTCCCGGCCTCCCAAGATAACTCTCCGGTCTCTGCAGACATCACGGACTAGGATGATACCACCCCCGGTCGTGATCTTGCAGAGTCTAGCTAAAGGTTCAGCAACAAGATGGTGTCTAACAGCAAAAGATACAGACACAAAGCTATGGGAAGCACCAAAATCAAATAAAGCAAGTGCTGGAATATAATCAAGGAGAACAGAACCTGAGATAATATCACCAACTGGCTCGACCTCGTCCACTGTCAGGGCAAAAGCTCGCCCCTGATGTCCTCCTCGGTGCTGGTGCTGGTGCTGGGCGAACCTCTGCTGCTGAGTCTGCAAAGGCTGACCTCTCTGTTGTGCTGCAGGTGCTCTGGCTGGTGCCCTCTGAGCGGCTCCTCCGCCTTGAGCTGTACGGGCAAGCGCTGAAGGACAATCCTTCAGCTGGTGATCTGCTGCGCCACACAATAAATATCTGCCCAGCCTCTTTCTGCATATGTCCCATCCGTGCCCTGGCTTCCTACAGAAAAGGCAAACGATGGGCTGCCTCTGGCCCTGCTGCTGACCCTGCCTCTGCTGCTGGGGCGCCTGCCGGAAGGGCGCACGACCCTGACCCTGGTGCTGCTGGGTCTGCTGGAATGGCCTCTTGGCTGGGCCTACACTGCTGCCTGCTACGGAAGTGTCTCTGCCCCTCTTCATCTTCAGCTCCAAATCATCCTCAGCCCTCTGAGCGTCGCTGACAATCTGCTCGAAGGTCGCCTCGCGGTCGCTCCTAGTCAAGGACTTGACCGCCATGACCAAGCCCTTGCGGAACTTCCGCGCCTTCGCTGCCTCAAACAACCCCTCAACAAATTTGCCCAGACGGCAGAACTCTGCTGCATACTCGTCCACTAGCATACTCCCCTGGACGAGCGCCTCGAACTGACTCTCTAAGGCACTGAGAGCCACGTCCAGGAAGAACTTCTCCTTGAAAAGCTTCTTGAAAGCCTCCCAAGTCAATCCCGGAGCTGCTATCTGCGTATCCGTGCGGAACCAAGTGAGGGCAAGGTCGAACATCTGGCTGCCCGCTGCCTCTATCTGCATGCTAGCTGGGATCATCGCCAGCCTAAAAATGCCCTCTATATGCTCGATCCAGTCGTCGGCGTACAGGATCCCCTCTGTGCCGCAGAACTCCTTAGGCCGCATCCTCTGAAAATCGATGATAGTACCCGGCCTAGGATACTGAGCCTGCTCTGGCTGTGGCTGGATCTGAGCCACTCTGTCGACCGCTGTCATAGCCACCTGATGAGCATTCTCAATGCCCATCCTCATAACATCTGCCTGGCAGTACTGCGCATCCATCATCTCTCGGAAGAATGCGAACAACTGCGTAGCATCCACTGGCGCAGGCGGTGGTGGAGGAGGTACCACCGGAACAACTGGGGTGTCTCTCGGATCAATGGGAGCAAGGGGATCTCCGAGAGAAACTGACGCTCCCTCAACCGCAGGAGTGGCGAGTGGAGCGGTAGCGGCTGCCGGAAGTCGAGCAGGTCGAGAGGTAGCAGACCTCTCGGTGGCAGCTGCTGGGACGGTGCGCTGAGATCTGGTCTTCGGAGGCATCCTGAACATAGATCAAAAGAAGTCAATATAGTACAAGAAACGATATCATCAATGAAGGACAGTAATATTGCAAAAGAAAACAATTTCAGAAAAAATTTAAGATAGCAAAAGGAAGCAGGAAGGGTCCTAGTTGTGATTGAGCACACTCTCTCTCAGCCTATCTCCTATATCCTATTGCAGGTAAACCTAAAAACTAGACCTGCATGGGCCACCACCGAAAACGTGTCACGACCCGCACCCGAAAATCGGGCATGAGCCGTAGGTACGTCCAGCCTACGCCGCAGAATCGGCGATAGAACACTGTAAAGGTCCATTCTAGGTCAACCATATCTATTTATAACTCACAGAAAAATCCGGCATGACCTCTCCGAAAGGAGGGCAAAACCACGCAATATATATATAAAATCCTCTCCCAAAGGAGGCAACCACGCAATATATATATATGAACTCTCAATCACAAAATCTAGGGAAAGAAATAAAGCACGATATGATATAAACAAGGAAACAGAACCAAGAGAGCAAGACAATCCAAAATAATACAGTCCAAGTCTACAAATAGCTACAACATCTCAAGCAACAAAAGAATAAGTACAGTCATCCAAAATACAAACCACTGAAAATAACCCAGGAAACCCACCTAGCTAACTGGGGTGCTATCGGCGTCTCCTCGGTGCACTCCTCCTCGATCTCGGGGTCACAACAGTCGTCAACACCCTGCCCGTAGAACGTCGGGCAATAGTCCTCAGGATCCTCTGGAAAAAATATGCCCAGTCAGGACTGGAGCGAAGTACATAACTCTGAAAGCAACTCCAAATGCATGGTAAGGTGTGTATGATGAGCAATAGAAAAGTAATCAAGATGCACAGGAAATAAATATATGCTGGAGCACAATAAGTAGCTGCAATGTAAACTGGAGAACGATACAAGTAGTGAAAAAGTAACTGCAGGTGAGAAACATGAATACTAGCTAAGTGCCTTGAGCACAAGTTCGTTATGTGATCGGCTTAGGTTGCACATGAAAAATACTAAGATAACTCCGTTATGCGTGAGTTGCATAACCGACATACACATGAATACTGTTTGGCTTTGATCACATAACCAACTCACTACTCCCCTCCCCCACTAATACCATTGGATCCAACCACAACACGCTACGTATATGATAATAGCTCGCGCACACGAAGGCGAGAGCACAATAAGCACATGATAGCACATGAGAATCAATACCCGAAGCACATGATGAAATACACGTGATAGAGTACCCGCTGAACACGGTAAGGGGGATAGCATCTCATGACGGGATCCACTAGTACCAGCTCGTGTAACAATGTATCAGAATCAAGTATTACAGTTCTAGAACAGCTGATATAAACGCTATCATGAAATAGAAACTATCAGAGGTAGGTACTCACCTGATGTCCTGAGCAACTGATGAGGATCGAGATCCGGACCGGTGTCGCAAGGACCTAATGCGAAAAGTAGAATTAAACAGGGTTCTAAGCATTTAAACTGATATAAAATAATTAAAAACAGGCTTCTAGGGCTATTCTAGGTCGAACGGGTCAAACCGGTGAAATTCGGGTCAAAAAGTCAACCCGGGGTGCAAAAAGTCAACTCTAGGTTAAAACTAGGTCAAACGTTGACTTTTACGGTCAACGAGGACCATTATGGTCAAAGCTAGGTCAAACTAGGGTGCCCCTGAAATTCTAGGTCAAACCGAGCTCATTAAGCTACTAAACTCACAAACTCGCCTAATCGAGATACCGGGATACCCTCGGTATCCGATACCTCGCCCTAGGCCACGCACCCCGCCTAAACCCGCTAAAACCTATGCTAGCACGCGTAATTATATATATATAAACATATAAAAATCACTCCAAGACATTTCCTAGGCTAATGCTCAAATACCCCGCTCGAAACTCAATACCTTGAATATCTCAAGGTATCGAGATACCTCGGTATCTCAAAGTATTGAGGTTTCGCTCTAAAACCCCTCTAGCTAGCTATCTAGCTACTAATTATACACCTAGTTATTAATCTAGGCTAGGTAATATATATATCTATCATATTTATATATATCTAAGTAGGTTATACCTATGTATATAGCTATCCACACACATATAATATATACCCTTTACCTTACCTATACACATATATACATATATAACTTATAGGTATATAGATATCTATATCTTAGATAGGTATATCTAAGTATCTAGTTATCTACCTATCTAGTATCTATCTATCTAAATATCTAGCTATCTATCTATTAATCTAGCCATCTATCTATGTATCTAATATCTTATCTATCTATAATACTAATATCTATATAGTTATCTACTTATCTATATATCTATCTAACTAATACTCTAACTATTATCTATCTATCTATTGATATATTTCAACCTCCCTCACTAATCCTACTGCTCCCTGCTATTCTAGCTGCTGCTGGGGCTTCTTATTCCTGCTGCTGCTGCTCCTAGCTACTGCTGATGCTGCTGCTCTTGCTGATGATGCTGCTGCTACTGCAGCCTTGCTGCTGCTGCTGCAGCTTCCTGCTGCTGTGCAGTTGGCTGCCCCCCCTTCCTCTCACATACACACACACACTCCCATATATATAAATATATATATCATCCTATATATATATATATATATATATATATATATATATACATACATATATATATCTATATATATATATAACTAGATACATATATATACACACCTACAACTCTATATTCTAGCACACACTAACACACTCACACACACACTAAAACACACAACAACACACACACACATGAATATATATATATCTAGCTACATATATATAAACACCTATATTAATATATATATACACACATACAAATATATATATATATATATCAATACACACACACACTCTAAGATATATATATATACACACACATTCAAATATATATACATATACACACAAGCACACTTACACATATACATATATATATATACATAGACATATACACACACAAGCACATAGATATAAATACACTCATATATATATAAATATATATACATAAACACACATACATATATATATAAATATATATATATATATACATATACACTAACACAATACAACACACAACAACACACAAACCACTCGCCCCACTCACGCCCAACGACCCCGACACTCACCAATACCCTAAAATATATAAAATATAACTCAAAAACTCTAGTACACACTCCCCGATACTAACCCAACGCGCGCACAAACCCGAAACGAGGAAACCAAGTCGAAATGGCCGTTCGGTCATTTCGACGAACACGTGGTGCGCGGCTCGGAAAACCTCCTGAAACGCACACCAAACGAACTCGAAATCGGCCTAAAATTTACCCACGTGCTCTACACGATGTCTAGATCCTAAAAAAAGTGGTCCCGCATTGATTCTAGGTCCGTGGCGGAAACGCGCACGCACTTAGAATCGGCGACGACGAAAAGCCCCAATTTTGCCCGAAACGCCCGTTTTTCCGCGACGCAGCTTCCCGTGTCCAAACAGAGGCACTTACTCACTCTCTAGACACCCGACAACGTCTACCTAGGTCCTTCTAACCTAGGGCATCACCCAAAATTGGGCCAATTTTGGATTCCACCCGAAATCGACACAAAACCTAATGTCAAAGTCTCTAAACTCAACCAAACTAGTTCCAACTTCTTCCTACGGGTAGGCTTAGGGTCTAGGAAGATTCTACAACACTAATTACACTACACAAAAATAATTAGGAAGGGAAAAGTTAGGTTTTACCTCTTGGGAGTTGGAATCCCAAGGCCAAAGTCTCACAACCCCTAGAAATCACCTCCCTCAAGCTCCAAGCCACCAAAACTAGCCTCCACACAAAGTCTAGCCTCCACACATCTAGGTTAGAGAAAATGTAAGGTTAGGGTTAGCTTAAGGAAGAAGGAATGAAAGAAGAAAGAAGAAAAGTGAAGAGGGAACTCACCTTGGAGAAGAAGGAAGAAGGAAGAAGAAGTGGAGAAGAAGAAATGAAGAAGAAGAAGTGGAAAATGAAGAAGAATACAAAGAGGGGGGGGGGGGGGGCTACTGCTGGAATCGGGAATGAGTAGGTAGGGGGTCCGGCCACACATAAAAATGGGGGGTCTACATGTACAAAGGTCCAAAATGCCCTCCCGTAACTCGGTTTTGGGCTTCGGGGTCCAAAAATACTCAAACTAGCTCCAAATCTCTCCAACTAACCTCCTAAAAATAAAATAATAAATTTAAGCCCCAAAATAATTCTTACAAGGGTGTGGGCTGGGTCGGACATGGGTCCACTAGGGTCGAACATGGGTCCAGGCTAGCCAAAACCCTAAAATAATCATTAAAAAAATAAGACAAGCACCAAATAAATATAAATATAATTAATTAAATACAATCCACTATTTATCAAATAAAAATAAAAAAATACCCTATTTTCTAGAATTGGGTAGTGACACATCTAACCCGCTAGCCATCTGCACATGAAATAACTCAATCAATACTTCTTCCTAAAATCTAATATTTTAAATGTAACCAACATTTGATTTATTCAATCCGACTCAGCGTAACGCTCCGAGCGGTTGTGGGGCGTTATATAATATACCACTTAGAATTAGGTTCGTCCATGAACCGTGCTGGTACTCATTCCTATCATATGCCACAATCCAATTCCATGGATCTGCTCTATGCAACTCACATATTCACGATCTTAACTCAGCATCTCGCTCTGCTGAATGCTCGTACAAATTTTACGAATTCCCACATCCTCCTTGCAGCTCAATACGAATTCTTCGTATCGCTTAGTTTTGGATCGTACATATATTTAAGGCATCCCTAAAATACATGCATTTCAGCCGAACTTTGCGATAGCAAATTTGAACAAGTTACAAGGGTATCTTTATGTTCGAGGCATCCATTTGCTTTGCTCCCAATTGAACCAAATCACTATTTCCATTCCAATATATTCGATTGAGCACCATTCACAAATATAATGATTTTCCACCAACTCTATCAGTTCGTGTTCCAACTCAATCCATCCAACTATTTCTGAATTCGTACTAGCAACATCTCGAAATATATCTCATGCACCGAATGATCATCTCAACTGATCTACCCCAGCTATGCGACTTACCCAAATATCAACTTTGCTTAGATCAGCTCAGTCCAACATCTTTTTCCTGCCATCTCAATATCTCACTGGGTGATCATCTATATCGAGGTTCGTGTGATCCACGAAGATCTCGCCGCCACGCCAAAGGGATAGTGTCGCCACAATTTTAACGTGGACACACTCACCATAATTCCTAAGTTGCACATGGAATAGTCCCTCGTGCTGCTTCCACTGCCTCAAAGCATAGAATATCACCTTTGCCTTCTGAACGAACATACTTCCCAGACTAAGTTCCGAGACATCTTATAAATCTGTCCCTTCCAGTATTCGCAAGGATTTGATCTGAACGAGCCGTTACTTTAACTTCACGAGCTAGTTTCACAGTCGTCAATTCATATGAATGATATTCCCTTCCAGGGCACGATGAGTCAGAGGCGATGCCATCGATAAAAATCTGTGACTCTGAATCTCATCAGTTGACTAGGCTACTTCCACCGTCGCTTCGATCTTCCGGCTGCATCTTCAGCTGAAGACTATCCCAAGGGTCTCTCAAATCCAACACTCAGTCAATAAGTCAAATCTCATTACTCACATCTACCCTCGACGCATTTCCAAATACGCCGCCTCAAGGGTCGTTCTATGGGTCTACCATATTCATATCCGATTCAGCGGACAAGTCGCTTAGGGTCAGCTGTCCCGAAGCTACGCTCGATAATTATAATCATCACAATGGACAGTTACTATAAACCATGCTATATCTTATCTCCAAATCCGAATCAAAATCCAACCATTCCATCTGAGCGAAGTTTCCGAATCCGAGAACCGCGCTCGTTGAAACTATCTTCCATCAATCCGTCGTTCTGCCCTGAATCCATCAAATTTCCGAATTGCATGTTCGATTCTCGCACTAATAATATGGAAAACACGTAAAAGGCTTGAATACTTAGGTTGAAATATTGAGAATCACTACACTGAGGCGTGCATAGAGTGTACGTCGTTGGCTTGGTAGGATTGTGGCTTGAAATAATTTACGCGTTGGATAGTTGGATATTACATTTGAGGTAGTCGGTTGGATACTTGGGATTATACTTGGATGGTTGGAATGATACATATGAGGCAATCGAGAATATCGAGAATTCGGGTGAGCGAACATGCATCCGTGCGCGAGTATCACTGAGTCGCTTTGTCTTGCAAAGCGAGCAGTTGTGGTTCGAAATCGAACAACTGCATCGGCGAGGGTGTTGTGCCGCTTGATGGGGCATCGTGCCACGAATGGGGTATTGTGCCACTGAAACGACATTGTGCCATGGGATTGCTTCGAGCATGGGTGTTGCTCCAATTCGGACTCTGTGTTGAGAAGAGGTATTGTGCCTATGAAACACTTGATATTTTGGTGCCTTGGGCTACATTTTAAGGTCGAGATTTGGAATCCTTGGTTGGATATGTTGGAAGAATGGTTATGGATATTTGGTTGGATATCGGTTGAACGAGTCTAGGGTCGCTTGGTGGGGCAAGAATGTTTCGATCCTCTCGTCATACCTACTGTGTCTGCATTGTCACGGACAACCTGTGTGGCACAAGGTTTCGTTTCCTGGAACGTGATGAGGCACCGGGGCACCGAGACCGTTCCACCATGGAGGAAACAATGGGCATCGCACGATTGGGTGCAATGTTGGTAGTCCGATACCACCAGGCGGGAGTAGCTGCCCAACCCTGGATCGGGTTGGATTGCCCTGTTGATCTTGGTCCGATCAATGTCCTTCGTGGCATTTAGCCAGTGACTTCATATAGTATAAGTGATGGCTTGCTTTTCTTTTGTTGGTTTGGTTTTCGTGTAGACGCGGCCACCTTGCTTCGGCAAGAGTGTGCACTTGAGATTGGAATATATAAACTTTGGTTGAGGATGGATATTGAGGCGAGACTGATGGTTCGATATGCTATCATGCGCACGATGGACAGTTACTATAAACCATGCTATATCTCATCTGCAAAATTCGAATCAAAATCCAATCATTCATCCGAGTAAAGTTTCGGGACAGCTGACCCTAGCGACTTGCCCGTCAGATCAGATCGGATATGAATATGGTAAACCCATAGAACGACCCTTAAGGCAGCGTATTTGGGAATGCATCGAGGGTAGATGTGAGCAATAAGATTTGGCTTATTGACTGAGTGTTGGATTTGAGAGACTCTTGGGATAGTCTTCAGCTGAAGATGCAGCCGGAAGATCGAAGCGATGGTAGAAGTAGCCTAGTCAACTAATGAGATTCAGAGTCGCAGATTTTTATCGATGGCATCGTCTCTGACTCATCGTGCCCTGGAAGGGAATATCATTCATATGAATTGACGACTGTGAAACTAGCTCATGAAGTTAAAGCAACGGCTCGTTCAGATTAAATCCTTGCGAATACTGGAAGGGACAGATTTGCCTCAGATTTACAAGATGTCTCAAAACTTAGTCTGGGAAGCGTGCTCGTTCGGGAGGCAAAGGTGATATTCTATGCTTCGAGGCAGTGGAAGCAGCGCGAAGAACTATTCCATGCGCAACCTAAGAATTGTGGCGAGTGTGTCCACGTTAAAATCGTGGCGACACTATCCCTTTGGCATGGCGGCGAGATCTTCGTGGATCACACGAACCTCAATATAGATGTTCACCCAGCGAGGTATTGAGATTGAGGAAGAGGTGATGGACTGAATAATCTAAGCAAAGTTTGATATTTGGGTAAGTCACATAACTTGGGTAGTATCAGTTGAGTTGATCGTTTGGTGCATGAGATATGTTGGAGATGTTGCTAGTGCGAATTCAGAAATAGTTGGATGGATTGGCTTGAACGCGAACTGATTGAGTTGGTAGAAAATCATCATATTTGAGAATAGTGCTCAAGCGAATATGTTGGAATGGAAATCATGATTTGGTTCAATTGGGAGCAAAGCAAATGGATGCCTCGAACATAAAGATACCCTTGTAACTTGTTTAAATTTGCTATCGCAAAGTTTGGCTGAAATACATGTATTTTAGGGATGCCTTAAATATGTGTACGATCCGAAACTAAGCGATACGAGAAATTCGTATTGAGCTGCAAGGAGGATGTGAGAATTCATAAACTTGTACGAGCGTTCAACAGAACGAGATGCCGAGTCAGAATCGTGAATATGTTAGTTGCATAGAACAGATCCATGGAATTGGATTATGGCATGTGATAGGAATGAGTACCAGCACGGTTCGTGGACGAACCTGTTTCTAAGTGGTATATTATGTAACGCCCCGCAACCGCTCGGAGCGTTACACTGTGTCAGACTGAATAAATCAAATGCTGGTTACATTTGAAATATTGGATTTTGGGAAGAAGTATTGATTGAGTTGTTTCATGTGCATATGGCTAGCGGGTTCGATGGAAATCAGGTGTTCGTTCAGAACAGTACTGAATAGTTAGATGGAAGCAATAATGCCGTCTTCCTTAGTCCGATCGGTCGGATGATTTGGAGAGCACGGCCTGCTCGTATGGTCATACCAGTTGAGTAGATCGCACTTGCATCGGACCACGGGTTCAAGGGATTGGCCGTATCGGCAGGACATGATGCCTAACGGGATCAAACATTGTGAGTGGGCTCTTTCCCTTCTCCTCTACTCCTTCATGCCTAATAATATGGAAAACACGTAAAAGGCTTGAATACTTGGGCTGAAACATTGAGAATCACTACACTGAGGCGTGCATAGAATGTACGTCGTTTGCTTGGTAGGATTGTGGCTTGAATTGATCTACGCGTTGGATAGTTGGAGCTAGAGTTAGAATATTGCATTTGAGGCACTTGGTTGGATAATTGGGATTATGCTTGGACGGTTGGAATTATATAGTTGGAATGATACATTGAGGCATTGGAAATATCGAGAATTCGGGCGAGCGAGCGTACATCCGTGCACGAGTATCACTTAGTCGCTTTGCCTTGCAAAGCGAGCAGTTGTGGTTCAAAATCGAACAACTGCATCGGCGAGGTATGGTGCCGCTTGATGGGGCATTGTGCCACGAATGGAGCATTGTGCCACTGAAACGGTATTGTGCCATGGGATTACTTTGAGAATGGGTGTTGCACCAATTCAGACTCTGTGTTGAGAAGAGGCATTGTGCCTATGAAACCCTTGATATTTTGGTGCCTTGAGCTACATTTTGAGATCGAGATTTAGAATCCTTGGTTGGATATGTTGGAAGAATGGTTATGGATATTTGGTTGGATATCGGTTGAACGAGTCTAGGATCGCTTGGTGGGGCGAGAATGTTTCGATCCTCTCGTCATACCTACTGTGTCTGCATTGTCACAGACAACCTGTGTGGCACAGGGTTTCGTTTCCTGGAACGGGATGAGGCACCGGGGCACCGGGACCGTTCCAGCATGGAGGAAACAATGGGTATCGTGCGATTGGGCGTAATGCTGGTAGTCCGATACCACCAGGCGGGAGTAGCTGCCCAACCCTGGATCGGGTAGGATTGTCCTGTTGATCTTGGTCTGATCAATGTCCTTCGTGGCTTTTAGCCATTGACTTCATATAGTATAAGTGATGGCTTGCTTTTCTTTTGTTGGTTTGGCGTTCGTGTAGGCGCGGCCACCTTGCCTCGGCAAGAGTGTGCACTCGAGATTGGGATATAAACTTTGGTTGAGGATGGATGTTGAGGCGAGACTGATGGTTCGATATGTTATCGTGCAAGCGATGACATTGAGTAAGACGGGTCGGTTATATAAATGCTTGTCGTTTGGTTTGAGTTGAATGGTTGCATGCTTAAACTGCATTACAGCTTTCCTTAATATGTCATTCATATGCCATGAAACGAATCTAGGATTCAACTAGAAAGATCACCATATAACTGTTTGTATTCACTATTTTACTTAGTGTCGGCTTCGGCTAGTGGGTTACCCCGCTCACCAGTACGGTTGTGTACTGACCCACGTTTGTGGGCAATATTTTAGGTACGCAGGCGTAGTGGCGCTGCTTGGATATACGGAACAAGATGTATGAACTGTAAGTACCTTTGTGGGCTAGAGAAAAGTGCAAGAGCATTTCATCGTCTCCGTGGCATCGCCTTTGTGGCATTGCCTTCGGGGCATTTTATTTGTACCCTATCGAGATCTTCGCTGCGTTTTACTCTGATGTGTGCTTGGTACACAAAACGGCTTCCGCTGTAACTTGGTTGTTTCGATGATAACTTTGGTGTTTAACAACATCGCCTTGTACGAGCGCAACTCCAGGCTCGTACGACATCACGTCCCGATGAGAACGATAGTCCCGCGGAAGAGCTGCAACGGGGTGATTTCACGTTCAGCGGGGACTATTGAGCTTGCGGGAGATTGGGGCGTGACAGATTGGTATCGCGCTTGCATCGGACCACGGGTTCAAGGGATTGGCCGTATCGGCAGGACAGGATGCCTAACTGGATCAAACATTATGAGTGGGCTCTTTCCCTTCTCCTCTACTCCTTCATACCTAATAATATGGAAAACACGTAAAAGGCTTGAACACTTGGGCTGAAATATTGAGAATCACTACACTGAGACGTGCATAGAGTGTACGTCGTTGGCTTGGTAGAATTGTGGCTTGAAATGATTTATGCGTTGGATAGTTGGAGCGATAGTTGGATATTACATTTGAGGCAATCGGTTGGATACTTGGGATTATACATGGATGGTTGGAATGATACATATGAGGCAATCGAGAATATCGAGAATTTGGGCGAGACTGATGGTTCGATATGTTATCGTGCAAGCGATGTCATTGAGTAAGACGGGTTGCGTGTTAGTTTCCTTCGAGTTAGATTTTATATAACTGCTTGTCGTTTGGTTTGAGTTGAATGCTTGCATGCTTAAACTGCTTTACAGCTTTTCTTAACATGTCATTCATATGCCGTGAAACGAATCTAGGATTCAACTAGAAAGATCACCATATGACTGTTTGTATTCACTATTTTACTTAGTGTCGGCTTAGGCGAGTGGGTTATCCCGCTCACCAGTACGTTGTGTACTGACCCACGTTTGTGGGCAATATTTCAGGTACGCAGGCGTAGTGGCGCTGCTTGGATATACGGAACAAGATGTATGAACTGTAAGTACCTTTGTGGGCTAGAGAAAAGAGGAAGAGCATTTCATCGTCTCCGTGGCATCGCCTTTGTGGCATTGCCTTCGGGGCATTTCATTTGGACCCTATTGAGATCTTCGCTGCATTTTACTCTGATGTGTGCTTGGTACACAAAACGGCTTCCACTGTAACTTGGTTATTTCGATGATAACTTTGGTGTTTAACAACATCGCCTTGTACGAGCGCAACTCCAGGCTCGTACGACATCACGTCCTGATGAGAACGATAGTCCCGCGGGAGAGCTGCAACGGGGTGATTTCACGTTCAGCGGGGATTATTGAGCTTGCGGGAGATTGGGGCATGACAGATATATATATATATATATATATATATATATATATATAAATATATGGTTTCTATGTTAATTACTTTTAGTATCTTTGATGTCTTGATTATATTAAGTTACTGATGTACTATGGTCATAGTTTTTGAGTGAAGTGAAACTCTCAAAATTCTGATAAATTCCTTAATTGGTTCCAATAAGAAAGCTCTTAATAAGAGCAAAGCTATTAAGAATGCTCAAAATGTTGAGTTTATATATATATATATATATATATATATATATATATATATATATATATATATATATATATATATATATATATATATATGTAGTATACATATATAGATAATATATAGTATATATATATATATACAATATAGTATACTATATATAGATAATATATAGTATATATATATATATATATATATATATATATATATATATATATATATATATATACTATATATGTATATGTATATGTATATGTATATGTATATGTATATGTATATTATATATGTATATATATATCTTATACCTATGTATCTATATATGTATACTCTATATTATCTATATCTATATATATATATATATATATATATATATATATATATATATATATATATATATATATATATATATATATATATATATATATATATATATATGTATTTATACATAAGTATCTATAAATATATCTTATATATACATTATTTTCTATTTAAGTTTTTATATGGATATTTGTCCCATCTATAAACCAGAAATAGCATAAAATTGACCTAGAAATCTAGTGGGTTAAATCTACTTAATTATATTTCACCAATTAATGTGAATTATTCATGATATAGGTTATCTGGACCTCATCACACACTCTGACTTGTTTTACCCGCTTTGGACCCAGGCGAGTACAGTCTCTGATAGTTTTCTTACTGATAATTTTTATAACACATGTAGTATTATTGTACTTGATTCCTGACACGAAGAAACACGGACTAGCATATCTTGTGTTTTTAAGCCTTTATCTTGTGTAATACTTGATATTCGTGTGATTCATGTATGCTAGTCAGGGCGAGAAAATGCTAGTTTATATTGATCATGCCCTTAAATCCTGTGCAAATATAATTTATATGCAAAGGCTAACCATACACTTCACGTATGATTAGTCGGCTCCCATTGTGCAATCCTAAGCCGATCACATAATCAAACTACTATTTCAAAACACTTAGTGGCTATAGATTTTCTTTTTGATACATGACATATTTTTTGTTTATTCATTTTTCCTGTTTATTTCTTACCATGCCTTCATGTCCATTTATTTATCCATCATGTACTACTTTTCTATCTCTATTTTATAGTCCTTATCATGTATTAAAACTGCAATTAGAAATATACTCGTTCAATCCTGACTGGATAATATTTCAGGTAGCACTTAGAAGGACCTGTGTCCCATCTATTATGGATTTTTGGGAAATAGCTTCGAGCATGATTTTACCTCTTGGAGGATCGAGAAAAGCCACAAGCGGGAGACCTTGTTATGACAATAGTTAAAGTTTGTAGACTTACTATAGTTGTATGAGTTATGAATAAAAGATTTTATACTGTAACCTTTATATATATATATATATATATATATATATATATATATATATATATATATATATATATATATATATATATATATATATATATATATATATATACAACATGTTTTGACCTACCTTAGTTTTGTGATTGAGTATAATATTTGTTCCCTTTATATTATGAGGTGTTGGTTATACAGTACTAGTTCCAGACAGCGTTCTACTGCTGACACTGTGGCGTAAGCTGGGCGTACCCACACACTCGTACCCGAACACCCGGGTGCGGGTCGTGACACATTTTTATGGTAATCCATGCAGGTCAGACTTCGCAAGAAGTGCGATATCGTACTAGTACTTAGGACTAGAGTACTATTACGAGCCTGCAATAGGATATATGATATTAGGAATAGGAAATACTCAATCACGACTAGGAATTTCAACTCTGAATTAAATTTACTAATCTTAATCACCCTGAATGACTTGATATCTTCTCTAATTTCTGTCCTTCTCAAATGATATCTTATCTCGTGCCTTAATGATGTCTCCTTATTTTTTTTCATATTCCAGAATGACACCAATAACATATTTCAGAAGGACACGCGAGACCAGAGCACCAGGTTGTTCAGGAGCAGCTGCAGAAGCCGCTCCAGTTGTCTCTGAATATCTTTCTTCTCCTTCACTTCCACCCCAAGGAGGTGTACAATCGAACACTAGAGGCATGCCTACTGAAGGAGAACATTTATATGAGCTAGATGTATGCTGGAGACTCAGAGGGCTCAGACTGAGGCCTAGAGGGAACAAACAAAATGATGCAAGAAAGCATTAAGAGTTCCCATCATATAACTTTGGCATCTATGAAGATTGCATCTCAGCAACAACAGCCTGTTCAACAGAAAATGGGCAATATCTTGGACTTCAAGAATATGGGCTCATCGGGAGTTCAAGGTAACTGAAGGGATCCTATATGCGTATGAATGGTTCGAGGATATCGAGCGAATTATGCTGGTTGCTCGAATATCGGAAGACCTGAAGATAGAGGTTGTAGGCTTGCAGCTTCACGATATCACCACACTTGGTTCAGAAATGAGCCCAGACTTGCTGATCCAAACCTAACTTGGGACCAGTTCAAACGCCTTTTAAACAGAAGTTCTTTCCCGTAGTAGCCCAGGGCGTTCTGGAGAAACAATTCCAGAACTTGGAGCAGGGTGGTCTCTCAGTAGATGAATATGCTACAAAATTCGGCAGGCTGAGTTGATTCACAGAATATATGGTGAGAGATCCAGAGGACCGAGCTCGGAGATTCCGACAAGGCTTGGCCCAGGAAATTTGAGTCATTATCCCCTCTAGTATCACAACTTTTATTGGGATTGTAGCAGAAGCCCAAAGGATCGAGGTGGACATGGGCTTTAAACCTAAGCGGGATCGGAATACGTTCGAAGGAGGTAGCAGCACGGGACCAGCAAAACATTCCCATTTTCAGTCGAGGACTTTCCAGTATCAGCAGTAGCATTATCCTCCAATTAGATTTTTGGCTCAACCGCATCCTCAAAGATAGATCCAATAGACCCATTTTTGCCATTTTTGCATGAAACTAGGACATTCCTGGGAAATATGCAGAAAAAGACTTGGAGTCTGTCTATATTGTGGTTCTGCGGGATATCATGTGAACAACTGTCATATTCGAGGTGCAACAAATCAAAAGGGACCAGCTAAGCCACATGTGGCACAAAAGCAGAGGGGATCTCCACTTCCAATACAACATCAGCAATTTGTCCAGCACCAGAAGAAGGGACCTCCTCAGCAGGGCAGAGCTTTTGCTACAACTGTCGAGAAAACTGAGCCCACCGGTGATGTTATAGCAGTTTCTATTCTTCTCGATTCGATTCCAGCCATAGCATTATTTGATTCTGGTGTATCCCATAGTTTCATATCTGTGTCTTTTGTACTTAAGCATAATTTAGTAGTGGAATCCTTGAGTAGAAATTGTAAGATCATGACTGGGGGAGGCATCATCATAATCAGTGATGTTTGCAAGGGGTATCATATTATATTGGGAGACCATATTTTATCTGCTAGCTTACTCGTAATGCCACTTCCAAGTTTTGACATTGTCCTTGGAATGGATTGGTTGCGTATACATTTCGCTAGCATTGACTGCCGCAAAGGTCGTGTGATGTTTTGACCTCTAGGAGAACCGGAGTTCAAGTTTGCTAGAAAGACAGAGAAGTCAGATCATGGAATTCTTTGCAAAGCTATAATGGAGGAGAAAGAGCTACCGCATCATATTATTGCTGAGTTCTTAAATATATTTTCTGAGGAGTTACCAGGATTGCCGCTAGATAGAGATGTTAAATTCTCTATTGATCTAATACCGGGAGCAGAACCAATATCGCATCATATCTACCGGATCAACAATAATGAGCTAGTGGAGCTAAAGAAACAGATTGATGAATTAGATGACAAGGGATTCATCAGATCAAGTTCGTCGCCCTGGGGAGCTCCGGTACTTTTTGTGCCAAAAAAGGATGGATCGGTACGGATGTGCATCGATTACAGGGCCCTGAACAATCTCACAATAAAGAACAAATATCTGCTGCCGAGAATAGATGATCTCTTCGATCAGTTGAATGGCGCAAAGGTATTTTCAAAGATTGACTTGAGATCCGGATATCATCAGGTGAAGATGAAAAAAGAAGATATTCTGAAGACTGCATTCAGGACTCGATATGGCCAGTACGAATTCTTGGTGATGCCGTTCGGGTTAACTAATGCCCCGACAGTCTTCATGAACTTGATGAACAAGGTATTCCATCAGTACCTGGACAAGTTCATGGTATTGTTTATAGATGATATCCTTATATACTCAAAGACGCTAGAAGAATATGAGAAGCATTTAAGGATAGTGCTTGAAACTCTCAGGAAGGAGAAGCTCTATGGAAAACTCTCTAAATGTGAGTTTTTCTTAAGCAAAGTGGAGTTTCTCGGACATGTAGTGACTGGAGATGTAGTATCAGTTAATCCAAAGAAGATTGCTGCAGTAGAATCTTGGGCCACTCCAAGCTCTGTTGTAGAAATTAGAAGCTTCTTAGGATTGGCTGGATATTACAGAAAGTTCGTGAACAATTTCTCTCGAATTGCAGAGCCTTTGGCTAAACTCACTTAGAAAGATGTAGAGTTTGTTTGGACAGAGGAGTGCCAGGTTGCTTTTGAGAAATTGAAGAAGAGGTTGATGTCTGCTCATTTTTGACGTTGCCATCAGGGTTTGGAAGTTTTACTCTTTATAGTGATGCATCGGGGAAAGGTTTGGGTTGTGTTCTTCAACAGAATAGAAAAGTGATTGTCTATGCATCCAGGCAATTATGTCCTCATGAGAAGAACAATCCTACCCACGATTTAGAGTTGACAGCAGTCATCTTTGCCCTAAAGTTGTGGAAACACTATTTGTACGGAGAGCATGTGGAGACTTCACAAACCATAAAAGCTTGAACTACGTTTTCAATCAGAAGGAGTTGAACATGAGACAGCGTCAGTGGTTGGAACTGATAAAGGATTTTGATATATCTTTGCAGTATCATCCTAGAAAAGCCAATGTAGTTGCCGATGCCTTGGTAGATATCCGGTAGTTATGTTGTTGACACATGATCGACATTTGTTGGAGGACTTGGAGAGCTTGGGCATTGAGGTGATAATTCCTGGTTTTACTTTACAGATATGGGGGTAGCAGATACACTCAGAGTTGATAGACAGGATTAAGGCAGTCCAGTATGAGAATGTATCTCTGAGGAGCATCAGAGCTCAGGTAAGAGCAGGATTGGAGGATGATTTCATCATTGCTGAGGATAATTCTTTGCGGCATGGTGCTAGATTGGGTGTGCCTAGTGGGGAGCTGCGTGAGAAGATATTATAGGAAGCACATCGCTCTCAGTATTCCATACATCTAGGTGCCAACAAGATGTATCGGGATATACGAGAGAGTGTGTGGTGGTATAGCATGAAGAGGGAAGTGGCACAGTTTGTATTCAGATGGTTAGTGTGCCAGCAAGTGAAAGCCGAGAGGCAGAGGTCAGGAGGTTTACTTCAATCATTACCCATTCCAGAATGGAAGTGGGAGCATATTACTATGGATTTTGTGTTCGGACTTCCACGATCTCCAGGAGGAAAAGATGCGATTTGGGTCATCGTTGACAGGTTGACAAAGTCGGCCCACTTTTTGCCTTTCAAGGTGGGTTTGTCTACGGAGAAGCTGGCAGAGATTTATGTGAGGCAGATCGTCAGGATACATGGGGTTCCCATCAGCATAGTCTAGGATCGAGATAGTCGTTTCACTTCTCATTTCTGGAGGAGTTTGCAGGAGAGTTTGGGCACCCAGCTCAAGTTTCGTACTTCATATCACTCCCAGACAGATGGGCAGTCAGAGAGGACTATTCAGACTTTCGAGGATATATTGTGCACTTATGTACTAGATTTTGGGGGATCTTGGGAGGATCATCTTCATCTGGTGAAGTTTGCATACAACAATAGTTGCCAGGCAAGCATCGAGATGTCTCCTTTCGAGGATCTGTACGGCCGAAGATGTCGTACTCTATTATCTTGGGACGATGTAGGCAAGCGAGTATTGTTGGGACTAGAAATGGTAGTAGATGTTGTGGAGAAGGTAAAGCAGATTAGGGAAAGACTTCATGTGGCTCAGGACAGACAGAAGCACTGGTTCGATAGTCGCCGGAGATCGTTAGAGTTTGAGGTTGGCAAATTGGTGTTCTTGCGAATTTCTTCAATACATGGCACGATTGGTTTCGGAAGAAGCAGGAAGCTCAATCCAAGGTTTATCGGACCTTTCAGTATTACCGAAAGGGTCGGTGCCGTAGCCTACCGGCTAGCCTTGTCACCTATATTAGAAGGAGTACATAACGTATTTCATGTATGCCAGCTGAGACGATATGTGGCTGAACCTAACCACGTATTAGATCACTCAGAGATTGAAGTGGGACCAAGCCTCAGCTACCAAGAGCAGCCCGTGGAGATACTAGATCACAGAGAAAATGTGCTGCATAACCGGACGATTTTATTTGTTCGTGCCGCTTGGAGTCATCACTCCTCGGGTGAATCTACTTGGGAGAGAGAGGATGAGATGCGTGAGCAATACCCATACCTCTTTGAATTTTGAGGTATTTCTTCTTTCTTTCTGTATGGTCTACTTTAAATTTTGAGGACAAATTTTTTCTAAGGGGGGGTAGATTTGTAACCTTCATTTAAATTAGGTTAATGAGAAGTCAAATTCAATTTGGATTGCTCTTCATAAGAAAAGAAATCCAAATTGAATTGGTTAAGGGCACAATGGTAAATTCACCATAAAAATACCTTGACAACAAAAAACCCACTCATTCCGTATATAGGGACATTTCCACCTCTTTCACTCACCATCCCTCATCTTTCCTCAACCCTATATTAGCAAGGTAACCCTTGATCATCTTCAAATATGTTTTATAACTCTAACTAGGATATATATATATATATATATATATATATATATATATATATATATATATATGTATGTGTGTGTGTCAAGAAAAGGAAGTAGAGCAGCAGTAAGAAGCAGTAGCATCAGCAGCAGCAAAGAAGCAGTGGCTGCAGCAGCAGCAGTGACTGCAGCAGTAGCTGCAGCAGTACACAACAGTAGCAGAGCAACGCGCAGTAGCAGTATATAATTATATATATGTATATATGTATATATTATCTATCTATATATATGTATCTATGTATACTATATATCTATGTATCTATATATATATGTATACTATATGTATTATCTATATATGTATAATATATATATATATATATATATATATATATATATATATATACATATATATATATATATATATATATATATATATATATATATATATATATATATATATATATATATATATATGTATCTTTGTATACTATATATATATATATATCTATCTATGTATACTATATATTATCTATATATGTATACTATATATGTAACTATATATGTATACTATATAGTATCTATATATGTATCTATATACCTTATATATATATATATATATATATATATATATATATATATATATATATATATATATATATATATCTTATACCTATATATCTATATATTTATACTCTATATTATCTATATATGTATACTATATTGTATGAACCAATTAAGAACCAATGGTCTGAATGTATGCATTAGTATAGTTATTTTGCTTCACTATTTTCTAAAGATCTTTTATTTGTTCTTCCTTATGATCGATAATTCGAATAAAGGAAAATGAACGGTCCTTTTCATAGTTTTTATAGCAATTGATGACTTGAAATCAAGACAACCAATTTTATATATATCCTTTGGCTTAACGCCTGGGATAGTCTATTTATTGAGTTTATCCATATCTGCAGGAAACTCGCTCAATTGAGCATTCTATAAGGTTTTTTTCTGAAGAAGACCTTGAATTCCAAATATAGGTTAGACAATAAATAATGCACAATGGAAATCTGAATTCATTGATGGTCTACCTAATCTGTTTACAGAAAAGGTTAGACAGCAAATTCATAATAACAATAATGGGATCATACCATATAGTGATTTCACTTATGGTAATTTGGTCAATGCCTATATACAAGAGGGATTATCCCTTTATAATGATCTCAAATTACGTAATTAATTGAAATCTCAAAGGTTATCTGAGAGAAAATAGTTGGGAGAATTCTGTAGCCAATTTGCTATGGAAACTATCAAACCTCCGCCTGATACTAAGAGAAAATTCTCTAAAGAAAAATCTTACAAAAAGAAGAGTTATTCTTCTAAAATGAGTTATCCTAAAGATTTTTCTAATGAAAGAAAGAGATTTCCTACAAGGAAGAAATTCTCTAAAAATACAAGTTCGAATAAAAAAGTTAAGTGCTTTAAATGTGGCAAACTAGGCCATTATTTGAACAGATGTAATACCAAACAAAAGATCGATATGATCGAAGACGAAGGGTTGAAAAAGACTCTACTTAAGATCATGATCAATTCTGATTATGAATCTGACTCATCTAGTGATGAGTCTATAAAATCTGCTACTGATTGTGGTACTGATTGCGATTGCAAAGCATGTACCATCAACAGCAAAGCTGACTATTACAAGTCCATTATTGAAATGAATGGTCTTTCTATTAATGTATTGACCAATCAAGATAAAAAAAGAAATTCTAGAATCACTTTTGACTTATACAATTAGCCAAAATGTGAAGGCAAAAATTATTAAGATTTTGCAAGATGATACTAAAGAAACTTCTTCTAGTTTTGCCCCTTATACTATGACAGAAGTCTTAGCCCAAAGAAAAGGGAATAATCCTAAGACTGTCTCTATAAACGACCTTCAAAGAGAATTAAAAACTTTGAAGATTGAAATTAAAAAGTTAAAGTCTAACAACGAAATAACTCAGCAAAGACTTGCTCTCATTGAACAGGATGTTAAATCCTATAATGAGATAATTCTCAATAAAGAAATGACTAATCATTCCCGACTAATCAATAGTGATAATGAGAATGATGATAATATCTTAGATCAACAGATTCAATCTTTTGTTATAAAAGATAAAGGAAAATCTATTGATCATTCCTTTTTATTAAAATTATATCTTTTTATTACCCATAAATGGTATATAAAAATTCTCTTATCATAAACAATGAATCATTGATTTGTAATCTCATTGCCCTAGTTGACAGCAGTGCTGATCTGAACTGCGTAAAAGAAGGGATTATTCTTTTAAAATATTGTGAACGCACTACTCAGACTCTGAGTGCAGCCAATAACAAAGCTCTTACAACACCTTTTAAGGTTACAGATGTTCATATCGGTAAAAATGATGCATGTATTCCTTGTATTTTATTGTTGTAAAAAAATGTTATTCTAGGAACTCCTTTTCTAGAAAAACTTTTGCCTATAAAGGAAATAAATAAACAAGGTATTTCCACTTGTTACAAGGGAAAGAATATTACCTTTGAATTTATCACTAATCCTGTGGTAAAAATTCTTAATAAAATAAAAGAAGTTGATCTGAAGAAAAATCAGATAAACTTTATCAAAGAAGAAATTTTTCAGCTATCTATTAAAGAACAACTTGAAAAATATGAAATAAAGAATAAAATAAAACAAGTTAATGATGAATTTGTTCGTCAAACTTGTAGCAATATTCCTAATGCTTTTTGGGATAAAAATCAACATATTATCTCTCTTCAATATGAAGAATCCTTTAATGAAAGAGATGTTCCGACTAAGGCTCGACCTTGTCAAATGAACAATAATGACCTTGAATTATGCAAAAAAGAGATCAATGATCTTCTTGATAAAAAACTTATTCGAAAATCCTACTCTTCATGGAGTTGTACAGCATTTTATGTTAATAACAATGTTGAAAAGGAAAGAGGTATTCCGCGGTTAGTTATTAACTACAAACCTCTTAAATGGATAAGATATCCCATTCCTAATAAAAGAGATTTACTTAACAAAATTGTTAATGCAAAAATATTCTCTAAATGCGATTTGAAGTCAGTTTACTGGCAGATTCAAATTAAAGAAAAAGATAAATTCAAAACTGCATTCACAGTTCCATTTGGACAATATGAATGGAATGCTATGCCATTTGGTTTAAAAAATGCTCCTTCTAAATTTTAGAATATTATGAATGAGATATTTATTCAATATTCCACCTTTATTCTCTCTTATATCGATGACATACTTATATTCTCCAGTACCATTGAAGAGCATTTTAAGCATTTAAATATTTTCAAACATTTAGCTATTAAAAATGGTCTTTTTATTTTTGCCCCTAAAATGACGCTATTTCAGACAGAAATAAGATTTCTTGGTCATAACATTGTTAATAACACTACTATACCCATTGACAGGAGTATCGAATTTACTTCAAAATTTCCTGATGAAATTATTGACATAAAGCAACTTCAGAGATTTTTGGGTGCTTTAAATTATGTTTCTGATTTTTATAAAAATATTTCTATGGATACAAAAATTCTATATCAAAGGTTGAAGAAAAACCCTACTCCTTGGAGTATCAACCACACCAAAGCTGTTCATCTTATTAAGCAAAAGGTCAAATGCCTACCTTGCTTACACCTTGCCAACCCTGACTGGTTTAAAATTGTTAAAACTGATGCCAGTAACGTTGACTATGGTGGTATACTCAAACAAATAGATCCCCAAAACAAAGATCATGATATCCTTGTTAGATACCATTCTGGTAAATGGGATTATACTTAGATTAATTACTCTACGATAAAGAAAGAACTTCTTTCGATTATCAAATGTATTTATAAATTTTAAGATGATTTATTAAATAAAAAATTCTTACTTCGTATAGATTGCAGTTCTGCAAAATCTATATTACAGAAAGATGATAAGAATCTTGCTTCTAAGCAAATTTTTGCTAGATGACAAGCAGAACTTGCTATATTTGATTTTGACATTTAATTTATTAATGGCAAAAATAATTCTCTTCATGATTTTCTAACATGTGAATTTTTGCAGCAAAATGTCAGCTAGCTCTCGAGGCAGAGGTAAGTCCAAAGGGACATTACGTCCCCATGACTCTTTTGGCTTTCAGAAGGTCATCGGCCGAAAGCCACCTCCCATTGAAGCTGGATCCAGCTCAGCGGCCAAGGGAAAGCAGCCAACAGATATTGCTGATGCTAATATTAAATCTTACAAAGAAGCAATGGAAGTTGATGTAACACCCCGTTCCGTTCTAGCGGACTGCCGACTCAAACGGAAATAGTGCAACTGTCCCGACCCGGTTTGCCTCGATCACGAAGCAAAGGATATCCAGACTTGTCCCTACAGTTATCCGACTCAGGCTTTCAGAGGCTCGCTCAGGCGTATCACTTTACCGAGGCGAATCATCGCAAAGGTGGGTGGCTACGGTGAACTTGTCTTTGCTTAGCCAGCACACATAAAATCTGAAATGTTCATGCTAGTCGCTAGGTGATTCACCCCCTGCATGCTAATAAATCCAACGCACCTAGCTAAGGGAATAATCCCGACTCATATTGCTTGCTAGAACATGGAAAATGAAATACTGCTTATATATGTTCAGACCCTTGCATGCTAAGTCCCTTAACGGTTTCATCTCTCGGCTTACTTTCGGGTCCGAGCAACGTGCCTGCTTATGTTCCTTAGAAACGCATGCTTGTCTGCTTGTATATTGCCATATTTTCATCCAAACTCCGGAAGACTACTACGTAGTCGTTCCGTGCCTGAATGAACCTGCAAGTATCCGGGACCGTTAGGTCACCAAGGCAATTCCCGAACCAGGGAATCTGCACCCTGAATGAATAAATTACTGAATCACAGCTCGTGGAGCAAACTACTGAATCAACTGGCCTGGCAATCGATATACTACTGTGAACAATCATGCCTGTACATTGAACATGATATGTCCTATTGTCACACCCCAGTCCCAAAAATACGTAGGACTAGGACACGTAAGCATGCCAGCCGCATGGATATGGCAACTCCAATATATGGAAACCAAATCCACACGTACGCTGTAATATGAATATCAAATCCACAAGTGGTATAACTATAATATAAGTCACAGGGTAAAATCTAAATCTCATCCACCAAAATTATATAGAAATAAATGACCAGTATCTATGAAAATAGATCTCAATAAGAAGTATCTAAGGATGATAGTTGGATGGAAACAAATCCACTACCAACTCAAATGGAAAAGTAAATACAATAAAAGTACAACTCAATCAAACAATATAATTACCAGCTATCAATCACGGCTCGAAGAGAAGACATCCGCGAAGCATCTATAACCATCCAAATCTGCGCTCCTGTAAATACTCAAGAACAGGTACACCTGGCAGCGGACCAGGTCCTCAGAGGGACATAACAAGATACTTAAACACATGCCAATAAAGTACTGAAATAAATATCCAAAGGGGTCGCCTAACCGTCTAAGTGAATGCAGTTAAGAACAACTTTTCCTACAAGTGAGCTATCTGGCTGAAAACCTGGGATTTGGCATGGTTCTCTATTGGAGATCCAGGGGCCTAAAAAGGCACGACGACTTTCGAACGCCGGAGGCCCGCCTGATAATAATATAATATATAGTGGTCATCACCACCCGTATCTCCGGCGGAGAATCCGGGCGCACAATAGAAAAAGTGTAAAGGAGCTCAAATGCGGTACTTGTTGTTCTCCCCACTCCATGCTCTAAGCATGTCACATCCATGACACAATAACACCTCTAATAACTGCCAAGTCTACTAGCATGCAAAGTTTCTAACAACAGCTATTCCTAACGTACGGTCCATACGTACAGGAGGCCAAACCTGTCACGCAGTCCGTGATCTATATGAGACTCACACTCGTGTAACCACTGTGTCACGGCCAATGAACCTAATGGTGCTACATGATAATGGGGTAGTCCCATGAACAAGGTCAATGCAATACATAAATAAAATACATCGCGACGATACCGTCGCACGTATTTTATATTACAGTTAAATATATGAACTAAAAACAGAAAATAAAGATGCATGCAACGTATGGAATATGAATAACAGTACAATGGCAAGGTATACTTGCCTGGCAAGGAAGCTGCAATGTACCCATAACCTGCTCCAGAAATCGCACAGAACAATCCAATATCCTATGTACATATGATATAATACAATAAAATCATTAGTTATTACACTAGTACATACACAATAATATTTATACTGGACTCGGGTACACTAGGGGTGGCACTAGTCATCTAACACGGTCAATTACGCGTTGAATTACGCGGTTGTCGGTCTTTAAGTACTGTACACAATAAGTCAGTCAACTAACACGGTCTCGCCAGTACGTCGGTGTACACAAGGTAGACACCAATATTGTTCTTAGGGTCAACAGGGTCAAGGACAAATACGGGGCAGTCCACGGTGTCCTAGGTCATACAGTCTGAATACACCTACTCCTAATTATTTATTAGCATATAATTAATTACAATATACACATATACCATATAATATATAACTAGTAATTTATTTACATAACTATTGGAATACATATACATATTAAATATGTACCAATTAATAATATGTTAAAGATTAGCTAAATATACATCAACTAAATATATGTATATATACAAATTGAATAAGGTTCGCGTACGCGTACGAACGCGAGTTGGGTTTACCGACTCAAGGTCTGATGTCAACTAATAGTCAATAAATAATACTAACATCCTACTGGCATATACACAAGCACACATAAAAGAGGAGGATGGACAAGTTCGTACCTCGGAGTACGTACACGGAATCGGCTAGACGACGACGAAGAGAGGTTGGCGACGCTGCGATGATGAGGAGGACGACAATGCTGATGATAAATAAATGGTGCGGTGACGATGAGGTGATGATGATGATGGGATGATGGTGAGATGAAGATGGTGAGGGGGATAGAATGATGATGATGAATTAAGACGAGGATGATGAGGGTGACTAGGGTTGAGGTATTGGTGACGATGATGGTGATTATAATGACGAGGACGACGGCGATGTCAACGATGTTGACGATGTCGACGATGACGGCGAGGACGATGAGGGTGATGGCGATGATGATGATAATGGTAATGATGAGGAGGAGGATGATGATGGGTTGCTGCTGGAATCCGGTCAGCGAGGGGGAGGTGGTCCGGTCAGCAGGAGGAGCTCAGGGAGGAGAGGAGGCCGTGGTGTGGTGGTCGTGCTGGGAGTCAGGCTGGTTGTCGAGGGAGGAAGAGAGGAGATGATCGTGTTGGTGTTTTGCAGGGAAGAGAGGGCAGTGCAGGCGGCTCCGGTCGACTCCGGTGGGGGTCGTTGTGGTGTTGAAGTTGTCGGGGACGGTGGCTGGGATGTCCGACGGGGTATCGGCCAAGGAGGAGGAGGGCAGGGAATAGGTGTATTCGGAAAGGAAGGAGCAGAGGTGGTGGAGGAGCTGAAAGGAGTTGACAGGAAGGGGAGAGGGAGGTTTGGCTCGGTGGTCCAGTCGTCGAGACTGCTGATGTCGACGTTCAGGCGGCTGCACTGGTCGATGGAGAGGAGGGGGTCGGAGAAGAGGAAGCAGGGACGACGGGTCATGGTGGCTTGGTGCAGTTGGGGAGATCGTGGTGTCGCCGGTGAGGTACAGTCGAGCGTGGCGAGGAAGGAGATCCGGCCAGGCTGTCGAACTGACGGTGGTCAGGCGTTCGTGTAGGCCGGCGGGGAGATGTCAAGATGGAAAGGAGAGGTTGATGGTGATACTGGAGGTGGTTGCCTCCGGCGGCGGGCGGCTCCGACCAGCGGGTGGCAGCGGGGAAAGTCGAGTACAGGAGATGGGGATGAGATGAGTTTGATGATGATAAATTGATTTAGGTTTTTGGGAATTTCTAAGAAAATAAAGGGAGGATGTGATATATATATACATGTGAAATTTTTTTGGTTTGGGTTGACCTAGGAATTTGACTTTGGTCCATATTTCCTTAGGATGGGTCTTGGGCTCACATGAGGGTGATGGGCTAGAAATTATAATTATTTAATTGCAAGGGTTGGATTAAAATAGGAGGACAATGTCGCGTGTTTGCACATCCAGAAAATTATGAGAAAAAATCCATGTGAAGGGAAAATTGAGTTTCTTCATGAATTGTCCAATGGTGGGGACACCTAAATGCATTTTTGCATAAAACCCCCCAAACAATTAGAAAATTGCACAAAGGCAGAAATTAGATTTAATTAATTAAATCGGAACGCGCACGATGTTCTAGAATTAATTAGGAGCACAGGAAAATAAAAATAGGCGGAACAAAGGGTCTGGGACGTAGAGGGGACAATGTAGAATATTAATAAAATTTGAGATGCACAGGACGGGCAAGATTGTGTCTCCAATTTCGATTGGGACGCACAAGGGTACAAAATTAGAAATTATTTCGAATTAAGAAATAACGTCCGCGACGTTTATTGTGCGGCGAAAATGTAGCACCAAGGAGCAATATTATAAGTTGTACAAGGGTCAGAATAGTAGGCGGGCATGCCTAGGTTGAGGTTGTGAAGTTTGTTGGAAGGCAAGGGCTAGTGAGGTGCTCCAATTATAGAAGCAACGGTATTGTGCGCTACGCGATATAAATTAATACATAATTAAATAAATGTCGCGTTCTAATTCAAATTGGTTCAAACTAGCCCTAATTTTACTATCTAAGCCAAGTAGCCCTAATTTTGGGTGAGAGGGTTTACAATCTACCCAACTTAAAACAATTTCGTCCTCGAAATTAAACTAGTATAGGGTTTCTCTATCTAACCTCACTTGATTACAGTTTAAAGAATTTTCCTTAAGTTAACATTGCAGTTTCTACCCAACTTAGAATCTACCCATCTGTCTTCTAAGGCTATGCATCTAAGAACGCTATGCCCCAAATTATTTAATCATGTTATTTAATCCAAATTTTTTTTCCTACATATCATCTATGATATGCCCTTAATTACCAAAAAGAATAATCCTCAAGTATGTGATCGGCCTATGGAGTATATCTAGTACTCTCTGTGTATCAACTTATACCAAGCACGAGGTTTCGTCTTTCCGAACTAAGAGAAGATGGGGATAAATAATAAAGAGTTTAAGGGTGAGGTAATAGAATAGAAGTATCGGGATCAAGGCGTTTAAAAAATTCAAATAGAAATTGTCAAGACAGTTGTGGATTGAAATTATAATTTGGTAATTCCTATTCACATGCTCGCATCGGTACAGTTATGTAGCAGATACGATATACTCAGACATATCTAGAGGGTAAGTATATTCGTCTACTAATCATTATATATCTCAATCCACGTACGGTAGTTATGCGAGGGGGCGAACCAAGCGCACTATGGTTGATCAGACCATATTACACTGATTCTGATTAGGCAATTGTATCATTATGTGCACCCAATAATACATATGCCATGAGCATGCTCGATAAAGAATGGGCTTGCAAAGACTAGGCTATAATAGCGGCATAAGTCAAGGTAGTACAGCAAATATAAGTATGCTAGATGATGATGAAAGGAGGTACAAATTAACGCAAGTTCACAAAAATAAAACAAAATAAGCAATAATAATAAAAGACTCTACAATCTCTACAGTTGTCATACTAATTCTTTGTCTGAGTCGTTAGTCGACCAATTAGGGACATGGACCTCTAAATTCTATTGTCCGAATAAACACTATCGTCTTATGCTAGCATACAATTAATGTCATTCAGTTACACTACCTCGATGGGTCAAAAGGACTGTGATACTAGGGTGTGAGGTATACTACCCAACTTATAACGATAAAATAATGCTGTAATGGTCTTGAGAGGATCCTACCAAATAACCTTGCACATGTAAATAAAACAGAACTCTTTATTAGGGTATATGAAAAAAGATCTTGGTACTTATTAGGGTCTCCTATTGCATTATATAGGTAAGGGTCACCTTAAGTCTTAATCATAGTGCTCATAGAACATATGTCAATAGCGAGAATAGAAGAGTTACTAGCCGTTAGGGGAAAGGGATCTAACATGTATCAAGGTGAGGGTACAAATTACGTGGTCTACAACTAGGGGTAATTATCACAATCTAATTGAACAACTCAACTATCAGGTTCTAACTACAAGGTACACAATTCAAAATTCAAGATTATAACTATGACTATAGCAAACTATATATCCTATTGTAGAGTATAATCACTTGGTCTATGATCAGAGGTGGCAGGTGGCACGAGTTAAAAGATGAAGAGAAGAAACATAATTAGTCATCGCACAATAGCAAGCGCTAAGGTTGCAGGGGGACAAGTTATGAAATCAAAAATAGAGGGCTCTAGATAGCATCATGGTTCTCTAAGGGGGTGGCATGCTAGTTGCCATATTCGGGGTATGATCAAGGGGAAAGGGTTGATTACATTCCTCTAGGATCCCTAGGGTGCTGTCTACTAATAACAAGACAATGCCATAAGTTTTATAGTTCTCTAATACTATCCAATTATGAGGGTTAGGTTCAGTCCAAATATTAAGTTTTGGGTTTCTATTGGTTCCTCAATGCTAGGGGCAAACATTATGGTAACCTTCTAACTAACTCTAGTAGTGTCTATACTACTCTCAAGTCCTCATAATACATCCGGGGTAATGGTAAACCAATTATAGGGATAAGGAATTCAAGGGTTTGCTAGATATTCTAAACTTAGTGGTATGTCTATATTCTCGTTGTATTCTTAATAGGTGTGCTACCCTAATTATCATCCTAATAACAGGGGTTCCTATATTCTAGCAGAAGGCTATATATACTAAAAGAACTTATTAGGGAAGTACAGGAATCAAGCAGGATACAATCGTTCGAATAGAACATTGAGAGGAAGATAAGTCATAGTCAATTATGGATGAGATCCTATAATCTAGTCCTAGGTGCAGGCTTGTTCGGTACCGTAACGTAACCGAGACAATATGCTCTTGACCTGTATGGGCCACCACAAAAACATGTCACGCCCCAGTCCAAAAAATACGTAGGACTAGGACACGTAAGCATGCCAACCGCATGGATATGGCAACTCCAATATATGGAAACCAAATCCACACGTACGCTGTAATATGAATATCAAATCCACAAGTGGTATAACTGTAATACAAGTCACAGGGTAAAATCTAAATCTTATCCACCAAAATCATATTGAAATAAATGACCAGTATCTATGAAACTAGATCTCAATAAGAAGTATCTAAGGATGATAGTTGGATGAAAACAAATCCACTACCAACTCAAATGGAAAAGTAAATACAATATAAGTACAACTCAATCAAATAATATAAGTACCAGCTATCAATCACGGCTCGAAGAGAAGACATCCGCGAAGCATCTATAACCATCCAAATCTGCGCTCCTGCAAATACTCAAGAACAGGTACACCTGGCAGCGGACCAGGTCCTCAGAGGGACATAACAAGATACTTAAATACATGCCAATAAAGTACTGAAATAAATATCCAAAGGGGTCGCCTAACCGTCTAAGTGAATGCAGTTAAGAACAACTTTCCCCACAAGTGAGCTATCTGGCTGAAAACCTGGGATTTGGCATGGTTCTCTATTGGAGATCCAGGGGCCTAAAAAGGCACGACGACTTTCGAACGGCGGGTCGGAGGCCCGCCTGATAATAATATAATATATAGTGGTCATCACCACCCGTATCTCCGGCGGAGAATCCGGGCGCACAATAGAAAAAGTGTAAAGGAGCTCAAATGCGGTACTTGTTGTTCTCCCCACCCCATGCTCTAAGCATGTCACATCCATGACACAATAACACCTCTAATAACTGCCAAGTCTACTAGCATGCAAAGTTTCTAACAACAGCTATTCCTAACGCACGGCCCATACGTACAGGAGGCCAAACCTGTCACGCAGTCCGTGATCTATATGAGACACACTCGTGTAACCACTGTGTCACGGCCAATGAACCTAATGGTGCTACATGATAATGGGGTAGTCCCATGAACAAGGTCAATGCAATACATAAATAAAATACATCGCGACGATACCGTCGCACGTATTTTATATTACAGTTAAATATATGAACTAAAAACAGAAAATAAAGATGCATGCAACGTATGGAATATGAATAACAGTACAATGGCAAGGTATACTTGCCTGGCAAGGAAGCTACAATGTACCCATAACCTGCTCCAGAAATCACGCAGAACAATCCAATATCCTATGTACATATGATATAATACAATAAAATCATTAGTTATTACACTAGTACACACACAATAATATTTATACTGGACTCGGGTACACTAGGGGTGGCACTAGTCATCTAACACGGTCAATTATGCGTTGAATTACGCGGTTATCGGTCTTTAAGTACTGTACACAATAAGTCAGTCAACTAACACGGTCTCGCCAGTACGTCGGTGTACACAAGGCAGACACCAACATTTTTCTTAGGGTCAACAGGGTCAAGGACAAATACGGGGCAGTCCACGGTGTCCTAGGTCATACAGTCTGAATACACCTACTCCTAATTATTTATTAGCATATAATTAATTACAATATACACATATACCATATAATATATAACTAGTAATTTATTTACATAACTATTGGAATACATATACATGTTAAATATGTACCAATTAATAATATGTTAAAGATTAGCTAAATATACATCTACTAAATATATGTATATATACAAATTGAATAAGGTTCGCGTACGCATACGTGTACGAACGCGAGTTGGGTTTACCGACTCAAGGTCTGATGTCAACTAATAGTCAATAAACAATACTAACATCCTACCGGCATATACATAAGCACACATAAAAGAGGAGGATGGACAAGTTCGTACCTCGGAGTACGTATACGGAATCGGCTAGACGACGACGAAGAGAGGTTGGCGACGCTGCGATGATGATGAGGACGACAATGCTGATGATAAATAAATGGTGCGGTGACGATGAGGTGATGATGATGATGGGATGATGGTGAGATGAGGATGGTGAGGGGGATAGAATGATGATGACGAATTGAGACGAGGATGATGAGGGTGACTAGGTTTGAGATATTGGTGACAATGATGGTGATTATAATGACGAGGACGACGGCGATGTCAACGATGTTGACGATGTCGACGATGACGGCAAGGACGACGAGGGTGATGGCGATGATGATGATAATGGTAATGATAAGGAATTGATGAGGAGGAGGATGATGATGGGTTGCTGTTGGAATCCGTTCAACGAGGGAGAGGTGGTCCGGTCAGCAGGAGGAGCTCAGGGAGGAGAGGAGGCCGTGGTGTGGTGGTCGTGCTGGGAGTCAGGCTGGTTGTCGAGGAAGGAAGAGAGGAGATGATCGTGTTGGTGTTTTGCAGGGAAGAGAGGGCAGTGCAGGCGGCTCCGGTCGACTCCGGTGGGGGTCATTATGGTGTTGAAGTTGTCGGGGACGGTGGCTGGGATGTCCGGCGGGGTATCGGCCAAGGAGAAGGAGGACAGGGAATAGGTGTATTCGGAAAGGAAGGAGTAGAGGTGGTGGAGGAGCTGAAAGGAGTTGACAGGAAGGGGAGAGGGAGGTTCGGCTCGGCGGTCCAGTCGTCGAGACTGCTGATGTCGACGTTCAGGTGGCTGTACTGGTCGATAGAGAGGAGGGGGTCGGAGAAGAGGAAGCAGAGACGGCAGGTCGTAGTGGCTTGGTGCAGTTAGGGAGATCGTGGTGTCGCCGGTAAGGTACAGTCGAGCGTGGGGAGGAAGGAGATCCGGCCAGGCTGTTGAACTGACGGTGGTCAGGCGTTCGTGTAGGCCGGCGGGGAGATGTCAAGATGGAAAGGAGAGGTTGATGGTGATACTGGAGGTGGTTGCCTCCGGCGGCGGGCGGCTCCGACCAGCGGGTGGCAGCGGGGAAAGTCGAGTACAGGAGATGGGGATGAGATGAGTTTGATGATGATAAATTGATTTAGGTTTTTGGGAATTTCTAAGAAAATAAAGGGAGGATGTGATATATATATACATGTGAAATTTTTTTGGTTTGGGTTTACCTAGGAATTTGACTTTGGTCCATATTTCCTTAGGATGGGTCTTGGGCTCACATGAGGGTGATGGGCTAGAAATTATAATTATTTAATTGCAAGGGTTGGATTAAAATAGGAGGGCAATGTCGCGTGTTTGCACATCCAGAAAATTATGAGAAAAAATCCATGTGAAGGAAAAATTGAGTTTCTTTATGAATTGTCCAATGGTGGGGACACCTAAATGCATTTTTGCATAAAAATCCCCCAACAATTAGAAAATTGCACAAAGGCAGAAATTGGATTTAATTAATTAAATCGGAACGCGCACGATGTTCTAGAATTAATTAGGAGCACAGGAAAATAAAAATAGGCGGAACAAAGGGTCTGGGACGTAGAGGGGACAATGTAGAATATTAATAAAATTTGAGATGCACAGGACGGGCAAGATTGTGTCTCCAATTTCGATTGGGACGCACAAGGGTACAAAATTGAAAATTATTTCGAATTAAGAAATAACGTCCGCGACGTTTATTGTGCGGCTAAAATGTAGCACCAAGGAGCAATATTATAAGTTGTACAAGGGTCAGAATAGTAGGCGGACATGCCTAGGTTGAGGTTGTGAAGTTTGTTGGAAGGCAAGGGCTAGTGAGGTGCTCCAATTATAGAAACAACGGTATTGTGCGCTACGCGATATAAATTAATGCATAATTAAATAAATGTCGCGTTCTAATTCAAATTGGTTCAAACTAGCCCTAATTTCACTATCTAAGCCAAGTAGCCCTAATTTTGGGTGAGGGGGTTTACACCTATCCTGAACTTGATCCTGTGCCTAGCCAGACCTGAATACAGACCTGCATATCGCGGACAACTCGGAAACGAGGCACCGTTCCACGGGCGGTTACCGGGGCACTGGAGCTGACCCGATCCGGATGGAACTCTACTATTTAGTCATCCTGTGCAAAGACGAAATGGTGTGGAGCGCATCCTGTACTCTCGCTGCACCCCATTCTCGTTAGTGACTAAAATTGGTAACTCTCCTGTTTAGTCATCCTGTACAAAGACGAAATGGTGTGGAGCGCATCCTGTATTCTCGCTGCACCCCATTCTCGTTAGAGACTAAAATTGGTCCTTTATGGCTATGCCAGCGATAACTGTTCATATAGATAAGTCATCCTCGCTTAGCGGCAATCCGCGTGCGAGTCACTGCATCGTATTAATGAACTACTGAACACCTGAATGATCATGTTAAAACGAACCTCGTGTTGCATATGCTATACCTCCTGAATGTTATACTTGCCCGTGCGTGAATTAACATGTTTGCCTTGGACAGGGAAGGAGATGGTAAGTTGGTAGGTCTCGCCGTGTTTTCTCTCATGTTGCACGGCGCACCGCCACACGAGTTAGGCTATTCAATATTTGCATGAAACTGATCCTAAGGCAATTAGAAAGAAAACTTAATAGTTGTGCACGGAACCTGTTTTACGTGTTTGGATTTGTCGAGCGGGCGAGTAGCTTTCCCACCAGTGCATTCAATGTACTGAAATCTACCAGTTTGTATGCAGGGTGCGGGAGAACCTCGTTCGGTGCGGATGCCTCCTTCGTGCGTGCTAAGGCCAGGAGTTTCCTCTGAAGCCTTGCAACGGTGCGTCCGGGACTGAAGCACATATACAAGACATAATGTTTGAGCGTCGCCTGACCATCGCCTGTACATTCATTCCACAGTTGTAGCCACTTGGCACGCTTTTACTGTTTCAAAGAGAGAGAGGCTTGAGCGACTTGTAATCTCGGCTATACGCCGTCTGTAATACATGTTATATCAATAAAAGAGTTGCTTTACTTCAAACTTGTGTTTTAATGCTTCCGCTATATTTGTCGACTCAGTGAACCTGTTACCAAATCGCTATGCGTTTATGACTCCGCTGCACTCGGACAATCTGTGCGAATCTGTGGCTTAGAACTCTTGCCGCCAGCCAATGAACCATGGCCTTGCACGGGCGTGGATCATGCTCGTGCGGCATCACATCCGGATGGGTCAAAGCGATCGTTTCGCGGGAGCGCTGGCGAGGGTGATTCCCGCCTAGCGGGAACGGCCGAAATAGCCTGCGAGAGATCGGGGCGTGACAGTTGAGTCCATCTTCTTTGAAAAATAAAATTATGAGGAAATTATCAAGCTTGAAAAATACGATATTCCTCTAATGAAGGATCCATGGAAACTTCATAAACGATATCTTAAAAATAGCTTTATTCCAGTTCTGGGTAAACCTGTGACTATTTATGAAGGTATTTTGATTACCACTAAATCTATCACAGTTGAACATTCTGCTAAACCGAACTCTTTGGAGAGGGCCTACAGCAAAGTAATCATCAAAAATATCCTTACACCATAAACTTGGGGTCTTCATCCTAACAGAGAACAACAGCTTTCCAAGGATAAGGTGGTTGTCTGCAGCTATAATTATTGGGATTATATCCAGGCATTCTATAACTTTTTATACTATGAAAACTCCCAGAGAAGCCATTTGTGGTTTATTTGTATTTGTCCTGAAATTCTTCAGAATGCGATACCCTCCTGGTTTTTCAACTGGTGGTTGAAGCTTGGAGCTACTCTGGATATTATTCCTCCAATAATTCAAGAACAATTCCCTAGGTGGATTTTATCTTATCCACAATGCCAGGATGATCATCTTTTTGGGGGGAGGAAGTTGTCACGCCCCAGTCCCAAAATACCATGGGACCGGACGCGTGATAATGGCCAGCAGTACGCACCGATGGACAACCCAATTTAATGGATCCATCAGGGCATACTTAAGCTGTAAAATCAAGTCTACGACAACATGGCACAACTAATCTCATCTACACGAGATTTAAAATATGATCCACAGAATAAATAAGAAATGTAAATCAGCAGCTAGTCTCACAAGTGCTTCGGGGAATAACCCGATAAATATCTAATACAATGGTTCATCTGACCAGAAATAAATGACTGAAATAAATAAATAACTACTGAGCATGAAACATGGATGCTCAGGAAAAGTCTTCGGCTAACACCTCGTCCTCGGATGGTGGTACAGCTCCTGGATCAGCTCCTGCTGCGATCCCGTATACCTCGGGATAGATCTCGTCCTCAAATCCTAGGGACATAATCCGGATCCAGGTCCTCAGGGGACATAGCAAGGTACAAGAAAGCTCATGCCAAAATAAATGCAGTACAGAAAATAAATAGAATAAATAGGGCAAGTAAGTAACCATCTAAGTGAAATGCAAGTGAGAGCAGCATGAGTACTCAGGCTGAGCCACTACAAGCTCTGTGTCGGGGAGCCGGTAGCGGTGATAACACGTAATGTGCCTAGCTCTGCTACGAGAGTCTACGGCCTCATAATAGTAGTAGATATATATAGAAAACAGCCTGTAGCCTGTGTGTCTCTCTCCACCCAATATAACCACGCATATCATGACCATAACGTCTCATGTCCATGTCAAGCGGGATCATAGCTAATGCAATAAGTCATAAGTATCTATAAATATAGTATCTCTGTCAAGTCCTGTATCCTATACAGAATCACCACGAATATCTCGGAAGATCCTGTCTCATGAATGGTGTCAAGTGTCCTGGGTCATATGGTACTTGATAAGACAAGTACGAGAATATAAAGTGTCACGAATGTCCATCTCTAGATGACAGTACCCCACACTGCGTACAGTGTTGGCACCCGACTAATAATCGGACGCTGTAATAAACATCACCAAAAGTCTCAGAAGATGTCAAATAGCTAGAAACGCTTATCCTTAAGTCTAATTTGGACACAAGGGCAAAAATAATATTTTTGGGCCAAAGCGGGTTCCATATGTGGGCCACTTTGCACCGAAAAGCGTGTCAGGGTCAAAGGTCTCCAAATTCCTCAAACTCAGTGTCTACAAGTCAGGAACGATGATATGAACCCAACGGAACTTCCAAAATTGGATTCCGAAGAGCCGATCATAAAATCGCCCGTCAAGTGGAGCCTATGGGGCCCACGATACGCGATTTTGTCAAAGTTCTCAGAATTGGACCAAACTTGCGTCACAGGACCAGCGTATTGCTATGAGTTCGATGACGTAAGTTTCATCTTGATCCGACGTGTGTACACAAAGTTACAGCGTGTTCCAGAATGGACGGATACGGGACGGTGTCGGCGGATACGCGTTGATTCCGGGGTGCACGCACATCCGAATCGACTTCTGCGAAATCCCACACGTCCGTATCAACGACGCGCACATTTTGGTAAAGACCGCGTGCGTCCAAGTCGTCCCGTTTGACGGGGCGCACTCAGTTCCGGGGTAAAACAGGGCATTTTTCCTGTTTATGGATCGCCGTTTGCGATCACCACAGGACGCGATGCACCAAGCGGGTTGCACGGGCACCGAGAGGGTTATACAGTCTACGCGTAGCAACTGCCGGAAACTAAAACAGAGTTACGAGGTAAGAGAAAATGATACCTGAATAGGGCTCCGTGAAGGCTGATTCTCACGTGTCCGGGCGTACTATTTGTCCTGCTCGTGTCCTGTGTCTGCTGCTCGCGTCCGAATCGAGATCTCTCGTGTCTGCTGAGACGTTGTGTCGAGTCTAGGGTTCACTGCTAGGTCGACGAGGCTCGAGGCAGCTAAGTCTCAGGAGGCCGGGTCTCAAACGGCGGGGGAAGTCGACGTCGGTGGCCTGGCGGTGGTTCGAGGGGTTGATGGGGAAGTCGGGGTCGGGTGCTGGACTCGGCGACTGCTCTGCAACGACGGACGGAGCGGGTTCAGCCGCTGGCGGAGGCTCAGCGTCGTCGAGCTACTGTGCTCGGGGAGACCGATTGAACTGGTCGGTCGGGGGTGGGAGGCTGTCGGTGCTAGGCGGCCTCGGGGACGACCGGAGTCGGGTCGGCGTCGGTGGGTCTCGGGCGGCGGGGTAAACAGGGTAGAGGAGATGGCCGGCAGTGACCGGAGCGGCAAAGTCCCTGCGTCGGCGGGGATGATTGGAGAGAGAGAGAGTTCGATTGCGGCGGCACGGATGTCGAGAAGTCTTAAATGGCCGCAACAGTGTTTCCGGCAGCTTAGGATTTCATCCAATTGGGTTTCGGGTCTGGGTCAGGTTTGGCTCGGATCCGACCCGACCCGACCCAATAAGCTGGTTTGGGTTTGGTTCACGCAGTGGTCTGGTTCAGGATTGGTTTAACTTGGGTTTGGTTTAATTTGGGTTTGGTTTAATAAATCCAATAGTTTTTAGGGCTTTAAACGCGTTTCCGGAGTCCAATAAATTCACCGAAAATTATCTTATGTCCAGTTTTCCATTTTACACCATAAAATATTATTTTCATAATATTTTAATATTAATAAAATGTATTTAAAAATCCATAACTCACAATTACCTTGCTTCTTCGTCCAGAAAATACCGAAAAATTGGGGGAAAAATATATTAAAATTATTCTCAAAAAATCAGGGTATTTATAATCTACCCCCCTTAAGAGGATTGCTTCCTCACAATCAAAGAATAAGCTACTACAGAAAGAATTATGGTGATTACAAGATTGCTGAGTTTACAACTGCATCCGTGAATAAGTGGGGATAACGCTGGCGCATACTATCCTCTCGTTCCCAAGTCGATTCGCCAGGAGAATGATGTTTCCATGCTACATGAACCAGTCTGATTATCTATCCCCGCAATGTCTTCTCACTGACGTCGAGGATGCCAACTGGTTGTTCTTCATATCTCAAGCTTGGGCCCACTGCAATCTCTGAATGATCGACTACGTGACTTGGGTCTGTCACGTACCTTCGCAGCTGTGAGACGTGGAATACGTCATGCACTCCCTCTAAGGATGGTGGTAATGCAAGACGATAAACCACCTCACCAATGCGCTCTAGTATATCAAATGGCCCAATATACCTTGGGCTCAACTTGCCTCTGCTCCCGAATCTAATAGTACCTCGAGTGGGCAAAATCCTCAAGAACACGTGCTCTCCTTCTTTAAACTCTAGGGGACGCCTGTGCGTATCTTCCAAATACTTCTGTCTGTCCTGAGCTGCTCGAAGATGATTCTAAATCTGTTTCACCTTTTCCACTGTCTGCGTTACCAATTCTGGACCCAGTATTTGACGTTCACCAACGTCACTCCAACATATAGGCGATCTGTACTTCCTTCAGTATAATACCTCGAATGGTGCCATCTGAATGCTGGCCTGATAACTGTTGTTGTAGGAGAACTCCACTAAGTGTAAATGATCTTCCCAAGATCCTCTAAAGTCTAGCATACATGATCGCAACATATCCTCCAAGATCTGAATTGTGCGCTCCGATTGGCCATCTGTCTGTGGGTGGTAAGCGGTGCTAAATTTGAGTCTGGTGCCCAGACTTTCTTGCATGCTTCTCCAGAAATGTGATATAAATCTCGAATCTCGATCCGATACAATACTAACCGGCACTCCATGTAATTTAACGATTTGTCGCATATACATGTCGGCTAGTACCTCTGTGGAATGTCCAACTCTAAATGGCAAGAAGTGTGCTGATTTAGTGAGTCGATCCATAATAACCCATACTGCATCTCTTCCGCTGGGGCTCCTTGGAAATCCTGTGACAAAATCTATCGTAATATGTTCCCACTTCCATTCTGGTATAGGAAGCGGCTGTAACATACCTGCAGTCCTCTGATGCTCGGCCTTTACTTGCTGGCAGACTAAGCATTTGGCCACAAATCTTGTAATCTATTTTTTTATTCCATGCCACCAGTAATACTGTCTCAAGTCTCGGTACATCTTGGTTCCTCCTGGGTGAACAGAGTATATAGAGTTATGTGCTTCGATCATTAACTCCTGTCTCAATTCTCTATTTGGAACATACAGGCGATTTCCAAACCTCAATGTCCTATCTTCGTGTATGCGAAGTCCTGTCTGCATGCCTGCTTCTGTCCTCTCTTTCAGTCTCCGAAATCTAGCATCGGTGGGCAATGCCTCTTTAATTCTTTTCACAAGTGACGACTTAATTTCAAGATTAGCCAGCAATCAACTCTGTCCTGGTAAAACAACCTCTATCCGAAGCTCCTGTAGATCTCTCAATAACTCGGGCTACATCATCAAGAAATAGGCCGTAGGCTTCCTGCTGAGAGCGTCTTCTACGATATTCGCCTTTCCCGGATGATACTGCAGATCTATATCAAAATCTACTATCAATTCAAGCCAACATCTCTGCCTCATGTTGAGCTCCTTCTGAGTATATACATACTTCAGACTCTTGTGATCTGTAAAGATGTCTACTTTCTCCCCATAAAGGTAGTGCCTCCAAATCTTCAATGCAAATATAACTGCTGCTAGCTCCAGATCGTGTGTTGGATAGTTCTTCTCGTAAATCTTCAACTGTCTTGATGCATAAGCAATAACTTTGCTATGTTGCATTAAAACACATCCTAGTCCACTACCTGATGCATCACTGTAAACAACAAAACCTCCTGACCCCGAAGGAAGAGTCAATACTGGTGCTGTCGTTAATCTTCTCTTCAATTCTTCGAAGGCCTTCTGGCAGTCATCTGTCCATATAAACTCCTGGTCTTTACGTGTCAGCTTTGTCATCGGTTCTGCAATCATTGAGAAATTTTCCACAAACCTTCGATAATATCCTGTAAGTCCGAGAAAACTTCTCACCTCTGCAACTGATGTGGGTGTAGGCCAAGTCTCAATGGCAGCAACTTTCTCTGGATCCACTGAAAGTCCTTCTCCTGAGATGATATGTCCTAAGTAAGGTACTTTGTCCATACAGAACTCACACTTACTGAGTTTGGCATATAACTTCTCCTGCCTCAAGGTCTCCAACACGATTCTGAGATGCTCCTCGTGCTCTTCGTGGTTCATGGAATATATGAGGATGTCATCAATGAACACCACCACAAATTTATCCAAGAACTGATTAAAGACTCTGTTCATTAAACTCATAAACATTGCTGGCGCGTTGGTTAAACCAAACGGCATTACCAAGAACTCATAATGTCCATACTTGGTCCTGAAAGCTGTCTTCGGTATGTCTTCCTTCCTTACTTTGATCTGATGGTAGCCGGATCTAAGGTCAATCTTCGAGAATACCCTAGCACCACTCAATTGATCGAATAGATCATCAATGCGTGGTAAGGGATACCTGTTCTTGATGGTCACAGCATTCAGTGCCCTGTAGTCAATGCATAACCGTACTGTTCCATCTTTCTTTGGCATAAATAATATGGGTGCTCCCCAAGGTGAAACACTGGGCTGAATGAAACCCTTCTCCAAAAGATCATCAACCTGTTCCTTCAACTCCACTAACTCCTTAGGTGCTAGCCGATATACTGATGAAGTGATAGGCTCTGCTCCTGGAGTTAAGTCTATTGTGAATTCTATTTTCCGATCAGGTGGTAAACCTGGAAGATCGTCAGGAAATATATCCACAAATTCTGTTATGACTCTTGGGTAACCTGTCTCCCCTTCTACAGATAGTACCCTAAGAGTAGGCTGAACTCCTTGTTCTACTGCTCCTCGAAGAAACTCGAATTCTGGATGTCCAGGCGGTCTAAATATAACCCGCCCAAGTCGGCAATCAAGAGTCATATGGTACTGACTTAACCAGTCCATACCAAGTACGACATCATAATCCGGCATAGAAAATATCAGAAATTGAGCTCGCATCTCTCTTCCACAAACTACTACAGAACATGATCTACAGACGTCACTAACCAGAATAATTCCACCTCCCGTAAGTATTCTCTTCATCTTCGGAAGGGGTGCGGTAGCTACTCTATGGGTGGCTACAAAGTTAGCTACTATAAATGAATGCGATGCTCCAGAATCAAATAATGCTACAGCTGGTAATGAAGCTACTAAAATAGTACCTGCGATAACTTCGCCTGCAGTAGCCTCTTCCTCAACAGCTAATGTGAATGCCTGTCCTCGTCCCTGAGCTGGATCTCTCTGCTGCTGAGCCTGCTGAAATAGAGCTGCCTGTGGTGCCAGGGGTGGTCTCTGCTGATTTCCTCCTGGGGCTGGTGGCCTGACGCCTCCAACTCCTGTCTGCTGTGCTCTACTGCTGGATAAGCTGGTCGTGGTGCAGGCAAGGCTAGTCTCGGTGCTCCCTCTTTATGTTTAGTGTAGTCTCTAGATAGATGCTGGTCTGATCCGCAAAGCAGGCATAGTCCCAACTTACGCTTGCACTCTCTCTCAATGTGTCCTACCTTGCCGCAGTGGTGACAGGTAGGAAGAGATATGGCCCTGTGTGCTGCTCTCTCTGGTATACTCCTCTGGAATCGTTTTGTAGAATCTCCAGGTGCTGTCTTGGATAGTGCTGATGTATTTGGCCTCTTCAGATTCGACTCCCTTCTAGTGACGCGCTACATGCGTCGTGCTGCTGCAAGGACATCGGTATAAGATATAGGTACGACTGAGCCAATCAATCTCTGGAGCTCGAACTTCAGTCCGTCAAAGAACTTCTCAGCTTTCTCTTCCTCTGTCGCGATCAATGTTGGAGCGAAGCGACTTAGGCGAATAAATTCTGCGTTGTATTCTTTCACTGTCATATTGCCTTGGATAAGGCGGTTGAACTTGTCTCTGAGCTCTGACCGTGCAACTGCTGGAATGTACATCTCTTGGAAGAGTCTGGAGAACTCTTCCCATGTGACTCGGTCCTGTCCGAGCCTCCTCTCTTCTGCTGTCACTACCACATTTTAGAAAAAAGGGTATTTTAGTAATTTCCTATTTAAATAAATATTGTGCATGGTAAATAATTTTTGTTGTATTATTTAATTATTGTTGGATGTTATTTAATTATTTTGGACTTATTTTAGTAGACCCAACTAGTGTAGTTTGGACCCATGGACCAACATGAATTAAATAGTTAGATTTGGCCAATTTAGAAAGCCCATAGTTAAGGAGATGGATTAAATTAATTAAGTGATTAGACTAGAAGCTTCCTTCCTTAATTATTTCTTCATGAGAGGCCCCAAGGGGTACATTGGACATTTTACAATTGCTTGGGAGAGGGGCAAGGCCGGCCTATTAAAAGAGGGGGAAATTTCTCTCTCCTCTCATTCTCATTCCAAATCTAGATCTAGAATTTCCCACTCCCAAATTCCCTCCATTTCCATTCCAATTCCCTACCAAATTTATTCTAAATTCTTCCCAATTCACCATTAGAGAAGGAGGAAGCAAGGATCTAGAAGAAGGAAGCAAGGATCTACAAAGAGGAGCAAGGATCTACAATTTGGAAGCAAGTTCTTCTCAATTGGAGGTTTCATTGGGAATCCATCTCCCAATAGGTATAATTCAGATTTTTCCATTTAAATAGCTTCTAAATCTGAGATTTAATTATGTAAAATCAACCTATATGTATGTACTACCCATAGGACTTTGTTTTGTGTTCATAGGAGACCCATGGAGAAAGTTATGGTGCTTTTTGTGTTAATTTTGTTGGAATTCCGAATTTACATTTTGTTGTGTGTATCAATTGATCCTATAGATCAATTGGACATGAGCTTATGTGTTTGGGGCTAGTGTCGTGTCCATAATTTGGTACATGTGGTTCGTATCCCAACTATTTGGTGATACGTGTCATTTTGGGGGTTTTCTCTCCGACACGGGACTTTGAACATGTCGTATTTTGACACGGACACATAGATCTACTTTTGATACTTTGATTTATTTATAAATATTATTTGTGATTTGTTTGTATCCTTCGGGGTACAATTGATTGTGTGTTGGACTCGTGTCACATGCGTATCCTAGATCTAGTGAGATACGGTGTGATACTCTCCAATTGTGTGGATTTTTGAATAGATCTAATTATGTATGGTTTAAATTCTTCAATTATAATTAGTAAATATATATAGATATTATATATTTATTTTGTGTATTTATTATAGTAATTATTGTAGCATAGATCTATATATTTTTGTGTGTGCTAATATGATGTACAAATATAATATGTAGCTTTCTTGCATGTAATTATATATGTACTTATGTTAATAGTATAAATTATACATAAATATTTTATAAAATATATTTATGTGTTTAATTGTGTAATTATATTATTTATAATTATTATATAATTATTTGTATATTAATGTATATATTTTAGGTGTGCTTCTAGCCATGTAAAATATGAACATTAATATGTGCATGTGTTGTAACTATTGGTATTTAATTATAAGTTTATATGTGCATATATATATAAGTATATATTTATTTATTTATATATATGTATTGTGATTATTATTGTATATATATATTTATATATATATATATATTTCTGTGTTTTAGTGACAGTGGGTTTGTGACAGTGAAACTGTCGCTAAATTGGCGGGTCAGCAGCAGCCGTTGTAGCCCACTGTGCATTAATGACAGTTCTGTCATTAATGCTGCGGGCGGGATCTTAGCAGCAGTGGCGACAGTTTTCGATGACAGTTGATTAACTGTCACCAATGCAGCAGTAGTGGATTTTATTACACAGTGGCTTTTGCGACGTTTTCTGTGACAGTTGAGACTGTCACTATAAGCTGTTTTAATTAAATTATATTTTTAACTCCCTGTTTTCAGTGACGCTTTGGCAGTTTTAAATTATATTTTATATATTATTATTGTATATATATATATATATGTATATATATGTGTTTTGTGAGGTATAATATTTGTAATAATATATTATGTTATTTGTATACATATTGGTTTGTATATATATATTATTTTAGGGTATATATTATTTGTATTAGTAGTATACTTTGTGTGAGTATGATTTGGGATCTAATTTTTATTCCTAAATTATTGTATTTTATTTCTATATTATTTATATAGATTTCTTGTGAGGTTGACCTTGGTTTGACTTTAGTTGACTTTAGAGTTGACCATAGTTGACTTTTGACTTAGAATTTATTTATTGACCTAGGAGTTGACTAGTTTGACTTATTCTCTTTCCGGGACCTTGTTTTAATGTGGTATTCCATATCTAGGTCTTCGAGGCCCCGAGTCAGACATTTGTGAGACTGTTCTTTGGATTTCAGGCGAGTACATTCTCTGATAGTTTCTCATTTATGATATCCTCTATGTTCGTTGTATCTAGTGTAGATTTACATATTTCTCTTGACACTATGGTTACATGGATTGGTATATCCGGATCTCGTCATGAGATGTTATTCCTTGGTATATGGTGTATATGGTGCAAGTATTGTTTCATTGGTTATCTTGTACATGTACAGACACCGATTCTCGGGGAGACTAGCTATCTTCTTGGGGAATCTAGTGCCATAGCATACCGTGGTTGGATCTATTATACCAGTTGGGGGTGGGGAGTATTAGTATAGATATGTGATCAAATCCCTATTGAATAAAGTATTGGTAAGCGAATAGTGTTGATCATGCACCGCACGTATGATTAGCCAGGCCGCATTGTATCTTGCCCAAGCCGATCACATGTTAAGCTAGTACTCACACACTTAGTCATTAGTATTATTGTTTCATTGGCATATTGTTCATTATTGTATTTCTTTCCAGTATTTCCTTATTGTCTATATATCTTTTATATCTATTTTGTGCATCTTGTTTATCCACAGCTATTTACTGTTACATAGTTTTTATCATGGATTAGAACTGCTGTTAGAGATGTACTCTGCTCCTTTCCTGACTGGATATTTTTTCCAGATGACACTGAGGAGTACCCTACCTATTATGGACCCCAGGATGTTGTGGGTTTAGATTTGGAGACCCTGGCTCAAGAGGGACTTATCCCAACTGAGACAGTTGACCCTGGAGTGTAGCTTGTAGTACGATAGTATTCTTTTGTACTGGATTTATCTCCAGCTTATTTTTGTTACTCTTCAGACTCATTGATGTATTATTTTAAACTCATGAGTTGATGACTATTTTATTCTTATCTGATTCGTGTTCATTCTATCTTAGTTCTGTGATTGAGTACACTATCTTTTGGTGGTTCATTATATTAGATAGACTTTCTAGACAGCGTTCTACCGCCGATTCTGCGGCATTGGCTGGGCGTTGTTTCCGACTAGTATCCTTACCCCGTGTGCGGGTCGTGACACATTTTTGGTGGTGGCCCATGCAGGTCTAGCTTCACAAAGTATGTGATGTCGTGGTAGTGCGACAATTTAGTTGTACTACTGCGAGCCTGCGATAGGATATAGGATATAGGCTGAGATACTCAATCACATCTAGGAAAATTCTTTTGATTCAACTATTCTCCTTTGACATTGATACTTAAACCCTTAAACTGTCCTTTCCTTGATGTCTTACATCTTGTGCCATATTGATTCTTTCTTTCGCTTTGTCTCAGGATGCCGCCTAAGACTAGATCATAGCAGGGAAGAGCAGCTTCTGAGAGGTCTGCGACATCCCGAGGGCCTGCACCAGTCACTTCTCCGGTGATTGGAGTGTCAGCTGCTTTCGGAGGTCCACCACCTACTCAGAGGACTGTGCCAGCTGTATCTGAGGGGCTTCCACCTCCACCTCATGTGCCAGCAGAGACGTCACAGATGTTTACACTGTTTCGTGAGATGCTCGAGGCACAGAGGGCTCAGTCAGAGGCACATCAGAGGCAGACCGACGTTCTACGGCAGGGCATCGAGAGTGCTCATCAGCTTGCTCGTGCTGTAATTGAGAGAGGAGTTCTGATCCAGCAGCAGGTTGTTCCTCAAGTTGCTCAGCTTTGGCCAGGCAACATTTAGGACTTCAAGAAACTGGAGCCTAGGGTTTTCAAAGGGATGGAGGGCATCGTCTATGCTGATGATTGGCTCGAGGACATTGAGCGTCTTATGAGGGTGTCCCGTCTTTCTGAAGATCTGAAGGTTGAGGCGGTAGGACTTCAACTGTTCGACGTCGCTCGCACTTGGTTCAGGAATGAGCCGGTTCTAGTTGACGCAGGACAATCTTGGGAGGTATTCAAGGACCTTTTCAAGAAGAAGTTTTTCGCTCGGATAGACAGGCTTGACTTGGGGAGACAATTTGAGAGTCTCATTCAGGGAAGCTTGTCTGTGGAGGAATACGCTGCAGAGTTCGGTAGGCTGAGCCAATTTGCAGAGTATCTGGTGAGAGAGCCGGAGGTTCGAGCTATTCGTTTCCGAGAGGGTCTAAACTGGGAGGTGAAGATTCTTATTCCGTCTTTTTTATGAGACATACTCGGAGATACTTGCGGAGGCACGCAAGGTTGAGCGGGATCTGGGTTTGAAGACCAAGAGAGACCGTAATTCTTTTCTGGGGGCCAACGGCAGTGCAGTATCTACCAAACGTCCTCATTTCCAGTCCAGACCTTTCCAGCAGCCACAGCAGAACCAGACTCCAGCTAGAGCGCCTTTTTACCAGGCACCTCAGCAGCAGAGGCAGTTACAGCAGGCCCCATACAACTTCTGCAAGAAGCCCGGCCATATCTGAGAAGTTTGCAGGAGGAGGCTAGGAGTTTGTTTGTATTGTGGTACTGAAGGGCATCAATCGAGGGAGTGTCCTCGTCGTGCAGTTCAAGGAGCAGCTCCAGCTCCGAGGACACAGACGAGACCACCTGCAGCACAGCCGAGGGGACCGCTTCCGACACAGCAGCAGCGTTTTGTCCAGCATCAACAGCAGGGAGGTGCTCGGCAGGGACGAGCGTTTGCTATGACCGTCGAAGAGGAGGAACCCACATGAGATGTCATCGCAGGTTCTATTCTTCTTGATTCCATTCCAGCTTTAGCTTTGTTTGATAGTAGTGCTTCCCATAGTTTTGTATCTGTTTCTTTTGCTCTGAAGCAGGGTTTGGTAGCTGAGTCTTTGCTTAGGACTTGCAAGATCATGACCGGAGGAGGCATTATCCTGGTTAATGATATTTGCAAGGATCGAAGAGTTACTCTGGGAGGCCGGGAGTTGAGTGCGTGTCTACTTGTAATGCCACTTTCAAGCTATGATATTGTACTTGGGATGGATTGGTTGAGTAGGCACCGTGCTAGCATAGACTGTAGAGGAGGTAGAGTTTTGTTTGGTCCGCCAGGAGAGCCAGAGTTCGAGTTTACTAGAGGAGCTGCGGAGCAAGAAGAAGGCATTATTTGTGGAGCTATGGTGGAAGACAAGGAGTTGCCGCATCCGTTGATAGCAGAATTCTTGGATGTGTTTCCTGAGGAATTGCCAGGATTGCCACCAGATCGAGATGTTGAATTTTCTATAGACTTAGTGCCAGGTGCAGAACCAATTTCACAGCATGTCTACAGAGTAAACAACAGCGAGCTGGTCGAGTTGAAAAAGCAGGTGGACGAATTACAGGATAAGGGGTTTATCAGATCGAGTTCTTCACCATGGGGAGCCTCGGTATTGTTTGTACCGAAGAAGGATGGATCGGTGCGCATGTGCATTGATTACAGGGCTTTGAATAATCTCACTATCAAGAATAAGTATCCTTTGCCACGGATTGATGATCTGTTTGATCAGTTGAGTGGTGCGAAGGTGTTTTCTAAGATAGATTTGAGATCAGGCTACCATCAAGTGAAGGTGAAGCCGGAGGACATACCGAAGACTGCTTTTAGAACTTGGTATGGTCAGTACGAGTTTATGGTGATGTCGTTTGGTTTGACTAATGCACCGGCGGTATTTATGAACTTGATGAACAAGGTGTTCCACTATTACCTTGACAAGTTCGTGGTGGTGTTCATCGACGACATACTCATATACTCGAGGACACCGGAGGAGCATGAGGAGCATTTGAGAATTGTGTTGGATGTGCTGAGGAAGGAGAAGCTGTATGGGAAGTTGTCCAAATGTGAGTTTTTCTTGGACAAAGTAGAATTCTTGGGGCATGTTGTGACTGGTGATGGTATTTCAGTGGATCCGAAGAAGATTTCAGCAGTGGAATCTTAGAAGACTCCGAGTTCAGTAGCAGAGATCAGGAGTTTCTTGGGATTGGCAGGCTATTACAGGAAGTTTGTGCAAGATTTTTCGAGGATTATCGAGCCGATGACCAGACTCACAAGGAAGGATGTGGAGTTTGTTTGGACGGAGGATTGTCAGGTTGCTTTTGAGGAGTTGAAGAAGAGGTTGACGTCTGCTCCTATTTTGACGTTGCCATCAGGGTCCGGAGGTTTCACTATTTATAGTGATGCATCGGGGAAGGGTTTAGGTTGTGTTCTTCAGCAGCATGGGAAAGTGATTGCCTATGCATCCAGGCAATTGCGTCCTCATGAAAAGAACTATCCTACCCATGATTTGGAGTTGGCAGCTGTCATATTCGTCCTGAAGTTGTGGAAACATTATTTGTACGGAGAGCGTGTGGAGATCTTCACAGACCACAAAAGCTTGAAGTACGTTTTCACGCAGAAGGAGTTGAATATGAGGCAGCGTCGGTGGTTGGAATTGATGAAGGATTTTAATATCTCTTTGCAATATCATCCTGGGAAAGCCAATGTAGTTGCCGATGCTTTGAGCAGGTATCCGGTAGCTATGTTCTTGACGCAGGATCGATATCTGTTGGAGGACTTGGAGAGCTTGGGCATTGAGGTGATTGTTCCTGGGTGTGCTATGCAGATGTGGGGATTGCAGATACACTCAGATTTGATGGACAGGATCAAGGCATCACAGTATGATGATGTATCTTTGAGGAGTATCAGAGCTCAGGTGAGAGCAGGATTGGAGGATGATTTCACTATTGCAGAGGATGGATCCTTGAGGCATGGAGTTAGATTGTGTGTGCCTAGTGGGGAGTTGCGCGAGGAGGTGTTACAGAAAGCGCATCGCTCTCAGTATTCCATACATTCAGGTGCTAACAAGATGTATCGGGATATGCGAGAGAGTGTGTGGTGGTATGGCATGAAGAGGGAAGTGGCACAGTTTGTATCCAGATGCTTAGTGTGCCAGCAGGTAAAAGCCGAGAGGCAGAGGCCAGGAGGGTTACTTCAGCCATTACCCATTCCAGAGTGGAAGTGGGAACACATTACTATAGATTTTATGTCCGGACTTCCACGATCTCCAGGAGGGAAAGACGCGATTTGGGTCATTGTTGATAGATTGACCAAGTCGGCCCACTTTTTGCCTTTCAAAGTGGGTTTGTCTACGGAGAAGCTGGCAGAGAAGTATGTGAGGCAGATCGTTAGGATACACGGAGTTCCCGTCAGCATAGTCTCAGATCGAGATAGTCGTTTTACTTCTCATTTCTGGAGGAGTTTGCAGGAGAGTTTGGGCACTCAGCTCAAGTTCAGTACTGTATATCATCCCCAGACAGATGGGCAGTCAGAGAGGACTATCCAGACTCTCGAGGATATGTTGTGCACTTGTGTACTAGATTTCGGGGGTTCTTGGGAGGACCATCTCCATTTGGTAGAGTTTGCTTACAACAACAGTTACCAGGCCAGTATAGAGATGTCACCTTTTAAAGCTCTATATGGTCGGAGGTGTCGTACTCCTTTGTCTTGGGACGATGTTGGAGAGAGAATTTTGCTTGGGCCAGAGATGGTTGTGGATGCAGCAGAGAAGGTTCATTTGATCAGAGACAGACTTCGAGTGGCGCAGGACAGACAGCGGCATTGGGGCGATAGCCATCGGAGACCTTTGGAGTTTGAGGTATAGTTTAGATTTTGTTTGTGCTTGTTCTTGTTTGTTATAGATTAAGTTCTTAAGATGGTATTTTGTTCTAGGTGGGTGGTTTGGTGTTTCTGAGGATTTCTCCGACACGAGGCACGATTCGCTTCGGTGGAGACGGAAAGCTTAGTCCGCGATTCATCGGACCTTTCACTATTCTAGAGAGGGTCGGTGCAGTTGCTTATAGACTAGACTTGCCACCTGCATTGGAGGGAGTGCACAACGTGTTTCATGTGTCGCAGTTGAGACGATACGTGGCAGATCCTAGTCATGTATTGGATCACTCAGAGATAGAGGTGGGCCCTACTCTTAGCTATCCAGAGCAGCCAGTTGAGATTCTGGATCGGAGAGAGAAGGTGCTGAGGAACCAGACTATTCCTTTGGTGCGTATCGCATGGAGACATCACTCTCCGGGGGAGTCTACCTAGGAGAGAGAGGATGACATGCGAGAGCGTTATCCATATTTGTTTGTACCTTGAGGTATGTTATTTCTAGTTATGTTCTGTTCATTGTTATGTTCTGTTCATTAGTTAGTTGTGATTCTTTAGTTCTGTTCTGTGTTTTTCTGGGGGTAGTTTTCGTCTTTGAATTTCGAGGACGAAATTATTTTAAGGAGGGTAGACTTGTCACTACCACATTTTAGGAAAAAGGGTATTTTAGTAATTTCCTATTTAAATAAATATTGTGCATGGTAAATAATTTTTGTTGTATTATTTAATTGTTGTTGGATGTTATTTAATTATTTTAGACTTATTTTAGTGGACCCAACTAGTGTAGTTTGGACCCATGGACCAACATGAATTAAATAGTTAGATTTGGCCCATTTAGAAAGCCCATAGTTAAGGAGATGGATTAAATTAATTAAGTGATTAGACTAGAAGCTTCCTTCCTTAATTATTTCTTCATGAGAGGCCCCAAGGGGTACATTGGACATTTTACAATTGCTTGGGAGAGGGGCAAGGCTGGCCTATTAAAAGAGGGGGGAAATTTCTCTCTCCTCTCATTCTCATTCCAAATCTAGATCTAGAATTTCCCACTCCCAAATTCCCTCCATTCTCATTCCAATTCCCTACCAAATTCATTCCAAATTCTTCCCAATTCACCATTAGAGAAGGAGGAAGCAAGGATCTAGAAGAAGGAAGCAAGGATCTACAAAGAGGAGCAAGGATCTACAATTTGGAAGCAAGTTCTTCTCAATTGGAGGTTTCATTGGGAATCCATCTCCCAATAGGTATAATTCAGATTTTCCCATTTAAATAGCTTCTAAATCTGAGATTTAATCATATAAAATCAACGTATATGTATGTACTACCCATAGGACTTTGTTTTGTGTTCATAGGAGACCCATGGAGAAAGTTATGGTGCTTTTTGTGTTAATTTTGTTAGAATTCCGAATTTATATTTTGTTGTGTGTATCAATTGATCCTATAGATCAATTGGACATGAGCTTATGTGTTTGGGGCTAGTGTCGTGTCCATAATTTGGTACATGTGGTTCGTATCCCAACTATTTGGTGATACGTGTCATTTTGGGGGTTTTCCCTCCGACACGGGGCTTTGAACATGTCGTATTTTGACACGGACATATAGATCTAATTTTGACACTTTAATTTATTCATAAATATTATTTGTGATTTGTTTGTATCCTTCGGGGTACAATTGGTTGTGTGTTGGACTCGTGTCACATGCGTATCCTAGATCTAGTGGGATACGGTGTGATACTCTCCAATTGTGTGGATTTTTGAATAGATCTAATTATGTATGGTTTAAATTCTTCAATTATAATTAGTAAATATATATAGATATTATATATTTATTTTGTGTATTTATTATAGTAATTATTGTAGCATAGATCTATATATTTTTGTGTGTGCTAATATGATGTACAAATATAATATGTAGCTTTCTTGCATGTAATTATATATATACTTATGTTAATAGTATAAATTATACATAAATATTTTATAAAATATATTTATGTGTTTAATTGTGTAATTATATTATTTATAATTATTATGTAATTATTTGTATATTAATGTATATATTTTAGGTGTGCTTCTAGCCATGTAAAATATGAACATTAATATGTGCATGTGTTGTAACTATTGATATTTAATTATAAGTTTATATGTGCATATATATATAAGTATATAATTATTTATTTATATATATGTATTGTGATTATTATTGCAAATATATATTTATATATATATATATTTCTGTGTTTTAGTGACAGTGGGTTTGTGACAGTAAAACTGTCGCTAAATAAGCGGGTCAGCAGCAGCCGCTGTAGCCCACTGTGCATTAATGACAGTTCTGTCATTAATGCTGCGGGCGGGATCTTGGCAGCAGTGGCGACAGTTTTCGGTGACAGTTGATTAACTGTCACAAATGCAGCAGCAGTGGGTTTTATTACACAATGGCTTTTGCGACGTTTTCTGTGGCAGTTGATACTGTCACTATAAGCTATTTTAATTAAATTATATTTTTAACTCCCTGTTTTCAGTGACGCTTTGGCAGTTTTAAATTATATTTTATATATTATTATTTTATATATATATATGTGTATATATATGTGTTTTGTGAGGTATAATATTTGTAATAATATATTATGTTATTTGTATACATATTGGTTTGTATATATATTATTTTAGGGTATATATTATTTGTATTAGTAGTATACTTTGTGTGAGTATGATTTGGGATCTAATTTTTATTCCTAAATTGTTGTATTTTATTTCTATATTATTTATATAGATTTCTTGTGAGGTTGACCTTGGTTTGACTTTAGTTGACTTTAGAGTTGACCATAGTTGACTTTTGACTTAGAATTTATTTATTGACCTAGGAGTTGACTAGTTTGACTTGTTCTCTTTCCGGGACCTTGTTTTAATGTGGTATTCCATATCTAGGTCTTCGAGGCACCGAGTCAGACATCTGTAAGACTGTTCTTTGGATTTCAGGCGAGTACATTCTCTGATAGTTTCTCATTTATGATATCCTCTATGTTCGTTGTATCTATTGTAGATTTACACGTTTCTCTCGACACTATGGTTACACGGATTGGTATATCCGGATCTCGTCATGAGATGTTATTCCTTGGTATATGGTGTATATGGTGCAAGTATTGTTTTATTGGTTATCTTGTACATGTACAGACACCGATTCTCGGGGAGACTAGCTATCTTCTTGGGGAATCTACTGCCATAGCATACCATGGTTGGATCTATTATACCAGTTGGGGGTGGAGATTATTAGTATAGATATGTGATCAAATTCCTATTGAATAAAGTATTGGTAAGCGAATAGTGTTGATCATGCACCGCACGTATGATTAGCCAGGCCGCATTGTATCTTGCCCAAGCCGATCACATGTTAAGCTAGTACTCACACACTTAGTCATTAGTATTATTGTTTCATTGGCATATTGTTCATTATTGTATTTTTTTCCAGTATTTTCTTATTGTCTATATATCTCTTGTATCTATTTTGTGCATCTTGTTTATCCATAGCTATTTACTGTTACATAGTTTTTATCATGGATTAGAACTGCTGTTAGAGATGTACTCTGCTCCTTTCCTGACTGGATATATATTTTCAGATGACACTGAGGAGTACCCTACCGATTATGGACCCCAGGATGTTGTGGGTTTAGATTCGGAGACCCTGGCTCAAGAGGGACTTATCCCAAATGAGACAGTTGACCCTGGAGTGTAGCTTGTAGTACGATAGTATTCTTTTGTACTGGATTTGTCTCCAGCTTATTTTTGTTACTCTTCAGACTCATTGATGTATTATTTTAAACTCATGAGTTGATGACTATTCTATTCTTATCTGATTCGTGTTCATTCTATCTTAGTTCTGTGATTGAGTACACTATCTTTTGGTGGTTCATTATATTAGATAGACTTTCTAGACAGCGTTCTACAGCCGATTCTGTGGCGTAGGCTGGGCGTTGTTTCCGACTAGTACCCTTACCCCGGGTGCGGGTCGTGACATCTGCTAACCACCAGTGATGTGCATTTTCAGTTAACTGCATTCTGACTGCAGTCATCCACTTCTCTCTCAGAAGTTCTGCGGCTTCCAACTAATGCTGAATATTTGTGAGCCATTCATGAACTTCTGTTGGCCCCTCTTTACCAGAAAATGTACGAGGCTTGAGATGACAGAAATCGGTGATAGATCCCGTCGCTGTTTGCCTCGTTGGTGGATTTGCCTGCTCTAATGCGGATACCAGGCTGGTCCTCAGATACTCTGCCTCCTGGCGATGGGCCTCTTGCTGAATCTGCTGCTGGGCTTGCATCATGGCATACATCATCTGGAATATCTGTTGCCCGTCCATGGCTTGTCCCGACGGGAAAACTGGCATCTGGGGAGTGAACTGGGGTGGAGGTGGGATGTCATCTCTCCGGAACCTTGGATTAGGCTGACCGGTTTGATCGCTCTGCGATGCTTGTCCTCCATTCCCTGGGGTCACTCCGTCTATATAAGTAACCACAGCGTCGTGTGGCGTATCCAAAGGAATCTCGTCTCCGTTCCTGGGATCCATTTCTCTGCAACCAAAAGATAAACTGTAAGAACGTTCAGAGGAATCAATACATGATGCAGTTCAAGTAACAATTTCGAGTTCGATATAGAGTTTAATAATGGTTTAAATAATGGATGAGATCCTAGAACTTATCCTATCCTTAGGGCAGGCTGGTTTGGTCACTAAGTTGAAACCGAACAATTTAGTCGTAGACCTGCATGGGCCACCACAAAAATCATGTCACGCCCCAGTCCCAAAATACCGTGGGACCGGACGCGTGATAATGGCCAGCAGTACGCACCGATGGATAACCCAATTTAATGGATCCATCAGGGCATACTTAAGCTGTAAAATCAAGTCTACGACAATATGGCACAACTAATCTCATCCACACAAGATATAAAATATGATCCACAGAATAAATAAGGAATGTAAATCAGCAGCTAGTCTCACAAGTGCTTCGGGGAACAACCCGATAAATATCTAATACAATGGTTCATCTGACCAGAAATAAATGACTGAAATAAATAAATAACTACTGAGCATGAAACATGGATGCTCAGGAAAAGTTTTCGGCTAACACCTCGTCCTCGGATGGCGGTACAGCTCCTGGATCAGCTCCTGCTGCGGTCCCGTATACCTCGGGATAGATCTCGTCCTCAAATCCTGGGGACATAATCCGGATCCAGGTCCTCAGGGGACATAGCAAGGTACAAGAAAGCTCATGCCAAAATAAATGCAGTACAGAAAATAAATGGAATAAATAGGGCAAGTAAGTAACCATCTAAGTGAAATGCAAGTGAGAGCAGCACGAGTACTCAGGCTGAGCCACTACAAGCTCTGTGTCGGGGAGCCGGTAGCGGTGATAACACGTAATGTGCCTAGCTCTGCTACGAGAGTCTACGGCCTCACAATAGTAGTAGATATATATAGAAAACAGCCTGTAGCCTGTGTGTCTCTCCCCACCCAATGTAACCACGCATATCATGACCATAATGTCTCATGTCCATGTCAAGCGGGATCATAGCTAATACAACAAGTCATAAGTATCTATGAATATAGTATCTCTGTCAAGTCCTGTATCTTATACAGAATTACCACGAATATCTCGGAAGATCCTGTCTCATGAATGGTGTCAAGTGTCCTGGGTCGTATGGTACTTGATAAGACAAGTACGAGAATATAAAGTGTCACGAATGTCTATCTCTAGATGACAGTACCCAACACTGCGTACAGTGTTGGCACTCGACTAATAATCGGACGCTAAGTACGTTACACGGTCCTAGGTTGAGCATGCACAGCAATATAAATAAAGCAAGGAAAAAATATATAAAGACTGCAAAATTTGGCAAGGTACACTTGCCTGGGGTTCGAATATCAACTGTCATCCCGGTATCAGTGGATCCTGTGGGTACTACTCCAAAAGCTTTAATAAACATCACCAACAGTCTCAGAAGATGTCAAATAGCTAGAAATGCTTGTCCTTAAGTCTAATTTGAACACAGGGGCAAAAATGACATTTCCGGGCCAAAGCGGGTTCCATATGTGGGCCACTTTGCACCGAAAAGCGTGTCAGGGTCAAAGGTCTCCAAATTCCTCAAACTCAGTGTCTACAAGTCAGAAACGATGATACGAACCCAACGAAACTTCCAGAATTGGATTCCGATGAGCCGATCACAAAATCGCCCGTCAAGTGGAGCCTGTGGGGCCCACAATACGCGATTTTTTCAACGTTCTCAGAATCGGACCAAACTTGGGTCACAGGACCAGCGTATTACTACGAGTCCGATGGCATAAGTTTTGTCTCGATCCGACATGTGTACACATAGTTACAGCGTGTTCCAGAATGGACGGATACGGAACGGTGTCGGCGGATACGCGTTGAGTCCGGGGTGCACCCACATCCGAATCGACTTCTGCAAAATCCCACACGTCCGTATCAACGATGCGCACGTTTTGGTAAAGATCGCGTGCGTCCAAGTCGTCCCGTTTGACGGGGCACACTCAGTTCCGGGGTAAAATATGGCATTGTTTTTCCTGTTTTTGGATCACGGTTTGCGATCACCACAGGACGCGATGCACCGAGCGGGTTGCACAGGCACCGAGAGGGTTATACAGTCTATGCGCAGCAACTGACAAAAACTAAAACAGAGTTACGAGGTGAGAGAAAACGATACCTGAACAGGGCTCCGTGAAGGCTGATTCTCACGTGTCCGGGCGTACTGTTTGTCCTGCTCGTGTCCTGTGTCTGCTGCTCGCGTCCGAATCGAGATCTCTCGTGTCCGCTGAGATACTGTGTCGAGTCTAGGGTTTACTGCTAGGTCGACGAGGCTCGAGGCGGCTAAGTCTCAGGAGGCCGGGTCTCGAACGGCGGGGGAAGTCGACGTCGGTGGCCTGGCGGTGGTTCGAGGGGTTGAGGGGGAAGTCGGGGTCGGGTGCTGGACTCGGCGGCTGCTCTGCAACGACGGACGGAGCGGGTTCAGCCGCTGGCGGAGGCTCGGCGTCGTCGAGCTGCTGTGCTCGGGGAGATCGATTGAACTGGTCGGTCGGGGGAGGGAGGCTGTCGGTGCTAGGCGGCCTCGGGGACGACCGGAGTCGGGTCGGCGTCGGTGGGTCTCGGGCGGCGGGGTAAACAGGGTGGAGAAGATGGCCGGCAGTGACCGGAGCGGCAGAGTCGCTGCATCGACGGGGATGATTGGAGAGAGAGAGAGTTCGATGGCGGCGGCATGGATGTCGAGAAGTCTTAAATAGCCGCAACAGTATTTCCGGCGGCTTAGGGTTTCACCCAATTGGGTTTCGGATCCGGGTCAGGTTTGGCTCGGATCCGACCCGACCCGACCCAATAAGCTGGTTTGGGTTTGGTTCACGCAGCGGTCTGGTTCATGATTGGTTTAACTTGGGTTTGGTTTAATTTGGGTTTGGTTTAATAAATCCAATAGTTTTTAGGGCTTTAAACGCATTTTCGGAGTCCAATAAATTCACCGAAAATTACCCTATGTCCGGTTTTCTATTTTACACCATAAAATATTATTTCCATAATATTTTAATATCAATAAACTATATTTAAAAATCCTTAACTCACAATTACCTTGCTTTTTCGTCCAGAAAATACCGAAAAATTGGGGGAAAAATATATTAAAATTATTCTCAAAAAATCAGGATTTTTACAGAAGTACACTATATTTTTATGTAAAATTCCAGATCCCATATATATTTCGTTGGACTATTGACTGCAAACTAAATTCCAACAAAATTCCTATTATGTCACGTAAATTCTTTGCGAAATGGTGGCAAAGGATTGATGAAAAGGAAAAATTGATGGAAATTATGGCATCCATCAAAGATAATGATAACAAGATGGACAAACGTGTCCAAAATGAACTCTTTGGTGATAATACTATCACTAAACTGAAGGATTCCCTAATTAGGATGAATCCTAAAATATTAGCTGAAGAATTAAAGAAGAAGTGCCTTCAATTCTTTAAAGCACAGTTTGATGCTAATTTTGACATGGACATTTCCAGCACTACTTTGGATACGAACCTGGATGACATGTCTGCTGATGATTTCTATTAGGCCATTATTGACCCAATCAATGAAGATAAATTATGATTGATGTGGGTAGGCCCCATCCTCCTTTTATCATATGCAATGAGGATGGCTTTTGCAACTTTTAGTAGTGGATTATCCACTCAACTGTTGCATGTTGGTGACTGCACCAGACTATTTGGCAGCATCATTCTTTACTCAGTGGACATCTTTATCACTTTACTTTTCCAAAAGCAAAAAACGAATCTTTGCCGACAGCTTATGGTGGAAAACATGTGGCAATTACTTTTTCTAAGTGCGATGGCAGCCGGCCTCTGGATGCTTCGTTCTGAAGCTTTTAATTTTGTATAAATAGGGGGAGTCCCCCATTGCTTAGGTGTGCAATTTTTCAGTTCTTGTAATCTTTCTTTCTGCTATCTTCTTGTAACTTATAGCGATCACTTGTAGCGATCTCCTAATCTCAAATAAAATCTTCCAGTATTTCGTCCAAACGATCTCCTCCACACAACTCTGATATTTGATTCTACTCTCTGTTCTCTGAAATGTTGTAACTAGATAATTCTTAACTAATACTATTGATATTTACTAAGTTATGAATAGAGAAATTATTTTTCAGTAATTCATTTAAGTTTTAGAATGACTACTTCTAGGAATAACCAAGGTCTAGTGGAACGACACCCAAATCACGTTGGCTATGTTGGCCGGGTAGGCCGTTTCATCCGTAAAAGTCGTTGACAGTCGTGCTATGACCAGGTTAACTATGAAGGCATTCTAAAATCTTTTATGTCTTAATTTAATTATTCATAACATAGTAATATTAATGGTATTCTTTTATTATTATTACTAACATTTTCAGGAGCAGCGGAGTAGAAGACCCTCTTTCTACATCTTTGGATGAGTAACCCATTCTCCATTGGGGACAACAAAAAGACCCTGTTAAAGGGCAAATCTATAAAAAATGCTTAATTGAGCAAGTTTCCTTCAGATCTGGAGAAACTCAATAAATGGACTATCTCAGGCGTTAAGCCAAAGGATATATATAAAATTGGTTGGCTTGATTTCAAGTCATCAATTGCATTAAAAACTATAGAAAGGACCGTTCAGGTCAATGATACTGACCATTCTATAAGGTTTCTTTCTAAAGAAGACCTTGAGCCCTATATAGGGAATAATGCTTATAACTTTATCCATATTGGATTAATTCAGGTTACATTAAAACCTCTTACCCTTCAGGGTTTAAATTCTTCTTTCATATCCTATTTAAGAGATAAATAAAATAAAATGGTTTGATAAATGGTTTATTGAGAACTATATCAACTAAGAACTCGCTAGCATTAATATGCTAGAAGGGGGTTATAAAAATTGGATCACTGATACGTGCAAGCATATTCGTGTTTTATATCCACCAAATGAAACTCTAAATTTTTTGGTTAATTCTAAAAAAGTTGATGCTATTTCCTTTATTCGAATTATCGATCATAAGGAAGAACAAATAAAAGAGTTTCAGAAAATAGTGAAGCAAAATAACTATACTAATGCATACATTCAGACCATTGGTTCTCAATTGGTTCGAATGGAAACTGCCCTTGATGAAATTTTTCTCAAGGTCAACTCTATCCTTAAATTACCTAAAGCTATACCAAAAGCTTCTACCTCTAAAAAGGTAAGCAACATACCAATAAAACCAACTAGTGATACTAGCGATTTTAAATTATCCTTCCAGAAGAAACTAAGAAAGATATTAAAAGCTTAATTGAGAAGCTTCAGGCTACTACCTTAAGTGAAAAATATTCCACTAAGGAAAAAGGTGAATGTTCTTCTCAGAACACTGCTAATACCATTGCGATACTTGACAAAAAATTCTTCCATAGCTGATGATTCAGATATTGAATCCGGTGATAATTACTCTCAGCATTTTGACGATCATTTAGATCCTACTCAGATACATGCTATTCAAAATTCTTTTGAAAATAAAGATACTACTGTAAATCAAGCTTCTAGTATGATTCTGCCCATGCAACAGCAACACAAGAAGCCAAATCTTCAAAAACATTATTACAAAAGTGCAACACCAATGGATATTTTATATGAAGAGAATGATAATATCATTCAAAACAATTACAGTGGAAGAAACATCTATGAATGGAACATAGATGGATGTTCTGATAAACAGATTTATGATCAGATGCATCGAATGCTGATGTTTGCTACGGTTTGCCGTACAAATAATAACACAGATAAAGCTATTGCTAGTTTTATTACTTGCGGTTTTATCAGCGTCTTAAAAGGCTGGTGGGATCATTGTCTATCACATGAGCAGAAGGTAGATATTGCTAACGCTGTAAAAACTGAAAATAATAAAGAATCTGAAGATAGTGTTATAACTTTGATCAGCACTATTTGTGATCACTTTACGGGTTTAGTCTTTGATAATGGTGAATGTATCAGGACTTTACTTCAAAATCTTCGTTGTCCTACTCTCACTCATTTTAGATGGTATAAAGATACCTTCTTAAATCGAGTAATGCAATTAAGTGATGCAAATGATTCATACTGGAAATCTAAATTTATTGATGGTCTACCTAATCTGTTTACAGAAAAGGTTAGACAGCAAATTCGTAATAACAATGATGGGATCATACCATATAGTGATTTCACTTATGGTAATTTAGTCAATGTCTGTATACAAGAGGGATTATACCTTTGTAATGATCTCAAATTACGTAATCAAATAAAATCTCAAAAGTTATCTGAGAGAAAACAATTGGAAGAATTCTGTAGCCAATTTGCTATAGAAACTATCAAACCTATGCCTGATACTAAGAGAAAATTCTCTAAAGAAAAAATCTTACAAAAAGAAGAGTTATTCTTCTAAAATGAGTTATCCTAAAGATTTTTCTAATGAAAGAAAAAGATTTCCTACAAGGAAGAAATTCTCTAAAAATACTAGTTCGAATAAAAAAGTTAAGTGCTTTAAATATGGCAAACTAGGCCATTATTCGAACAGATGTAATACCAAACAAAAGATCGATATGATCGAAGATGAAGGGTTAAAAAAGACTCTACTTAAGATCATGATCAATTCTGATTATGAATTTGACTCGTCTAGTGATGAGTCTATAAAATCTGCTACTGATTGTGGTACTGATTGCGATTGCAAAGCATGTACCATCAACAGCAAAGCTGACTATTACCAGTCTATTATTGAAATGAATGGTCTTTCTATTAATGTATTGACCAATCAAGATAAAAAAGAAATTCTAGAATCACATTTGACTGATACAATTAGCCAAAATGGGAAAGCAAAAATTATTGAGATTCTGCAAGATAATACTAAAGAAACTAGTTCTAGTTTCGCCCCTTATACTATGACAGAAGTCTTAGCCCAAAGAAAAGGGAATAATCCTAAGACTGTCTCTATAAACGACCTTCAAAGAGAATTAAAAACTTTGAAGAATAAAATTAAAGAGTTAAAGTCTAACGATGAAATAACTCAGCAAAGACATGCTCTCATTAAACATGATATTAAATCCTATAATAAGATAATTCTCAATAAAGAAATGACTGATCATTCCTGACTAATCAATAGTGATAAAGAGAATGATGATAATATCTCTGATCAACAGATTCAATCTGTTGTTATAAAAGATAAAGGAAAATCTATTGATCATTCCTTTTTTTTTATCAAAAATAGATCTTTTTATTACCCATAAATGGTATAAAAAAATTGATCTTATCATAAACAATGAATCATTGATTTATAATCTCATTGCCCTAGTTGACAGCGGTGCTGATCTGAACTGCGTCAAAGAAGGGATTATTCCTTTAAAATATTGTGAATGCACTACTCAGACTCTGAGTGCAGCCAATAACAAAGCTCTTATGTCACGACCCGCACCCGAAAAATCGAGCATGAGTCGTGGGTATGTCCAGCCTATGCCGCAGAATCGGCGGTAGAACGCTGTAAAGGTCCGTTCTAGGTCAACGATCATATATATCTCACAAAACCTATCAATATCCTCTCCAAAAGGAGGGCAACCACACAATATATATAATCTCTCAATCACAATAACTAGGGGAAGAGTAAAGCACGATATGATATCACAAAGAAACATAGAGCAAGATAATATCCAAATACAGTCCAAGTCTATAGTCTACAATATCTCACAGCAGCAAAAGAATAAGTATAATCATCCAAAATAACAACTGGGAACAACCCAAGAAACCCACCTAGCTAACTAGGGCGCTAACGGCGTCTCCTCGTCGGGCTCCTCCTCAGTCCCGGGGTCACAGCACTCCTCAACACCTGGCCCGTAGAATGTCGGACAATAATCCTCAGGATCCTCTAGAAAAAATATGCCCAGTCAGGACTGGAGTGTCACGACCCGCACCCGGAATTTGGGGCACAAGTGCGTGGTTACGTCCAGCCTACGGCGCAGCATCGGCGGTAGAACGCTGTCTAGGTCACAATACTAGCTAATCACTCTCACATGAATATCCAACTCCAAAAGGAGACATAGATAACACAATATAATATGGAATATACTCAATCACATAAGCTAGAGCACGATGAGATATCGAAGCAAGCAAATAAAGTATAAGACAAGTCTAAACAACAATAAATAGTCTAACCTGTAATCAATAACATCCAATCTCCAAGTATATTGGAAACAAGTCCTCTAGTTCATAGTCTGGAAAAAATATCTGGTCAGGATTGGAACAAAATACACCTCTAACAGCAGTTCCATGTATATTGACAAAAACTATAACACAGTGTAAAGAAATACAAGACATATATGAATACTGGCAATAAGAAATACTGACGAGCATGGATGTACTGGAAATAGAAATACTGGAATAAATAGAATACTGCAATAAAGAATACTGGAGCATGTCATCATCAATGTACATCTAGCAATAAAATAGAAATCCAAGTACACGCAAGAATAATGAACTGGTACATAAATGTGTACAAGAACAACAATTTGAACATGTAGAGATGCTAGATCAATATACTAGAGATGCATGTCAATGATCCTCTAACTAAGTGTGTGAAATATCATATATCATGTGATCGGCTTGGGACTATATGACTCATTACATTGATTAGCGATCATCCCCAACAAGTCCGGCTAACCATATGTAACAGCGATGAGGTATGTAAGGGTAAGGCTGCACCGACGTGAGGTATGGGTGAGCTATGATGCATGTAAAGTTGGGTATGATCAAATAAGCTACTAACATTTCCCCATTTTCTCCAGCTAGCACGATGGATCCCAATCACGACTCCTCGTGACAGGTCTCAATGATGCCAACTCGTGTAAAGAACAGTGTCAAAGTCATGTACGCTATACAACAAGAGTTATAGAGATAATTAACATAATAGAAACTGTCAGAGAATGTATTCGCCTGGGGTCCTGCTGCTGGTATGAATCAGAGTCCAAGTCACAGTCAAAATAGCCTATGTATTACAAATTTACCATGTCAAAAGGTAATTTATTTAATTTATTTAACTCTAGAATAATTACTCTAAAATCTTATTTTAATCTTATTATTCTGATTTTTAGGTTAATTTCTAAATTTTTATCCAAAAGAACTAAATTTTATCGACTCGAGACTCATGCCACGCAAATCGAGGCGATCTGTTGACCGAAAAGTCAACCGACACAAACTCAACTTTCATGCATGATTTCCTGTAGATCTCAGCATCAAAAACATTCTAGAATTTACGGCTCATCCGAATTCAAATTTGTTTGGGAATTATGGCACATACAAATTTTGTATTGTGCACCGATGGCTAAATTCTAACCTAGAAGTTCTACAGAATTAATAGTATAAAAATACTTCGAAATAAATTCTGGGAAAAATATACATCAATGATCTCGATATCAGCTTTCCGAAACTTCAAACAGTTCATGATTCTGATTCCTGGTTCTCCCGAAATCGCGAAAACCTCGAAACACATCTATTTTGGGACATGCTGTGCTCTACGAATTTTCCAGAAATTAATACTCATAATTTCATGAAAAAATTTATATAATCAGAAATCTAACCTCAATATCATTCTAACACAAAAAATTAGGCCTCGTTTGGAGTCCGGAGCTATGCGCAATAGCTTCTGGAAGTTGAAGAAACCCTAGATGGCAATTCTCCAAAAATCGGCTCAAGGAAAATCCTAGAAATTAATAACTAAACTATTATATATATAGAGGAGAGAGAGAGCAGCCGCGGCTCAGATCTTGACACGTGGCAGTCATCTGCACAGCCCCACTCAAATCGAACGGTCGTAGATCCACGCGGCTCGGCTCAGCTGAGTCCGAGTCGAACTCTAACTCGGCTCGGCTCGAGGTCGGCTCGGCTTCACCCGCACCCACCCAGCAGTCACAGATAGGCGGGCCCGCCCAGTTCGCTGCGGGAGGCTGACAGGTGGGCCCCCTGTTTGCTGAATGGACAAAAATAATTACTTTTTGGATTTTATTTTTCAGAAATTAGTTTTTAATTCAGTTTTTCATAATTAACTCAAAATAAATGCTAAAAATAATCAGAAAATTCTCAAAAATTCTAGAAAATATATTTGACTATTTAGAACCTAAAATAAAAGTTTGGCACATTTTTAATTATATTTGGCCATAAAATAAATTCTTGAAAGTCCTAAAAAATTAGGGTTACTAGTTTTTAATTAATTAAAAATTATGGAAAAATTCTAATAGCCCCAAATTCACCTAATAACAACATTTAAGTACGAATTTTAAGATACGGAGGTTACAAGTCTACCCACCTTAAAAAATTTTGTCCTCAAAATTTAAAATCCTCAATAGTTGTATGTGTTCATTTATATTATTTCTCCATCAAAAATTTAATTCATCAAACCATATAATCATAAAGCAAATTCATATTGTTATTTCACAAACTTTTCAAAATTCTAGAAGTATCATATTCCAGCAAACCTTTAAAATTAAAAATCAAATTTCATTCTTATCAAAATCTCCTCAAAAATTTTATACTAATCACTAAATACAAAACTTAATATTCAATCCTCTAATTTTAAATCCACTCAATGTATATTTATAAAATTAAAAAATCTTGTCCAAAAAGTTTTTATTTAAATACTAACCCATTAATCATCTTACTCCTCAAATTTTGAGTAAATTACTAAATACAAAATTTACTATCCAATCCTTTAATTGAAATCCCGTCAATGCATATTTATAAAAAATTTAAAAAAAATCTTATCCCAAAATTTGAATTCAACACTAATCCATTAATGATCTTAATCCTCGATTCCTTTTTCCACACAAAATTAAATAATATATTAGTTATAAAATCTTCAAATACCACATTCAATATAAGTTCATAACTTGCAGTCCAATGAATATAATGATAATCTCCTTAATTTTCTCGAATTTTAATGATAGATTCAATCATATCTTAATCTTCATAAAAATTAATGTTTTAGCAAAATCGTCAATTCTGCCATATTAAATTCTCACTCTCTTTATTTAAATAAATATTTATCCTCGAAATTTAAGGCACATTGTCTCTCTTTGTCAAATCATAACCTCTTCATAAATTCTTCACTACGGTCAAACTCCCAACAATCAAAGTCTAAGAGAATCTTACCTATAGTCATACACACGCAATACAACATGCAATCTAGATAAAATATGCAATCTAGATGAAACAAGCATGGTTATGGTCTCTTTTGTCATGGTATTGCAGTCTCCGCTAGGGTGTACTACTAACTATATTCTAACAAGAAAATTATTGATACAAGCTATGGTACTAAGGAATCAATCAATCAATCAAACAAACAGATGGAAAAGGAATATGAGGAAAGAACAGAACATAGCCTTCTAACCCATTAATTGGACATCTTAATCCTCTAATATACACTTAGCTCTGGCATATTCACTCACTAATTCCTATCTCTATATACCGATATCCATACCAACTAATCATTAGTCCACAACATCCATAAATACATCCTTATTGCATACACCTGTCTATTGATACCTAGATATGATACCAAGAATCTCTAACACAACCATAGTTTAATAATGCATCCAAAGTTTGATACCTCTATCCCTTGGTACTACTGTTTCTACTACAAGCACACTCACTGCTAGCTCTCTTACCTACTACAATTGTTTATACTAGTCGTTCTTATCACTCAAGTGCACACCAAGTGCAACACACCATACTAAGTACTGCTCCTTCTAATGCAACTCTAGATGGACACCCAAGTCTGTTTGCAGTGCCATCTCAAGCATTCTCAAGCCAATAGATCCTTACACATGCACATCAACCACCCATATACTGTTATATATTTCTTACCCACCATAAAATTTTATCCTCAAAATAAAATCATTAAAATTTAACTTCTCAAAAAATTTAAAATAAAATGTATATACTTTCCTTAAAAGTCAAATGCTTAAATATCGAAATAAATTTTTTTAATCACTTCCAAAATCCTTATATCTTTGACTATGTTTATTGAATTGAATTTGAATCCTCAAAATTTTAATTATATAAAATCTTAACTCCTCAAAATTCTTAAAAATTGAAATTCATTTCCACTATTCAATTTATAAATTTAAATCCACAAGTATACATATAAATACTCACTGTCTCTAATACTAAAGGTGCACTCAAATACACCCATTGTCTACAACTCTCAACTGTGTACTGAAACTTGTACTGCCTGAATTACTTGCACTATTACTTCCAAGTGATCAAAGTTATCATCACACGTATTTTCTACAATGATTTTCTATCTATATTACTTGATACACCAATCTAATTATGAAGTACTTACTGTTATTAGCACCTTGCTCAACAAATCATTGATATAGAATTACCAGTACTATTGGTATGGTAACGCTAGCTCCATCATTAGATCACCTCATCAAGCTTATTAGAGCTCCCGATTATTCGCACTAGTTATAACACCCATGTTTTACTTCACTCTCAATGGTAGGCATATGGTTCCATATCTCGATTGATGTATAGGCATATCTCTTAATCCTTTTACAGCCTGTTAAACTAATCTGTGATACACTTCACAACTTTCATTACTAATCATGATATTTCTCTTCTTATGATATCTCATTAAACCCTTTATGCATATACATTCCTTTACTTTTAACATACCCGGTATCAATCATCAAATTGAACATCTTGCTCCATTAACCTTTAACACAATTCCTTGATACTTAATTATTTACATAGATCATCCAATTACATAATTTAATGACTATCCAGGACTGGCATGCTGATTCTGATACTTACTCTTGGAACCTTCACTGATACTCTTACTCCTATTTCTATAATACCAATACTAATTATAATAACACCTATCATAGAACTATTGCTATAAGATACTATGCTATGGGTATCTCTAGATTAATGCCTAATGCTCCCATGTCCAACTAAGAAAAACTTACAAACTCACAAGTCATACTCAGTCAACACTAATACAAGATACAGACATAATTGCAAGTAACCAATTATCATACTAACAAGGAATCCTCAAAGAAGCTCAAGAAGGAACGGGATTAAGGACTGAAGGTATTGCTACTGCTAGTAAAGAAAAGAAGCGATGGAACAAAGTCATGTAATAACAAAATAGATAAGTATTGAGATGAGACTTTAAGAACCATTTTAAGATATAACCTGATAATCATACAAGTCTGTCAGAAATTATGACACTCAGAATTCTCGCCACGCCAGTAAGTATAGATGCGATAAACGACAGGTTCCGTAACTAAGGTATGGAACTCTATAATCATGTCATCTAGAATCCTCGCCACGCCAACCGGTATGGCTGCGAGAGACTCTAAATTTCATAACTAAAGTATGTACATCCAAGTCAGGTTCCTACGTTCTCGTCACGACAGCTAATATGGCTGCGATAAACTCTAGGTTCCATAACCAAAGTAGACGTTTTACCTTTCTCACTGTCCTCATCAACATATGTCATCAGATGATACCGTAAAGTTTAGTCCGTAAAATTTATCTCGATAAAAAAAATCAAACTCAACAACGACACCAAGAGTTAAATTTAACAACTAGTCAACAAGAATCAAACTCAACAATGATACCAAAATTTTAATTTAATAATTGATCAACAAGAATCAAGTTCAATAACAACAAGCAAGAGCGGACGAAAACAAGAAAAAAGATTTAAATTGGAAATTATAATAAGATTCTCAAGGGGTCATCCCAGGAATCTCTCAAAAATTTGTGATTGAGTATCCTCTCTCATCCTAGTATCCTATATCCTATATCCTATCACAGGAACACAGTAGTAGAACTAAGACGTCGTACTACCACGACATTGCACAACTTACGAAGTCTGACCTGCATAGGCCACCACTAAAAAAGTGTCACGACCCGCACCCAAAATTTGGGGCACGAGTGCGTAGGTACGTCTAGCCTACGCCGCAGCATCGGCGGTAGAACGTTGTCTAGGTCACAATACTAGCTAATCACTCTCACATGAATATCCAACTCCATAAGGAGACACAGATATCACAATATAATATATCACAATATAATATAGAATATACTCAATCACATAAGCTAGAGCACGATGAGATATCGAAGCAAGCAAATAAAGTATAAGACAAGTCTAAACAACAATAAATAGTCTAACCTGTAATCAATAACATCCAATCTCCAAGTATGTTGGAAACAAGTCCTCTAGGTCATAGTCTAGAAAAAATATCCAGTCAGGATTGGAACGAAATACACCTCTAACAGCAGTTCCATGTATATTGACAAAAACTATAACACAGTGTAAAGAAATACAAGACATATATGAATACTGGCAATAAGAAATACTGACGAGCATGGATGTACTGGAAATAGAAATACTGGAATAAATGGAATACTGGAATAAAGAATACTGGAGCATGTCATCATCAATGTACATCTAGCAATGAAATAGAAATCCAAGTACACGCAAGAACAAGGAACTGGTATATAAATGTGTACAAGAATAACAATTAGAACATGTAGAGATGCTAGATCAATATACTAGAGATGCATGTCAATGATCCTCTAACTAAGTGTGTGAAACATCAGTATATCATGTGATCAGCTTGGGACTATATGACTCATTACATTGATTAACGATCATCCCCAACAAGTCCGGCTAACCATATGTAACAGCGATGAGGCATGTAAGGGTAAGGCTGCACCGACGTGAGGTGTGGGTGAGCTATGATGCATGTAAAGTTGGGTATGATCACATAAGCTACTAACATTTCCCCATTTTCCCCAGCTAGCACGATGGATCCCAATTACGACTCCTCGTGTCAGGTCTCAATGATGCCAACTCGTGTAAAGAACAGTGTCAGAGTCATATACGCTATACAACAAGAGTTATAGAGATAATAAACATAATGGAAACTGTCAGAGAATGTACTCGTCTGGGGTCCTGCTGCTGGTATGAATCAGAGTCCAAGTCACAGTCAAAATAGCCTATGTATTACAAATTTACCATGTCAAAAGATAATTTATTTAATTTATTTAACTCTGGAATAATTACTCTAAAATCCTATTTTAATCTTATTATTCTGATTTTTAGGTTAATTCCTAAATTTTTATCCAAAAGAACTGAATTTTATCGACTCGAGACTTATGGCACGCAAATCGAGGCGATCTGTTGAACGGAAAGTCAACCGACACAAACTCAACTTTCATGCATGATTTCCTGTAGATTTCAGCGTAAAAAACATGATGGAATTTATGGCTCATCCGAATTCAAATTCGTTTGGGAATTATGGCACATACAAATTTCGTATTGTGCACCGATGGCTAAATTCTAACCTAGAAGTTCTACAGAATTAATAGTATAAAAATACTTCGAAATAAATTTTGGTAAAAACATACATCAATGATCTCGACATCAGCTTTCCGAAAATTTAAACAGTTCATGATTTTGATTCATGGTTATCCCGAAATCGCAAAAACATCGAAACACGTCTATTTTCGGACATGTTGTGCTCTATGAATTTTCTAGAATTTAATACTCATAATTTCATAAAAAAATTTATATAATCAGAATGCTAAACTCAATATCGTTCTAACACAAAAATGTAGGCCTCGTTTGGAGTCTGGAGCTATGTGCAATGGCTTCTGGAAGATGAAGGAACCCTAGATGGCAATTCTTCAAAAATTAGCTCAAGGAAAACCCTAGAAATTAATAACTAAACTATTATATATATAGAGGAGAGAGAGAGAGCAGCCGCGGCTCAGATCTTGACACGTGGCATTCATCTACGCAGCCCCGCTCAAATCGAACGGTCGTAGATCCACGCGGCTTGGCTCATCTGAGTCCGAGTCGAACTCTGACTCGGCTCGGCTCGAGGTCGGCTCGGCTTCACCCGCACCCACCCAGCAGTCACAAACAGGCGGACCCGCCCAGTTCACTGCGGGAGGCTGACAGGTGGGTCCCCTGTTTGCTGACTGGGCAGAAATAATTACTTTTTGGGTTTTCTTTTTCAGAAATTAGTTTTTAATTCAGTTTTTCATAATTAACTCAAAATAAATGCTAAAAATAATCAAAAAATTCCCAAAAATTCTAGAAAATATATTTGACTATTTAGAACCTAAAATAAAAGTTTGGCACATTTTTAATTATATTTGACCCTAAAATAAATTCTTGAAAGTCCTAAAAAATTAGGGTTACTAGTTTTTAATTAACTAAAAATTATGGAAAAATTCCAATAGCCCCAAATTAACCTAATAACAACATTTAAGTACGAATTTCAAGATACGGAGGTTACATAGAGTGAAGTACATAACTCTGAAAGCAACTCCAAATACATGGTAAGGTGTATATGACGAGCAATAGAAAAGTATACAAGATGCACAGGAAATAAATACATGATGAAGCAGAATAAGTAGCTGCAATATAAACTGGAGAACAATACAAGTAGTGGAAAAGTAACTGCATGTGAGAAAACAGGAATACTAGCTAAGTGCCTTGAGCACAAGTTCGTTATGTGATCGGCTTAGGTTGTACATGAATAAACTACGATAACTCCGTTATGCGTGAGTTGCATAACCGACATACACATGAATATTGTTTGGCTTTGATCACATATCCAACTCCTACTCCCCTCCCCCACTAATACTCTTGGATCCAACCACGGCACGCTACGTACATGATAATAGCTCGCGCATACGAAGGTGAGAGAACAAGAAGCACATGATAGCACATGAGAATCAATACCCGAAGCACATGATGAAATACACGTGATAGAGTACCCGCTGAACACGGTAAGGGGGATAGCATCTCATGACAGGATCCACTAGTACCAGCTCGTATAATAATATGTCAGAATCAAGTATTACAGTTCTATAATAGGTGATATAAACGCTATCATGAAATAAAAACTATCAGAGGTAGGTACTCGCCTGATGTCCTGAGCAACTGATGAGGATCGAGATCCGGACCGGTGTCGCAAGAACCTATTACGAAAAATAGAATTAAACAGGTTCTAAGGAGTTAAACTGATATAAAATAATTAAAAACAGGCTTCTAGGGATATTCTAGGTCGAACGGGTCAAACCGGTGAAATTCTGGTCAAAAAGTCAATCCAGGGTCCAAAAAGTTAACTCTAGGTCAAAACTAGGTCAAACGTTGACTTTTACGGTCAACGAGGACAATTATGGTCAAGGCTAGGTCAAACTAGGGTGCCCCTGAAATTTTAGGTCAAAACTACCTCGTTAAGCTAGTAAACCCTCAAACTTGCCTCTTCGAGATACCGAGATACCCTCGGTATCCGATACCTCGACCTAGGCTACGCACCCCGCCTAAACCCGCTAAAACCTATGCTAGCACGCATAAATATATACACATATACATATAAAAATCACTCCAATACTATTCCTAGGCAAATGCTCAAAAAAATCCGCTCGAAACTCAATACCTTGGATATCTCAAGGTATTGAGATACCTTGATATCTCAAGGTATTGAGATATCGCCCAATACCCCTCTAACTACCCCTCTAGTTAGCTATCTAAGCATATAGACATATACCTAGTTAATAATCTAGGCTAGAAAATATATATCTATACATATATGCACATACCTACGTATCTATATATACCTATTCACACATACACACATATACCCATATATATACCTAAACTAATATATATGTATATATCTATATCTAGATATCTAAACTATCTATCTAGTTATATGTATATACCTATACATATAGATAATAACTACCTATCTATCTATGTATCTATCTATTTATTTATATCTATCTATCCATCAATCTATCTAACTATCTATGTATTTAACTATCTATCTAGTTATCTATCTATCTATCTAGTCATCTATGTATATATACATATATATCTATCAATCTATATATCTATCTATATAGATAAATATATATCTATATCTCTCTCTCTTTCTCACTCGCTACTAGCCGCTAGACGCTGCGCAAACGAAGCTGCTGCTGCTGCGAATGTTGCTGCTGCTTACCCTGCTGCTGTTGCTAGCAACTGCTACTGTTGCTGCTACTATGCACAGCACAGCAGCCCCCTCGCTGTGCTGCACAGCAGCCCCGCTGCCCTCCCAGCTGTACCTCACACACACACGACCACGCACACACAAACACGCACACACACACACACACACACACACACACACACATATATATATATATATATATATATATATATATATACAACTTATATATATATATATATATATATATATATATATATATATATATATATATATATATATACAACTTATATATATATATATACAACTCTCTCTCTCTCTCTCTCTCTCTCTATATATATATATATATATATATACATACAGACACACTAATACATATATACATATAAACACACACACACACGTATATATTTATATACACTACCTATATACATATATACACATATCTATGTATATATAAACACACACTTATCTATATATATACTCATACAAATTCATATATATATATATATATATATATATATATATATATATATATACACATACACAAATATATATATATATATATATATATATATATATATATATATATATATATATATATATATATATATATATATACATATACACACACACACTCATACATATACATATATATATATATATACACACACTCACACTAATACACATACACAAACACAAATTTAGGTATATACACAAACACATATATATATAAATATATATACATATATAGACATACACACACACACACACACATACACACACACACACACACACACACACACACATATATATATATATATATATATATATATATATATATAGACACATAAATACATAAACACCAAACACAACACAACACTACGCTCACAACACACCACCAACACGCGCACAACCACCCCTACACGCACAAACTCGCATATATATATAAATAAAATACAACCCGAGAACTCTAGCACACACTCCCCGAAGCTAACCCAACACGTGCACAAGCCCGAAACTAAGAAACCAAGTCGAAATGGCCGTTCGGTCATTTCGACGAACACGTTGTGTGCGGTTCGGAAAACCTCCTAAAACACACACCAAACCAACTCGGAATCGGCCCAAAATTTACCCACGAGTTCTAAATGAAGTCTAGGTCCTAGAAAAAATGCCAACTCGTTATTTCTAGGTCCGTGGCAAAAACGTGCACGCACTTAGAACCGACGACGACGAAAACCCCGAAAATGCCCGAAACGCCCGTTTCTCCGCGACACGACTTCACGTGTCCGAACGGAGACACGCACTAACCCTCAAGACACCCAACAACGTCTACCTAGGTCCGTCTAACCTAGGACATCACCCAAAATTGGGCCAATTTCGGATTCCACCCAAAATTGACACAAAACCTAGTGTCAAAGTCTCCAAACACAACCAAACTTGTTCCAACTTCCTCCCACGGGTAGCCTTAGGGTCTAAGAAGGTTCTAAACCACTAATTATACTACATAAGAGTAATTAGCAAGGGAAAAGTTAGGGTTTATCTCTTGGGAGTTGGAATCCCAAGGCCAAAGTCTCCAAATTACTTGAAATCACCTCCCTCAAGCTCCAAGCCTCCAAATCTAGCCTCCACACAAAGTCTAGGCTCTAAACACCTAGGTTGGGGAAAAATGTAGGGTTAGGGTTCACATCCATAAAGAATAGAAGAAGAAAGAGGAGAAAAGACTTACTTGGTAGTGGAAAAAAGAAAGGAAGAAGAAGGAAGAGTGGAGAAGAAGAAGAAGAAGAAGAAGAAGAAGAAGAAGAAGAAGTGATGAAGAAGTGATGAAGAGAAGGGGGGCTGCTATGTGCACGGGCTGGAATGGGGTGTAGGGGCCGGCCACATGCAAGAAATGAGGTTCCCTAATGTCCAAATGACCAAAATATCCTCCCCTAACTTGGGTTTTGGGTTTTGGGTTCCAAAAGCACTCAAACTAGCTCCCAATCTCTCCAACTAACCCACTAAAAATATAATAAATATTCTAAACCCAAAAATAGGTCTCACAATGGTGTGGGTTGGGTCGGACATGGGTCCACTAGGGTCTGACATGGGTCCAGGCTAGCCAAAACCCTAAAACAATCAATAAAAAAATATTACAATCACTAATTAAATATAAATATAATTAATTATATACAATACAAAATTTACCAAATAAAAAAAATAATAACCCTATTTTCTAGAATTAGGTAGTGACATCTTACAACACCTTTTAAGGTTATAGATGTTCATATATGTAAAAATGATGCATGTATTCCCTTGTATTTTATTATTGTAAAAGAAATATCACAATATGTTATTCTAGGAACTCATTTTCTAGAAAAACTTATGCCTATAAAGGAAATAAATAAACAAGGTATTTTCACTTGTTACAAGGGAAAGAATATTACCTTTGAATTTATCACTAATCCTGTGGTAAAAATTCTTAATGAAATAAAAGAAGTTGATCTGAAAAAAAATCAGATAAACTTTATCAAAGAAGAAAAATTTCAGCTATCTATTAAAGAACAACTTGAAAAATATAAAATAAAGAATAAAATAAAACAAGTTAATGATGAATTTGTTCGTCAAACTTGTAGCAATATTCCTAATGCTTTTTGGGATAGAAAGCAACATATTGTCTCTCTTCCATATGAAGAATCATTTAATGAAAGAGATGTTCCGACTAAGGCTCGACCTTGTTAAATGAACAATAATTACCTTGAATTATGCAAAAACGAGATCAATGATCTTCTTGATAAAAAACTTATTCCAAAATCCCACTCTCCATGGAGTTGTACAGCTTATGTTAATAACAATACTGAAAAAGAAAGAGGTGTTTCGCGGTTAGTTATTAACTACAAACCTCTTAACAAAGTCCTTAAATGGATAAGATATCCCATTCCTAATAAAAGAGATTTGCTTAACAGAATTATTAATGCAAAAATATTCTCTAAATTCGATTTGAAGTCAGGTTACTGGCAGATTCAAATTGAAGAAAAAGATAAATACAAAACTGCATTCACAGTTCCATTTGGACACTATGAATGGAATGTTATGCCATTTGGTTTAAAAAATGCTCCTTCTGAATTTCCGAATATTATGAATGAAATATTTATTCAATATTCCACCTTTATTCTCTCTTATATCGGTGACATACTTATATTCTTCAATACCATTGAACATCATTTTAAGCATTTAAATGTTTTCAAACATTTAGCTATTAAAAATGGTCTTTTTATTTCTGCCCCTAAAATGAAGCTATTTTAGACAGAAATAAGATTTCTTGGTCATAACATTGTTAATAACACTATTATACCCATTGACAGGAGTATCGATGACATACTTATATTCTCCAATACCATTGAAGAGCATTTTAAGCATTTAAATATTTTTAAACATTTAGCTATTAAAAATGGTCTTTTTATTTTTGCCCCTAAAATGAAGCTATTTCAGACAGAAATAAGATTTCTTGGTCATAACATTGTTAATAACACTATTATACCCATTGACAGGAGTATCGAATTTGCTTTGAATTTTTTTGATAAAATTACTGACATAAAGCAACTTCAGAGATTTCTAGGTGCTTTAAATTATGTTTCTAATTTTTATAAAAATATTGCTATGGATACAAAAATTCTATATCAAAGGTTCAAGAAAAACCCTACTCTTGGAGTATCAACCACACCAAAGCTGTTCAACTTATTAAGCAAAAGGTCAAATGCCTAGCTTGCTTACACCTTGCCAACCCTGACTGGTTTAAAGTTGTTGAAACTGATGCCAGTAACATTGGCTGTGGTGGTATACTCAAACAAATAGATCCCAAAAACAAAGATCATGCTATCCTTGTTAGATACCATTCTAGTAAATGGGATAATACTCAGATTAATTACTCTACGATAAAGAAAGAACTTTTTTCTATTATCAAATGTATTCATAAATTTTAAGATGATTTGTTAAATAAAAAATTCTTACTTCGTATAGATTACAGTTCTGCAAAATCTATATTACAGAAAGATGATAAGAATCTTGCTTCTAAACAAATTTTTGCTAGATGGCAAGCATAACTTGCTATATTTGATTTTGACATATAATTTTTTAATGGCAAAAATAATTCTCTTCCTGATTTTCTAACAAGTGAATTTTTACAGCAAAATGTCAACTAGCTATCGAGGAAGAGGCAAGTCCAAAGGGACATTACGTCCCCAGGACTCTTTTGGCTTTCAGAAGGTCATCGGCTGAAAGCCACCTCCCACTGAAGCTGGATCCAGCTCAGCGGCCAAGGAAAAGCAGCCAGCAGATATTGCTGATGCTAATATTAAATCTTACAAAGAAGCAATGGAAGTTGAGTCCATCTTCTTTGAAAAATCAAATTCTGAGGAAATCATCAAGCTTGAAAAATGTGATATTCCTCTTATGAAGGATCCATGGAAACTTCATAAACGATATCTTGAAAACAGCTTTATTCCAGTTTTGGGTAAACCTGTGACTATTTATGAAGGTATTTTGATTACCACTAAATCTATCACAGTTGAACATTCTGCTAAACCGAACTCTTTGGAGACGGCCTACAACAAAGTGATCATCAAAAATATTCTTACACCACAAACTTGAGGGCTTCATCCTAACAGAGAACAGCAGCTTTCCAAGGATAAGGTGGTTGTCTGCAGCTATAATTATTTGAATTATATCCAGACATTCTATAACTTTTTATACTATGAAAACTACCAAAGAAGCCATTCGTGGTTTATTCGTATCTATCCTGAAATTCTTCAGAATGAGATACCCTCCTGGTTTTTTGACTGGTGGTTGAAGCTTGGAGTTACTCTTGATATTATTCCTCCAACAATTCAAGAATAATTCCCTAGTTGGATTTATCTTATCCACAATACCAGGATGATCATCTTTTTTTGGGGGGAAAAGTACACTATATTTTTATATATAATTCCTAATCCCATATATATTTCGTTGGACTATTGACTGCAAACTAAATTCCAATAATATTCCTATCCTGTCACGTAAATTCCTTGTGAAATGGTGGCAAATGATTGATGAAAAGAAAAAATTGATGGAAATTATGGCATCCATCAAGGATAATGATAGCAAGATGGACAAACGTGTCCAAAATGAACTCTTTGGTGATAATACTATCACTAAACTGAAGGATTCCCTAATTAGGAAGAATCCTAAAATATCAGCTGAAGAATTAAAGAAGAAGTGCCTTCAATTCTTGAAAGCACAGTTTGATGCTAATTTCGACATGGATATTTCCAGCACTACTTCGGATACGAACCTAGATGACATGTCTGCTGATAATTTCTATCAGGCCATTATTGACCCAATCAATGAAGACAAATTATGATTGATGTGGGTAGGCCCCATCATCCTTTTATCACATGCAATGAGGATGTCTTTTGCTTATCCACTCAACTGTTGTATATTGGTGACTGCACCAGACTATTTGGCAGCATCCTTCTTTACTCAGTGGACGTCTTTATCACTTTTCTTTTCCAAAAGAAAAAGCGAATCTTTGCCGACAGCTTATAGTGGAAGACAGGTGGCAATTACTTTTTTTGAGTGCGATGGCAGCCGGCCTCTGGATGCTTCGTTCTGAAGCTTTTAATTTTGTATAAATAGGGAGAGTCCCCCATTGCTTGGGTGTGGAATTTTTCAGTTCTTGTAATCTTTTTTTTTGTTATTTTCTTGTAACTTATAGCGATCACTTGTAGCGATCTCCTAATATCAATAAAATCTTCCAGTATTTTATCCAAACGATCTCCTCTACGCAACTCTGATATTTAGTATGAGAGCTATGATGGCTCAAAGCTGAGGTGATTCTACTCTCTTTTCTCTAAAATGTTGTTATTAGATAATTCTTAACTAATACTATTAATATTTACTAAGGTATGAATAGAGAAATTATTTTTTAGTAATTCATTTAACTTTTAGAGTGACTACTTCTAGGAATAACCAAGGTCTAGTGGAACGACACCCAAGTCATGTTGGCTATGTTGGCCGGGTAGGCCGTTTCAGCCATAAAAGTCGTTGACAGTCGTGCTATAACCAGGTTAACTATGAAGGCATTCTAAAATATTTTATGTCTTACTAATTAATAATTTAATTATTCATAACATAGTAATAGTAATGGTATTGTTTTATTATTATTACTAACACTTTCAGGAGCAGCGGAGTAGAAGACCCTCTTTCTACATCTTTGGATTAGTAACCCATTGTCCATTGGGGACAACAAAAAGACCCTGTTAAAGGGCAAATCTATAAAAAAATGCTCAATTGAGCGAGTTTTCTTCAGATCTGGAGGAACTCAATAAATGGACTATCCTAGGCGTTAAGCCAAAGGATATATATAAAATTTGTTGGCTTGATTTCAAGTCATCAATTACTATAAAAACTATGGAAAGGACCATTCAGGTCAATGATACTGAGTATTCTATAAGGTTTTTTTTCTGAAAAAGACCTTGAACCCTATATAGGGAATAATGCTTATAACTTTATCCATATTGGATTAATTCAGGTTGCATTAAAACCTCTTACCCTTCAGTATTTAAATATTTCTTTCATATCCTCTTTAAGAGATGCTAGATGTCTTGATTGGCAACCATCTCTTATAGGCGTTATGCAGACTAGTCTTTGCCATGGACCAGTCTACTTTAACGTTTATCCCAATTTAAGTCTATCTCTTACAGATACAAATTTACTGGAAGCAGTAACTTTTAATCTGAAGACTTACGAATAGAACTTTAAGCAAGGTTCTAAAACCATTGCTATTCTCTATCGAATTCACTTTAAAGTATTGTCTACTTTGGCTCCTAAAGCTAGACATCTTACCAAACCTGGTAAGACAAATTTGATTGAAACAAATATGTTAACATCAAATATCGCTGCTAATAAAATTATCAAATAGAATAAAATTCAATTTCCTGATAGATGGGGTTTAAATCAGAATATTTTGCCTAGACCCATAATGGATACTGAGTTAGATCAGATAATCCAAATTCCGGATGGAGATATGGAAGTTAGATTTACTCCATAAATTAAAGCTAGAATTTTATCCTCTAGTTTTCGATCCTCTTCAGTTATTGAAAAGGGAGAAAATTCTTCTCAGACTTCTGAGAAGGATGATAAAATTAAATATATGAAAATAAAAAATAATATTGCCAAACCAGAATATAAAACTGAATGGGTTGAACCCGTTGATACTGTTTATTCTTCTGATGCTAGTTTTGGCACACATTCTCTAAATGTTATAACTTTGACTAATAACAATGATCCTTCCAACGATACCAATTATTGGGACTGGACTCAGGACAAGAATGTTTGAAAAATTATCGTCGAGGCTTATGACGAAGAAGTTCAATTCAAAGCCTGGTTCAAAAAGAATTATACCCTTGATCAACGGTATGAATTCAAAGATAAATACTATGCTTATCTCAAAGAGATAAATAAAATAAAATAGTTTGATAAATGGTTTATTGAGAACTATATCAACCAAGAACTCACTAGCATTAATATGCTAGAAGAGGGTTATAAAAATTGGATCACTGATACGGGCAAGCGTATTCGTGCTTTATATCCACCAAATAAATCTCTAAAATTTTTGGTTAATTCCGAAAAATTTGATGCTATTTCCTTTATTCGAATTATCGATCATAAGGAAGAACAAATAAAAGAGCTTCAGAAAATAGTGAAGCAAAATAACTATACTAATGCATACATTCAGACCATTGGTTCTCAATTGGTTCGAATGGAAACAGCCCTTGATGAAATTCTTCTCAAGGTAAACTCTATCCTTAAATTACCTAAAGCTATACCAAAAGTTTCTACCTCTAAAAAGGTAAGCAATATACCAATAAAACCAACTAGTGATACTAGCAATTTTAAATTATCCTCTCCAGAAGTAACTGCGAAAGACATTAAAAGCTTAATTGAGAAGCTTCAGGCTACTACCTTAAGTGAAAAATATTCCACTAAGGAAAAAGGTGAATGTTCTTCTCAGAACACTGCTAATACCATTGCGATACTTGACGAAAATTCTTCCGTAGTTGATGATTCAGATATTGAATCCAGTGATAATTATTCTCAGCATTCTGACGATCATTTAGATACTACTCAGATACATGATATTCAAAATTCCTTTGAAAATAAAGATACTACTATAAATCAAGCTTCTAGTATGATTCTGCCCATGCAACAGCAACACAAGAAGCCAAATCTTCAAAAATATTTTTACAAATGTGCAACACCAATGGATGTTTTATATGAAGAGAATGATAATATCATTCAAAACAATTACAGTTGAGGAAACATCTATGAATGAAACATAGATGGATGTTCTGATAAACAAATTTGTGATCAGATGTATCGAATGCTCATGTTTGCTACGGTTTGTCGTACAAATAATAACACAGATAAAGCTATTGCTAGTTTTATTACTTGTGGTTTTACCTGCGTCTTAAAAGGCTGGTGGGATCATTGTTTATCACATGAGCAGAAGGCAGATATTGCTAATGCTGTAAAAATTAAAAATAATAAAGAATCTGAAGATAGTGTTATGACTTTGATCAGCACTATTTGTGATCACTTTACGGGTTTAGTCTCTGATAATAGTGAACGTATCAGGACTTTACTTTAAAATCTCCGTTGCCCTACTCTCACTCATTTTAGATGGTATAAAGATACCTTCTTAAATCGAGTAATGCAATTAAGTGATGCAAATGATGCACACTGGAAATCTAAATTCATTGATGGTCTACCTAATCTATTCGCAGAAAAGGTTAAACAACAAATTTGTAATAACAATAATGGGATCATACCATATAGTGATTTCACTTATGGTAATTTGGTCAATGCATGTATACAAGAGAGATTATCCCTTTGTAATGATCTCAAATTACGTAATCAATTAAAATCTCAAAGGTTATCTAAGAGAAAACAATTGGGAGAATTATGTAGCTAATTTGCTATGGAAACTATCAAACCTCCGCATGATACTAAGAGAAAATTCTCTAAAGAAAAATCTTACAAAAAGAAGAGTTATTCTTCTAAAAGGAGTTATCCTAAAGATTTTTCCAATAAAAGAAAGAGATTTCCTACAAGGAAGAAATTCTTTAAAAATGCTTGTTTGAATAAAAAAAGTTAAGTGCTTTAAATGTGGCAAACTAGGCCATTATTCGAATAGATGTAATACCAAACAAAAGATCGATATGATCGAAGACGAAGGGTTGAAAAAGACTTTACTTAAGATCATGATCAATTCTGATTATGAATCTGACTCATCTAGTGATTGAGTCTATAAAATTTGCTACTGATTGCGATTGCAAAGCATGTACCATCAACAGCAAAGCTGACTATTACAAGTCTATTATTGAAATGAATGGTCTTTCTATTAATGTATTGACCAATCAAGATAAAAAAGAAATTCTAGAATCAATTTTGACTGATACAATTAGCCAAAATATGAAAGTAAAAATTATTGAGATTTTGCAAGATGATACTAAAGAAACTTATTCTAGTTTTGCCCCTTATACTATGACAAAAGTCTTAGCCCGAATAAAAGAGAATAATCCTAAGACTGTCTCTATAAACGACCTTCAAAGAGAATTAAAAATTTTGAAGAATGAAATTAAAGAGTTAAAGTCTAACGACGAAATAACTCAGCAAAGACTTGCTCTCATTGAACAGGATGTTAAATCCGATAATGAGATAATTCTCAATAAAGAAATGGCTGATCATTCCCGAATAATCAAAAGTGATAAAGAGAATGATGATAATATCTCTGATCAACAGATTCAATCTGTTGTTATAAAAGATAAAGAAAAATCTATTGATCATTCATTTTTATCAAAAATAGATCTTTTTATTACCCATAAATGGTATATAAAAATTGATCTTATCATAAACAATGAATCATTGATTTATAATCTCATTGCCCTAGTTGACAGCAGTGCTGATCTGAACTCGTCAAAGAAGGGATTATTCCTTTAAAATATTGTGAACGCACTACTCAGACTCTGAGTGCAGCCAATAACAAAGCTCTTATCGATATCTTAAAAACAGCTTTATTCCAGTTCTGGGTAAACCTGTGACTATTTATGAAGGTATTTTGATTACCACTAAATCTATCACAGTTGAACATTCTGCTAAACCGAACTCTTTGGAGACGGCCTATAGCAAAGTGATCATCAAAAATATCCTTACACCATAAACTTGGGGGCTTCATCCAAACAGAGAACAGCATCTTTCCAAGGATAAGGTGGTTGCTGCAGCTATAATTATTGGGATTATATCCAGGCATTTTATAACTTTTTATACTATTAAAACTCCCAGAGAAGCCATTCGTGGTCTCGCTCAATTGAGCATTTTTTTATAGATTTGCCCTTTAACAGGGTCTTTTTGTTGTCCCCAATGGCCAATGGGTTACTCATCCAAAGATGTAGAAAGAGGGTCTTCTACTCCGCTGCTCCTGAAAGTGTTAGTAATAATAATAAAAGAATACTATTAATATTACTATGTTATGAATAATTAAACTATTAATTAGTAAGACATAAAAGATTTTAGAATGCCTTTATAGTTAACCTGGTCATAGCACGACTGTCAATGAATTTTACGGCTGAAACGGCCTACCCGACCAACATAGCCAACGCGACTTGGGTGTCGTTCCACTAGACCTTGGTTATTCCTAGAAGTAGTCATTCTAAAACTAAACTGAATTACTGAAAATTAATTTCTCTATTCATACCTTAGTAAATATCAATAGTATTAGTTAAGAATTATCTAGTAACAACATTTCAGAGAACAGATTGTAGAATCACCTCAGCTTTGAGCCATCATGGCTCTGATACCAAATATCAGAGTTGTGTGGTGGAGATCGTTTGGATGAAATACTGGAAGATTTTATTGATATTAGGAGATCGCTACAATGATCGCTATAAGTTACAAGAAGATAGCAGAAAGAAAGATTACAAGAACTGAAAAATTCCACACCTAAGCAATGGAGGACTCCTCCTATTTATACAAAATTAAAAGCTTCAGAACGTATGATTAGCCGGCTTCTATTATGCAATCCTAAGTCGATCACATAATCAAACTAGTATTTCAAAATACTTAGTGACTATAGATTTTCTTGTTGATATATGACATAATTTCTGTTTATTCATTTTCTCTGTTCATTTTTTACCATGCCTTGATGTCCGTTTATTTATCCATCATGTACTACTTTTCTATTACTGTTTTATAGTCCTTATCATATATTGAAACTGCTATTAAAATTGTATTGAAACTACTATTAGAATTGTACTCGTTCAATCTTGACTGGATAATATTTCAGGTAGCACTTAGAAGACCTGTGTCCCATCTATTATGGATTTTTGGAAAATAGCTTCGAGCCTAATTTTACCTCATGAATGATCGAGGAAGGCCGCAAGTGGGAGACCTAGTTATGATAATAGTTAAAGTTTGCAGACTTACTATAGTTGTATGAGTTATGAATACAAGATTTTGTACTGTTACCTTTATATACATATATATACAGTATGTTTTCACCTACCTTAGTTTTGTGATTGAGTATAATATTTGTTCCCTTTATATTATGACGTGTTGGTTATACAGTACTAGTTCCAGATAGCGTTATACCGCTGATACTGCGACGTAGGCTGGGCGTACCCACGCACTCGTACCCGAACATCCGGGTGCGGGTCGTGACACAGCCTAAGATACTCGGCCTAGAAAAGTTTGGATACTCGATAATTGCTAATGTCTAAGGTACTTATTACTAACTACATGGATATTATTTGCATATTTCCTATGTTATATTAAAATTAACACAAAATAAAGTAATACTTACATAGGTCTGTGAGGCCCTTTCATCAATGAGATTCCCGCCCTTTCGATGGGTGGCTAGGAAGACGGTCACCATATTGGCATCCTCACCCCTCTGTACCTGTTAAAAATATATTATTTAGTACTAAAATTAAATATTTTATCCTACTACCATTTTATCGTACTTGCATTAAAATAATATATCTGAAATAAAAAAATACCAAACGATGAAAATGTTTCGTCATCGGAATCGAGCCACCACGCCACTTTGCTGCCTTCTTCCTAGCCACCTTGGCCTTCTTAGACCTTTCCTTGTACCTTGGATCATCGAATCTAGCCCTCATCGCAATATATTGCTTAGGTGTGATCCAACCTTGGATCGGTTTTTCTTCGCGATCATGAGCCTTCTGGTCATCCAGAGCATCACGGATCAGCTTGGCGGCAACGATAGGAAATATCTACTCGATCAACTCAGTCCGGTACGGTGGATAAAAATATGTTTGATACAAGAAGTAATTTAGTAAGTTATATAATATGTATAAATTAGATGATTGATATTAAAATCAAATATACTTTTACCTTGAAGTGCGTAAACCAGAATGCCTTTCTTTCATCTGGAGCATCAGAATAGTTGATCCAAGGCCCACCATAGTTGTACCTCAGAAATTGATCCAGGCATCTCTGTACCGACGAGGGATGATATCTATATAGAGATAATTAGTTTTATAAAAAAAAAATATGATGAATAAAGAAATACACGATATATATGATACTAAACCAACTAATTGACTTACTTTGATTCGTCGGCCAAAATCTCCGTCCTCGTCTCGTCCGGAGGTGCGCATGGAGGATCTCGTTGATGCTGGGACGACGTCGGCTCAACCTTCGCCATATGCTCATATGTCTCAATGGTTCCGTCAGCAGGAGAAACGTTGGACAAGGGAGTAGTCTCAAGCCTGGAACTACTCGTCCCAGGAGTGTTGCCACGTAACGTCATCGCAGTCGGAGATGTGACTGGTCGATATACTGGAGTAGTTAGCGACAAGGATCCAGAACCAACAGTAGGCAGTACCGGAGGAACACTCCGTCTACATCAGGACCTATCGAACGCTCCGCATCATCCTTTCATACCTGATAATAACATATGATGATAGAATAAATAAACAAATATATAGTACATTCTACAGTCAAAATATTATGCATATCTCACAGCATTAATAGAATTGCACAGTAAATAACTAGTAGTGTCACAAGTATAAATGGATAGTACATTCTACAGTCAAAATATAATACATGTCATAAGTCCATATGGATTTATTTTATTTTAATCATCTTCGAAAAAATTATCTTGTTCGCCTTCCTTATCATCCTCTTCCTCTTCCTCTTCCTCTTCCTCCTCATCTTTATTTTCATTTTCTTCTACTTAATCTTCGTCTTCATCTTCGTCTTCCTCTTCGAATAATTCTACCTCTTATACATTATTAGTCATGTAATGAGTAACTTCCGTTGAATCCACATCTATAATATTTGTTACAAGAGGTAGCTCGTCCTCCTGATAAGCTATTTCGTCAATATCAAAGGTATTTCTAGCTTTAGTCTTATATACTGTCCACCAATCTGACCTCGCTGTCCCCCGTCTAGGATAAGTTGTGAAGTGCACCAGCTGAGCCTGACTTGATAGGATAAATGATTTATAGCCTTGATATCTACGCTTGTAGTTTATATCCACAAAACCATGCTTGTCAATTTTTTAACCTTGATCTTGAATCGGATCGAACCATTCATACTTGAATATCATGATCTTAGTAGGTTTTATGCCATAATTATATGTCAACTCCACAATCTCTCATAAGATGCCAAAGAAATCATTGTCTGGATCGACGTCTTTGTAGTTCAAAGATTTGATACAAAAACTACTATTTTTTCATGGAATCAAGATCCAGAAAGCTGTCTCTGATCGGAGCATTTGTTTACATGAACCTAAACTCATTCATATAGTAACTTGGCTATATTTTGACGGCAATAATTGGTCCCTTGGCTAGAGTTCTAATAGATTCAGTCTCGGGTGTTATTAGACGATCGACCTAAATACCAAAGTAGCGATAGTAAGTTATTTATTGTGCAAGTGCATACAGAAAAAGTAATTATCGAGCTCCTTATATATGTGCTCAACCAAGAAGGAAAATGACGTCTTATTTCTTATTCTACTTCTTTGTCTGTTATTAGGGTCTAACCGACCTCAGCTCATCATTATATGTAATAAAAATAATGAAGCAACTGCTGATTAGTAGCATAATATTATCTTATACTATTACATTAAGATGACGTAAATGTGGACGTATTAATTACTTACCCCTCTAGCTTCTTCACTTCATCCTCGTCGCAATTGAGTAATATATACAACTGAGCAGCCCTTAGCTCGTCGTCATTCAAATATCTCTTCTTTATTTTCTCTGAAGGCTTTTCGAACGCATTGAATACTTTAGTATTGCATCATTAGATTCCTGATATCCGTCATCATTTCTCGGAGCTCTCATTCTATTAGTAGCAATATGAGGTTTGAAATACGTCGAGCAAAAGTTTGTAATCTCCTCGAAAACATAAGCTTCACAAATAGAGCCCTCAACCCGTGCCTTATTTTTTACCTTTCTCTTAAGGTGATTCAATGTCGCTCGAATGGGTACATCCACCGATAACCAACAGGACCACCAATATGTGCCTCATAGGAAAGATGAATTGGCAAATACTCCATGGAGTCGAAGAATCCAGGAGAAAATACCTTCTTGAGCTTGTACAGTATTACCACAATGTCCTTCTCTTGCTTTTCTAGACGATCGATGAGCAACTTAGTAGAACAAAGATCTCTAAAGAATATGCTGAGCTCTGTCAATGGATCCCAAATGACCTGTAGTAAAAATTCTCGAAATGCAATTGAAATTAACCTCTCCATGAATACGTGACAATCGCGGCTCTTCATATCAGCCAATTTGTATTCTTTGAGGTTATCGCATCTTCTTAAGTTTGACACGTACTTGTCTGGAAATTCTAGACCCTGAATCCACTTACAAAGTCTCCCTTTATCCTCCTTCTCCAGTGAGAAAATTGACTTAGGCTGCTTTAACTTTTTGTTCCCCTCCTCTATCAAATGCAACGCAGGACGTCTACATATTTCTTCTAAGACCAACCTGGCCTTCGGATTATCTTTCTTCTTCCCCTTTACCTTTATTACAGTATTAATTATGTTATCAAACACATTCTTCTCGATATACATGACATCAAGGTTATGTCTGATCAGATTGGTGCTCCAATATGACAAATCCCATAATATACTCCTCTTCGTCCAGTTATAGGTGCGACCAAATCCGTCACACTTGTACCCCTTAGCATGCTCTTCGATAGCACTTGGTAAATCTTTTACCTCTTTCCATATCGTGTATTTGGGCTATCTTGGCGATTGATTGGAATTTTCCACAATGTCCGCACGAAAAGCATTCATGTTCCTCTGATACGGATGATCCTTCGGCAAAAATTGTCGATGACAATCGAAGAAGCATGGTTTACCTCTGTATTTCAAACAGAAAGCCTTAGTACAGTCCATACAATACAAACATGAAAGACGACCATGAGTGCTCCATCCCGATAATATTCCATAGGCCAAAAAGTCGTTGATTGTCCATATAAGTGCTGCCCTCATCTGAAAATTCTGCTTTCTAGAAACATCGTACGTGTTGGCACCTACTTTCCACAGCTGATTCAACTCATCTATCAAAGGCTGTAAATATACATCGATGTTCCTCTTCGGATTGTTTAGACCTAGGATAATAACTGTTAGGAACATATACGGAGTCTTCATGCAGATCCAAGGTGGTAAATTATACGGAGTGACGATCATATGCCAACATGAATACTGGGAGCCCAAAAGTCTAAATGAGGTAAAACCGTCAGAGGAGAGCCCCAATATGATATTACACGGATCCAAAACAAAATATGGATACTCTTGATCAAAATGCTTCTATGCTTCTCCATCAAATGGATGATCCAATACTCATTCGATATGTTCCCGCTTGTGCCAACTCATGTTTTTTGCAGTCTCCTTCACCATAAACAACCTTTGTAACCGTGATGTCAAAGGCAAGTAGTGCATCGAATCGATAGGCTTTCTTGTACTGACAAACTTTTATCTACCAGTGGCCTTGAAGCGATCAACACCACAGAATCTACACGCATCTTCATCCTTGTCATCTTTATAGTACAACATGCACCCGTTGCGACATGCATCAATTTTCTCGTATCCTATCCAGAGCGATCGTACCATCCTCTTAGATCGGTAGAAGTCTTTAGGTAACTTAGCAACCTCTGGCAAGATCCCTATAATCAAATCTATCAGTTGGTTGTAGCATTCTTTTCATATATTGTCACACCCCAGTCCCAAAATACTTAGGACTAGGAACACGTAAGCATGCTAGCCGTATGGATATGGCAACTCCAATATATGGAAACCAAACCCATACATACGCTGTAATATGAATATCAAATCCACAGTGGTATAAAATATGTCACAAGTCACAGGTTACAATCTAAATCTCATCCACAGAAAATTAAATATAAATAACCAGCATCTATGAAACTAGATCTCAATAAAAAGTATCTAAGGATGATAGTTGGATGGAAATAAATCCACTACCAACTCGAATGGAAAAGTACAACACAATAAGCACAATATGAGAATACCGTTAACAATCACGGGCTCGAAGAGAAGACATTATCGACACATCTGTAACCATCCGAATCTGCGCTCTTGCGAATACTCAAGAACAGATACACCTGGCAGGGGACCAGGTCCTCAGAGGGACATAACAAGATACTTAAACACACGCCAATAAAGTACCGAAATAAATATCCAATGGGGTCATCTAACCATCTAAGTGAATGCAGTTAAGAACAACTTTTCCCACAAGTGAGCTATCTGGCTGAAAATTAGGATTTGGCATGATTCCCTTTTGGAGATCCAGGGGCCCAAAGGCACGTCGTCTTTTGAACGGTGGAGGCCCGCCAATGTACATAATATATATATGGGTCATCACCACCCGTATCTCCGACGGAGAATCCAGGCACACAAAAAAAAGTGCAAAGGAGCTCAAATGCGGTACTTGTTGTTCTCTCTATCCCATGCTCTAAGCATGTCATATCCATGACACAATATGGTTCATAGCCTATTCTTAGTACCCTAGCCCAATCCTGCAACCAAATAAGGACAAGGATGGGACCACCGTACTACAATAGGCTATGTCCCTAGACCTCTAATAACTGCTAAGTCTACTAGCATGCAAAGTTTCTAACAGCAGTTATTCCTAACGCACGACCCACACATACAGGAGGCCAAATCCTGCACGCCAGTCCATGATCTATATGAGACTCACAACTCGTGTAACAACTGTGTCACGGCCAATAAACCTAAAGATGCTACATGATAATGGGGTAGTCTCATAAACAAGGTCAATGCAATACATAAATAAAAATATACCGCGACGACACCGTCGCGCGCATTTTATATAACAGTTAAAGTATATAAACTAAAGACAGAAAATAAAGATGCATGCAACATATAGAATATGAATAACAGTACAATGGCAAGGTATACTTGCCTGCTCTGAAAAAGGATGAAGTCACAACTCAAGGCGTCGTCCGATCTACCCGTCACATAAATTAAAAAAATTAGGTTACAAAAGTGGGTGAATATGTTCCTCCATTTTAATCTATTTTAATTCTGAATAAAATATTCTAAAATAGTATTTTAATCTTATTATAATCTGATTTTATTATTAAACTCTAATTTTGGTCAAAAAAAAGTTAACTTTATTGATTTGTGATCCGTGGCATACAAATCGAGACAATCTGTTGACCAAAAAGTCAACCAACTCAAATCCTGGATTTGTGTGTGGAATTCTATAGATTTAAATGCTACATGAATGCTGAATCGACAGTTTCATAAAATCATAAGTTGATAAAGAGTTATGGCCACAAGGGCGTACAGATGACAGTTTTCGGTAGTTTTCTATTTTCGTTTATGTTGCACGAATTTTATAGTAGAATAAAATTATATTTTAAATTCTAGAAAAATACTTTTCTGGAATTCATCATGTCATCTTTCCAAAACTTCAAACGGTTCATAATTTTGAGTTGGGGATCTCCCAAAATCTCAAAAATACGAAAATATATCTGATTTTGGACATCTGGCACTTTCGGAATATTCTGGAAAAATAGGTTCTGAAATTACTGAAATAATTTATATATTCAGAAAACTAACCTTGATATGATTCTAACAAAAAAACTGAAGCATGTTTGGAGTCTGGAGCTAGGAGATATCGTCTTTTTAAGTCGTCATAACTACTAGAAAATGAGGCTGAATTTATGACAAATTTTGACTATTTTTGGACGAAAAAGAGAGAAGTTTGGGGATAAAAAAAATAAAATATGAGTTTATTCTATAAGTCTAATAGGTATTTATAATGGTGAAGATTGTTTAATTGAATAAGACTAGGATTGGCTAATTTTGATATGATTAGGATCAGTTTAAATAAGAATATGATATGCATGAAGTTGCTTTCCTAGTAGGCTCAGGATTTGAATTAATTTTAAATAGAGTTTGAGTTCATCTCAATAATTTATAATTTTAAATATAACTAAATATAATACAAATAATTTATATATAATCTTATTAATATCTATTAACACTAAATTAGCTCTATCTAATATTAAGACTTTATATATCCAAATAAATCCTCAATAATTCCAAAAATCCAATAATTACTTAAAATTCTAAATAAATTACAGAAAATATATTTAAATATTTTAATGCTAAATTAAATATTTGGTAGTAATAACATGCAAGTATGGTCTCATAGTAAATCCTGAAATTCCTAAAAATTTATGTTTCCTAGGTTTTAATTATCAAAAATTCTAGAAAAATCTCCAAAAATCTAAAATAGCCTACAAATAATTCTAAATAAATATTTATATAAGTAAATATATCAAAAAAATTTATTTTCTAATTAACTAAGAGAATACTCTAAATAAATTCGACATCTATAATAAATATAATAATATAAAATACACACAAAATACTTATTTTGGGTGAGGGGGTTTACAATCTACCCAACTTAAAATAATTTCGTCCTCAAAATTAAAAATAAGACATGGTTTGATAAATCATTCACATTCGTACATAAGAAAAGTCAATCACAATTTCTTCCAAAAATTTAAAATCTATTCAAATCCATCGCAATCACTTTCAAAATTAAATTAACCATTATTTAAATTAAATTTCAACCAGCCGTAAACTATTCTTGATTTTTAAATCATCAACATCCAAATTTAAATTAAATCCATATAACATCTTCAAGATTTAAATACGCATATGAATTTACCTCACGATCTCCAACTATCATAATCTCCTCTAGAAAATAATTTTAGCCAATATTATTCCTATTTTCACTTAAAATTTTTTATATGCTTCAACTTTTTAAATTCCATTCACATCCTCAATATTTCAAATAGGTAGTCCAACCATCAAGTTTTTATTTTAACTCAAATCATCAAATTAAAAAATAATTTACATGTAGTCCACCAATGTTCAAGTCTGAAATTCTATATTTATCCTCCAAATTTAAATTGATGATTCTACCTTCATTGTTCAAAAATTTAAATCATGTACTTAAGGTATAAATATTGGGTCCTCAATATCAAGATTTTGAAATTCATTAATCCTCATCATCTTAGTCATTCTTCTAAAATTCTCAAAATTAAAATGGCTTGAACCTCTCCCAATCTAATCTTACTCGATCACAATCTAAAAGAAATTTCTCTCGAGTTGACAATGCACTGCTACCCAACTTAGAATTTACCCATCTATCACATAAGGCTATATACCTTAAGAAAATATTTCTTAATATATTTACTCATGTCATTCAATCCTCGAAACTTCAACGCCGATCATATCACATATGATATGTCCTTAATTACGAAAGAATAATCCTCAAGTATGTGATCGGCCTATGGAGTATATCTAGTACTCTCTGTGTATCAAACTTATACCAAGCACGAGGTTTTGTCTTTCCGAAATAAGGGAAGACGAAGATCAATAATAAATAGTTCAAGGGCGAGGTAATAGAATAGAAGTATCGGGATCAAGGCGTTTAAAGAATTCAAATGGGAATTGTCAAGGCAGTTGTGGATTAAAGTCCTATTTTGGTAATTCCTTTTCATATGCTCGTATCAGTACAGTTATGTAACGGATATGGTATGCTCAGACATATCTAGGGGGCAAGTATACATTCGTCTACTAATCACTATATATCTCGATCCACGTAAAGTAGGTATGCGAAGGGCGAACCAAGCGCACTATGGTTGATCAGACCATAGTACACTGATTCTGAAATGTATTAGTATAGTACTCCAATAATACATGCCATGAACAAGCTCGATAAAGAATAAGCTTGCAAAACTAGGCTATAATAGCAGCATAAGTCAAGGTAGTACAGAAATTATAGATACGCTGGATTATGATGAGAGAAATTATAAAATAATTCAAGTTCACAAACAAAACAAAAATAAGACTCTACAGTCTCTCTAGTTGTCATACTACTCCTTATCTAAGTCGTTAGTCGACCAAATAGGGGTATGGGTATCTAATTTCTACAGTCTAAATAAACACTATCTTCTTATGCAGTCTAAAGTTGTGTCATCATATTCAATTTCATCAATGGGTCAATAGGGCTATGTGATACTAGGGTGTCAGGTATACTACATAACTTATAACAATTGAACTACTATTGTAATTGTCTTAAGGATACCGTAGAAGCTCCTCTTAAGGTCTACGAAAAGGGGTCTTGGTACGGATTAGGGTATCCTATTTATATAGGTAATGGTCATCCTAAGTCTTAGTCATAGCGCTTATAGAACAAGTGTCAATAGTAAGAATACAAGAGTTACTGGCCATTAAGGGGAAAGGGATCTAACTTGTATCGAGGTGGGGGTACAAATTACGTGGTCTACAACTAGGGGTAATCATCACAATCTAATTGAATAACTCAACTATCAGGTTCTAGCTACAAGGTACACAATTCAAAATTCAAGATTATAACTATGACTATAGCAAACTATATATCCTATCGTAGAGTATAATCACTTGGTCTATGATCAGAGGTGTCAGGTGGCACGAGTTGAAAGATGAAGAAAAGAAGAACATAATTTAGTCATCGCGTAATTAGCGAACGTTAAGGTCGCAGAGGAACAATATATAAAATTAAAATAGAGGGCTCTATATAGCATCACGGTTCTCTAAGGGGGAGTGGTATGCTTTTCTATGTTCGAGGTATGATCAAGAAAAAAAATATTGATTACATTCCTCTAGGCTTCCTAAGGTGTTGTCTACTAATAATAAGTCAATGATCTAAGTTTATAGTTCTCCAATACTATATAACTATGAAGGTTACGTTCAGTTCTAATATTAAATTTTGGTTTTCTATTGGATCCTCAATACTAGGGTCAAATATTATGGTAAAAACTTCTAACTAACTCTAGTAGTGTCTATACTACCCTCATGTCCTCATAATACATCAAGGGGTAATGGTAAACCAATCTATAGATAAAGAATTCTAGGGTTCACTAGATATTCTAAACTTAGTGGTGTGTGAATACTCTAGTTGTACTCTTAATAGGAAGGTTACCCTACTTATCATTTAACAACAGGGACTTCTATATCCTAGGAGGGGGCTATACTCAAAGAACTCATTAGGGAAGCACATGAATCAAGCAGGATGCAATTTTTTTAAATAGAACAGATTTGAAGAAGAGCGAATCATAGTCAATTGTGGATGAGATCCTATACTCTATTCCTAGGTGCAGGCTTGCTCGGTTAACATAACCGAGACAATATGCTCTCGACCTGCATGGGCCACTACAAAAATATGTCACGCCCCAGTCCCAAAATACTTAGGACTAGAAATACGTAAGCATGTCAGCCGTATGGATATGGCAACTCCAATATATGGAAACCAAACCCATACGTACGTTGTAATATGAATATCAAATCCACAGTGGTATAATATATGTCACAAGTCACAGGGTACAATCTAAATCTCATCCACAGAAAATTAAATATAAATAACCAGCATCTATGAAACAAGATCTCAATAAGAAGTATCTAAGGATGATAGTTGGATGGAAAAAAATCCACTACCAACTCGAATAAAAAAGTATAACACAATAAGCACAATATGAGAATATCAGCTAATAATCACGGGCTCGAAGAGAAGACATCCTCGACACATCTGTAACCATCCGAATCTGCGCTCTTGCGAATACTCAAGAACAGATACACCTGGCAGGGGACCAGGTCCTCAGAGGGACATAATAAGATACTTAAACATATGCCAATAAAGTACTGAAATAAATATCCAATGGGATCGTCTAACCATCTAATTGAATGCAGTTAAGAACAACTTTCCCCATAAGTGAGCTATCTGGCTGAAAACTGGGATTTGGCATGATTCCCTTTTGGGGATCCAGGGGCCCAAAGGCACGTCGTCTTTTGAACGGCGGAGGCCCGTCAATGTACATAATATATATATGGGTCATCACCACCCGTATCTTCGGCAGAGAATCCGGACGCACAGGAAAAAGTGCAAAGGAGCTCAAATGTGGTTCTTGTTGTTCTCCCCACCCCATGCTCTAAGCATGTCACATCCATGACACAATATGGTTCATAGCCTATTCTTAGTACCCTAGCCCAATCCTGCAACCAAACAAGGACAAGGATGGGACCACCGTACTACAATAGGCTATGTCCCTAGACCTCTAATAACTGCTAAGTCTACTAGCATGCAAAGTTTCTAACAGCAGTTATTCCTAACGCACGGCCCACACATACAGGAGGCCAAACCCTGCACGCCAGTCCGTGATCTATATGAGACTTACAACTCGTGTAACAACTGTGTCACGGCCAATGAACCTAAAGATGCTACATGATAATGGGGTAGTCTCATAAACAAGGTCAATGCAATACATAAATAAAAACATACCGCGACGACACCGTCGCGCGTATTTTATATAACAGTTAAAGTATATAAACTAAAGACAGAAAATAAAGATGCATGCAACATATGGAATATGAATAACAGTACAATGGCAAGGTATACTTGCCTTCTCTGAAAAAGGATAAAGTCACAACTCAAGGCGTCGTCCGATCTACCCGTCACATAAATTAAACAAATTAGGTTACAAAAGTGGGTGAATATGTTCCTCCATTTTAATCTATTTTAATTCTGAATAAAATAACCTAAAATAGTATTTTAATCTTATTATAATCTAATTTTATTACTAAACTCTAATTTTGGTCAAAAAAAAGTTAACTTTATTAATTTGTGATCCGTGGCACGCAAATCGAGGTGATCTGTTGACCAAAAAGTCAACCAACTCAAATCCTGGATTTGTGTGTGGAATTCTATAGATTTCAACGCTATATGAACAGTAGAATCGACAGTTTCATAAAATTATAAGTCGGTAAAGAGTTATGGCCAAAGGGCGCACAGATGACAGTTTTCGGTGGTTTCCTATTTACGTCTATGTTGCATAAATTTTACACTAGAATAAAATTATATTTTAAATTATGGAAAAATAGGTTTTGAAATTACTGAAATAATTTATATATTCAGAAAACTAACCTTGATATGATTCTAACAAAAAAAACTGCAGCACGTTTGGAGTTCGGAGCTAGGAGATATCGTCTTTTTAAGTCGTCATAACTACTAGAAAATGAGGCTGAATTTATGACGAATTTTGACTATTTTTGGACGAAAAAGAGAGGAGTTTGGGGATAAAAAAATATAAAATATGATTTTATTCCATAAGTCTAATAGGTATTTATAATGGTGAAGATTGTTTAATTGAATAAGATTAGGATTGGCTAATTTGGATATGATTATGATTAGTTTAAATAGGAATATGATATGCATGAAGTTGCTTTCCTAGTAGGCTCAGGATTTGAATTAATTTAAAATAGAGTTTGAGTTCATCTCAATAATTTATAATCTTAAATATAATTAAATATAATACAAATAATTTATATATAATCTTATTAATATCTATTAACACTAAATTAGCTCTATCTAATATTAAGACTTTATATATCCAAATAAATCCTCAATAATTCAAAAAATCCAATAATTACTTAAAATTCTAAATAAATTACAGAAAATATATTTAAATATTTTAATTCTAAATTAAATATTTGGTAGTAACAACATGCAAGTATGGTCTCATAGTAAATCCTGAAATTCCTAAAAATTTATGTTTCCTAGGTTTTAATTATCAAAAATTCTAGAAAAATCTCCAAAAATCTAAAATAGCCAACAAATAATTCTAAATAAATATTTATATAAGTAAATATATCAAAAAAATTTATTTTCTAATTAACTAAGAGAATACTCTAAATAAATTCGACATCTATAATAAATATAATAATATAAAATACACACAAAATACCTATTTTGGGTGAGGGGGTTTACATATGTTAAAATTAGACTTGATGCTTAACAATCTTTTAACCACCTTCAATGGTGAATGATCCTCACAACTAGAATATAATGGAGTCCTTGCATTCTCCAGCAACTCTATGAACTTCACAGCCTCGGCATTCGGTGCCTTCTCATCTACATCATGATTGTTCGGATCGAAACTAGATCCCGTCGCATCAAAAACCATGTTTGCCTATCCATCATCGTAAGAAGTGTGGTCGTGGACATCCATATACGACTCCACATAAGGCTTCAATTTCGATGCTAAAGACACAAGTTCTTCGTGCGCGGTCCACTGATAGTAATTCGGCGTGAAACCCTTTGAGTACAAATGATATGTGACTTTCACTTCTGGATGATATTTTAAGTTACGATATCTCATACATGGACACTTAATTTTGGTACTGTCCATGTACTGAGGAAATATCTTGGCGAACTGCAGGAACTGATGTACACCATTTATGAATTTATCCCTCACATCGCACAGATCATCAGGATGATGGTTGTACATCCACAAACGATGACGCAGATATTAATTCATATCCATTTTTAGATACTTCTACAAAGATGAATAAATATCGTTTAAGTATATACTCATGTGAATATTTGGTAGTGTATATTATCTAAATGACACTCACTCCAGATATACAAAGATGAATAGACATCGTTCAAAAAAATAGTTTAAATTATAGTACATGTCACAAGTGTAAATGGATTTCATATTGATATTTTTAACCCTCTTCTAAAAATTTATCTTCTTTATTTAAATACAGTACATGTACTGATACTCCTAGTCCTAGCATTGATACTCAGGAATACCCAATTAAGTTATACACCTACTCGTCTACAAAAAAATAAGAATACTCAGAAATATAGTACATGCACTGATACACCTAGTCCTAGCACTGATACTTCTTCGTTCAACTCTGTATCCTGGATATTCATATTACAGTGTATCAGGGAGTGTCAACACTGTATCCTGGATATCCACACTTGATATTTGTTTAGGCCATGACTTTCTAATTAAAAATTCAAGTCATGGATATCCAGTGTCAATTTTTCTGGGTCCAAGATACATAGTTGACACTCACTAATACACTCTTGGATATCCATACTTGACATGTATGCGTGTATCCATCTCCGATAAAATTCTTACAACCTTATCCTCGATATCGTGTCCTAACCTTTTATATCCATGTGCCCTATAATTTTACCATATGTATCATGAGATGACATGATACAAACATATGTGTGTGTTCGTATCCGTGTTAGGTTAGTATATGCGTGTTAGTGTGTTCGCGTATCCAAGTTTTGGTTAGTGTTAGTGTCTGTGTGTGTGTATGTCCGAGTTAGGATTAGGATAGGATTAGTGTCCATAGTACCGAGATATCCGCACACACACATCCTCACTGCACTGTGCACAAGTGTGCACTGCACAATACCTCACTTGATACCCAAGACTGCGTCTAATTAACTCAGATAGGTTTAGGGTCTATGTCATGTCTTGACTTTGGGTTAGGGTCTGTGTCATGTCCTGTGTCGTGTTAGTAAAGAGAGATAGGGTTAGGGTCTGTGTCATATCCCGTGTCGTATCAGTGACTGTAAACTCCCTCACCCAAAATAGGTATTTTATGTATATTTTATATTATTATATTTATTATAGATGTTGAATTTATTTAGAGTATTCTCTTAGTTAATTAGAAAATAAATTTTTTAGTATATTCACTTATATCAATATTTATTTAGAATTATTTTTAGGCTATTTTAGATTATTGGGATTTTTCCATAATTTTTAGTTAATTAAAAACTAGTAACACTAACTTTCTAGGACTTTGAAGAATTTATTTTATGTTCAAACTTAATTAAAAATATTCCAAAATTTTATTTTAGGTTCTAAATAATAAAATATATTTTCTAGAATTTTTTGAAAATTTTCTGATTATTTTTAGCATTTATTTTGAGTTAATTATGAAAAACTGAATTAAAAACTAATTTCTGAAAAAGAAAACCCAAAAAGTAACTAATTCTGCCCAGTCAGCAAACAGGGGGCCCACCTGTCAGCCTTCCGCAGCGAACAGTGCCGGGCCTGCCTGTCAGTGACCGCGGGGTGAAGCCGAGCAGACCTCGAGCCGAGCCGAGTCAGAGTTCGACTCGGACTCCGCTGAGCCGAGCCGCGTCAGTTTCAGACCGTCCGATTTGGGTGGGGCAGCATAGATGGCTGCCACGTGGCACTTTCCGAGCCGTGGCTGCACTCTCTCTCCTCTATATATATATAATAATTTAAGTTATTTTTTAGGGTTTTTCTTGAGCCGATTTTTGGAGAATTGCCATCTAGGGTTCCTTCATTTTCCAGAAGCCATTGCGCATAGCTCCGGACTCCAAATGAGACATAGTTTCTTGCATTAGAAAGATATTGAGGTTAACTTTTTATTATATAATTTTTTTTCGAAATTATTAGTATTAAATTCTGGAAAATTCGTAGAGCACAGCATGTCCGAAAATAGACGTATTTTGATGTTTTCGCAATTTCGGGAGAACCCGAAATCAGAATCATGAACCGTTTAAAGTTTTGGAAAGATAATGTCGAGATAATCGACATATATTTTTCCCAGAATTTATTTCGAAGTATTTACATACTGTTAATTCTGTAGAACTTCTAGGTTAGAATTTAACCATCGGTGCACAATACAAAATTTGTATGTGCCATAATTCCCAAACAAATTTGAATTCGGACGAGCCATAAATTACAGTATGTTTTTGATGCTAAAATCTACAAGAAATCATGCATGAAAGTCAAGTTTGTGTCGGTTGACTTTTCGGTCAACAGATTGCCTCGATTTGCGTGCCATGAGTCTCGAGTCGATAAAATTCAGTTTCTTTGGACAAAATTTAGGAATTAACATAAAAATAAGAATAATAAGATTAAAATAGGATTTTAGAGTAATTATTCCAGAATTAAATAAATTAAAATAAATTATCTTTTGACGTGATAAATTTGTAATACATAGGCTATTTGGACTGTGACTTGGACTCTGATTCATACCAGCAATAGGACCCCATGCAAGTACATTCTATGACAGTGTTCCAGTAGGACGTTAGTATTTAGCCACCACGGTTAGTTTACATCAGACCCTGAGTCGGAGAACCCAACGCGCGTTCGTACATTTACATGTAAGCAAATATTATTCAGTTTGGTATATATATTTATGTACGTAATTACTATATGGATTCCAATAATTATGTAAATAAATTGCTAGTTATATTATTATATAAATATGAATATATATGTAAGTAAATAAAAATTGATAATTATGACTAAATATTCAGACTATACGACCCTAGGACACCGTGGACTATCACATACTTACCTTGACCATGTTGACCCTAAGAACTTATGAATTTGTCTGCCTTGCGTACATTAACGTACTGGCATAGACACCTGTCAGTTGACTGACTGATTTCGTACAGTACTTGAAGACGCGACACCCGCGTAATTCAACACGTAATTGACCGTATTAGATGACTACTGTTACCCCTAGTATACCCCCTGAGTCCAGTGTAAATATGGTTGTGTATGTGCTAGTGTAATAACTAATGATTTTATTGCATTATATTATGTGTACATAGGATATTGGATTTGTTCTGCGCAATTTCTGGAGCAGGTTATTGGTAGATTGCAGCTTCCTTTCCAGGCAAGTATACCTTGCCATTGTACTGTTATTCATATTCCACATGTTGCATGCATCTTTATTTTCTGTCTTTAGTTCACATATTTTAACTGTTATATAAAATGTGCACGACGGTGTCGTTGCGGTATGTTTTTATTTATGTATTTATATTGACCTTGTTTATGAGACTACCCCATTATCATGTAGCATCATTAGGTTCATTGGTCGTGACACAGTTGTTACATGAGTGGTGAGTCTCATGTAGATCACGGACTTGCGTGCAGGTTTGGCCTCCTGTACGTGTGGGCCGTGCGTTAGGAATAACTGCTGTTAGAAACTTTGCATACTAGTAGACTTAGTAGTTATTAGAGGTCTAGGGGCATAGCCTATTGTAGTACGGTGGTCTCATTCTTGTCCTTGTTTGGTTGCAGGATTGAGCCAGGGTACTAAGGATAGGCTATGAACCATATTATGTCATGGATGTGACATACTTAGAGCATGGGGTGGGGAGAACAACAAGTACCGCATTTGAGCTCCTTTGCACTTTTTTTCTGTGCGCCCGGATTCTCCGCCGGAGATACGGGTGATGATGACCCTTATATATATTATGTACATTGGCAGGCCTCCGCCGTTCAAAAGACGACGTGCCTTTGGGCCCCTGGATCCCCAAAAGGGAATCATGCCAAATCCCAGTTTTCAGCCAGATAGCTCACTTGTGGGGAAAATTATTCTTAATTGCATTCACTTAGATGGTTTGGCGACCCCTTTGGATATTTATTTCAGTACTTTATTGGCATGTGTTTAAGTATCTTGTTATGTCCCTCTGAGGACCTGGTCCCCTGCCAGGTGTATCTGTTCTTGAGTATTCGCAGGAGCGCAGATTCGGACGGATACTTATGTTTCGAGGATGTCTTCTCTTCGAGCTCATGATGGATAGCTAGTATTCTTGTATAGTTTTTATTGTGTTGTACTCATATTGTATTTGCTTTTATATTCGAGTTGGTAGTGGATTTGTTTCCATCCAAATATCATCCTTAGATACTTCTTATCGAGAGCTAGTTTCATAGATGTTGGTTATTTAATTATATTTAATTTTCGTAGATGAGATTTAGATTATATCCTGTGACTTGTGACGTATGTTTTATACCACTTGTGGATTTGATATTCATATTATAGCGTACGTGTGGATTTGGTTTCCATATATTAGAGTTGCCATATCCATACTGCTGGCATGCTTACGTATCCTAGTCCTACGTATTTTTGGGACTGGGGCGTGACATATTTTTGTGGTGGCCCATGTAGGTCAAGAGCATATTGTCTCAGTTACGTTACTGTATCGAACAAGCCTGCACCTAGGACTAGAGTATAGGATCTCATCCATAATTGACTATGATTCATCTTTCTCCTATCTGTTCGATTTGAACAATTATATCCTGCTTGATTCCTGTACTTCCTTAATTATTCTTTAAGTATAGCCTTCTGCTAGAATATAGGAACCCCTGTTATTAGAATGATAATTAGGGTAGCACACCTATTAAGAATACAACAAGAATATAGACACACCACTAAGTTTAGAATATCTAGTGAACCCTAGAATTCCTTATCTTTAGATTGGTATACCATTACCCCTTGATGTATTAAGAAGACTTGAGAGTAGTATAGACACTACTAGAGATAGTTAGAAGTTTTACCATAATGTTTGACCCTAGTATTAAGGAACCAATGTAGAACCAATATTGAACATTATGACTGAACCTAACCTTCATAATTGGATAGTATTGGAGAACTATAAAACTTAGATCATTGTCTTATTATTAGTAGACAACACCTTAGGAAGCCTAGAGGAATGTAATTAACACTTTTTCCTTGATCATACCTCGAACATAGCAACTAGCATACCACTCCCTCTTAGAAAACCATGATGCTATCTAGAGCCCCTATTTTAATTTTATATGTTGTTCCTCTGCGACCTTAACGTTCACTAGTTGTGCGACGACTAAAAATTACGTTCTTCTTTTCTTCCTCTTTCAACTCGTGCCATCTGACACTTCTGATTATAGACCAAGTGATTTTATTCTATTTTAGGATATATATAGCTTGCTAGGATTTTGGTTGTTACTCTTAAATTTTTGAATTATGTGATTGGTAATTAGAACTTGACAGTTTAAGTTATTATTATAGATTATGACCTAATGATTACCCCTTAGTTTTAAGTCGCGTAACTTGTACCCCACCTCAATATAAGTTATATCCCCTTTTCCCTTGAGGCCAGTAACTCTTCTATCCTTACTATTGACACTTGTTCTATAAGCACTATGACTAAGGCTTAAGATGACCATGACCTATATAATGCAATAGGAGACCCTAATAAGTACCAAGATCTTTCCTCATATACCCTAATAAAGAGTTTCTGTTTTATTTACATGTGCAAAATTATTTTGTAGGATCCTCTTAAGACTGTCACAGTATTAGTTTAATTCTTTTAAGTTGGGTAGTATGCCTCACAACCTAGTATCACATAGTCCACTTGACCCATCAAGGTAGTATAACTGAATGACATTAATTGTATGCTAGCAAAAGACGACAGTATTTATTCAGACGATAGAATTTAGAGGTCCTTGCCCCTATTTGGTCGACTAGCGACTTAGATAAGGAGGTTGTATGATAACTGTAGGGATTGTAGAGTCTTTTATTATTGTTGCTTAGTTGTTTTTATTTTGTGAACTTGAATTAATTTGTACCTCCTTTCATCATCATCTAGCGTACTTATATTTGCTGCACTACCTTGACTTATGCTGCTATTATAGCCTAGTTTTGCAAGCTTACTCTTTTTTCGAGCTTGATCATGAGATATGTATTATTGGGGACGCCTACTAATACATTGTCTAATCAGAATTAGTGTATTACGGTCTGATCAATCATAGTGCGCTTGATTCGCCCTTCGCAATGATGCTTTACGTGGATTGAGATATATAGTTGACTAGTAGACACCTATACTTGCCCTCTAGATATGTCTGAGCGTATCGTATCGGCTACATAACTGTACTAATACGAGCATGTGAATAGGAATTACCAAAATAGGACTTCAATCCATAACTGCTTTGACAATTCCTATTTGAATTCTTTAAACGCCTTGATCCCGATACTTCTATTCTATTATCTCGCCCTTGAACTCTTTATTATTGATCTCCGTCTTCCCTTATTTCGAGAAGACGAAACCTCGTGCTTGGTATAAGTTTGATACACAGAGAGTACTAGATATACCCCATAGGCCGATCACATACTTGAGGATTATTCTTTCATAATTAAGGACATATCATATATGATATAATCGGCGTTGAAGTTTTGAGGATTGAATGACATGAGTAAATAAATTAAGGAATATTTTTCTTAAAATATATAGCCTTCTGTGATAGATGGGTAAATTCTAAGTCGGGTAGCAGTGCATTGGCAACTCGAGAGAAATTTCTTTTAGATTGTGATCGAGTAAGATTAGATTGGGAGAGGTTCAAGCCATTTTAATTTTGAAAATTTTAGAAGAATGACTAAGATGATGAGGATTAATGAATTTTAAAAATCTTGATATTGAGGACCCAATATTTATCCTTAAGTACATAATTTAAATTTTTGAGTATTGAAGGTAAAATCATCAATTTGAATTTGAAGGATAAATATATAATTTCAGACTTGAACATTGGTGGACTGTATTTAAATTATTTTTCAATTTGATGATTTAAATTAAGAATTAAAATTTGATGGTTGGACTACCTATTTGAAATATTGAGGATGTGAATAGAATTTAAAAAGTTGAAGAATACAAAAATTTATAAGTGAAAATAGGAATAATATTGGACTCGAATTACTTCTAGAGGAGATTATGATAGTTGGAGATCGTGAGGTAAAATTTGATATGGGTTATTTAAATCTTGAAGATATTATATGGATTTAATTTAAATTTGGATATTGATGATTTGAAAAACTGAGAAGAGATTACAATAGGTTGAATTTTGATTTGAACAATAATTATCTTAATTTTGAAATGATCGCGATAGATTTGAATAGATTTTGTTATTTAAATTTTTGGAAGAGATTGCGATTGACGTATCTTATGTACGAATATGAAGGATTTAACAAATTATGCCTTATTTTAATTTCGAGGACGAAATTATTTTAAGTTGGGTAGATTGTAAACTCCCTCACCCAAAATAGGTATTTTGTGTATATTTTATATTAATATATTTATTATAGATGTTGAATTTATTTAGAGTATTCTCTTAGTTAATTAGAAAATAATTTTTTTAGCATATTTACTTATATAAATATTTATTTAGAATTATTTTTAGGCTATTTTAGATTATTGGGATTTTTTCATAATTTTTAGTTAATTAAAAACTAGTAACACTAATTTTCTAGGACTTTGAAGAATTTATTTTATATTTAATCTTAATTAAAAATATCCAAAATTTTTATTTTAGGTTCTAAATAATAAAATATATTTTCTAGAATTTTTTGGGAATTTTCTGATTATTTTTAGCATTTATTTTGAGTTAATTATGAAAAACTGAATTAAAAACTAATTTCTGAAAAAAAATCCAAAAAGTAACTAATTTTGCCCAGTCAGCAAACAAGGGGCCCACCTGTCAGCCTCCCGCAGCGAACAGTGTCGGGCCCACCTGTCAGTGACCACGGGGTGAAGCCGAGCCGACCTCGAGCCGAGTCGAGTCAGAGTTCGATTTAGACTTAGCTGAGCCGAGCCGCGTCATTTTCAGACCGTCCGATTTGGGTGGGGCAACGTGGATGGCTGCCATGTGGCGCTTTACGAGCCGCGGCTGCACTCTCTCTTCTCTATATTATATATAATAGTTTAAGTTATTTTCTAGGGTTTTTCTTGAGCCGATTTGTGGAGAATTGCCATCTAGAGTTCCTTCATCTTCTAGAAGCCATTGCGCATAGCTCCGGACTCCAAACGAGGCCTAGTTTCTTGCGTTAGAAAGATATTAAGGTTAGATTTCTGATTATATAATTTTTTTCGAAATTATTAGTATTAAATTCTGAAAAATTCGTAGAGCACAGCATGTCCGAAAATAGACATGTTTCGATGTTTTCGTAATTTCGGGAGAACCCGGAATCAGAATCATGAACCGTTTAAATTTTTGGAAAGCTAATGTCGAGATCATCGACATATATTTTTCCAGAATTTAAATCGAAGTATTTACATACTGTTAATTCTGTAGAACTTCTAGGTTAGAATTTAACCATCGGTGCACAATACAAAATTTATATGTGCCATAATTCCCAAACAAATTTGAATTTGGAAGAGCCGTAAATTCCAGTATGTTTTCGATGCTAAAATCCACAGGAAATCATGCATGAAAGTCGAGTTTGTGTTGGTTGACTTTTCGGTCAACAGATCGCCTCGATTTGCGTGCCATGAGTTTCGAGTGGATAAAATTCAGTTTCTTTGGACAAAATTTAGGAATTAACATAAAAATAAGAATAATAAGATTAAAATAGAATTTTAGAATAATTATTCCAGAATTAAATAAATAAAATAAATTATCTTTTGATGTGATAAATTTGTAATACATAGGCTATTTGGACTGTGACTTGGACTCTGATTCATACCAGCAATAGGATCCCAAGCAAGTACATTCTCTGATAGTATTCCAGTAGGACGTTAGTATTTAGCCACCACGGTTAGTTTACATCAGACCCTGAGTCGGAGAACCCAACGCGCGTTCGTACATTTACATGTACGCAAATATTATTCAGTTTGGTATATATATTTATGTACGTAATTACTATATGAATTCCAATAATTATGTAAATAAATTGCTAGTTATATTATTATATAAATATGAATATATATGTAAGTAAATGCAAATTGATAATTATGACTAAATATTCAGACTATACGACCCTAGGACACCGTGGACTATCCCATACTTACCTTGACCATGTTGACCCTAAGAACTTGTGAATTTGTCTGCCTTGCGTACATTAACGTACTGGCATAGACACCTGTCAGTTGACTGACTGATTTCGTACAGTACTTGAAGACGCGACACCCGCGTAATTCAACGCGTAATTGACCGTGTTAGATGACTAGTGTTACCCCTAGTATACCTCCTGAGTCCAGTGTAAATATGGTTGTGTATGTGCTAGTGTAATGACTAATGATTTTATTGCATTATATTATGTGTACATAGGATATTGGATTTGTTCTGCGCGATTTCTGGAGCAGGTTATTGGTACATTGCAGCTTCCTTGCCAGGCAAGTATACCTTGCCATTGTAGTGTTATTCATATTCCACATATTGCATGCATCTTTATTTTCTATCTTTAGTTCACATATTTTAATTGTTATATAAAATGTGCACGACGGTGTCGTCGCGGTATATTTTTATTTATGTATTTGCATTGACCTTGTTTATGAGACTACCCCATTATCATGTAGCATCATTAGATTCATTGGTCGTGACATAATTGTTACACGAGTGGTGAGTCTCATGTAGATCACGAACTTGCGTACAGGTTTGGCCTCCTGTACGTATGGATCGTGCGTTAGGAATAACTGTTGTTAGAAACTTTGCATGCTAGTAGACTTAGCAGTTATTAGAGGTCTAGGGGCATAGCCTATTGTAGTACGGTGGTCCCATCCTTGTCCTTGTTTGGTTGCAGGATTGAGCCAGGGTACTAAGGATAGGCTATGAACCATATTGTGTCATGGATGTGACATACTTAGAGCACGGGGTGGGGAGAACAACAAGTACCGTATTTGAGCTCCTTTGTACTTTTTTCTGTGCGCCCGGATTCTCCGTCGGAGATACGGGTGGTGATGAACCTTATATATATTATGTACATTGGCGAGCCTCCGCCGTTCAAAAGACGATGTGCCTTTGGGCCCCTGGATCCCTAAAAGGGAATCATGCCAAATCCCAGTTTTCAGCCAGATAGCTCACTTGTGGGGAAATTTGTTCTTAACTGTATTCACTTAGACGGTTAGACGACCCCTTTGAATATTTATTTTAGTACTTTATTGGCATGTGTTTAAGTATCTTGTTATGTCCCTCTGAGGACCTGGTCCCCTGCCAGGTGTATCTGTTCTTGAGTATTCGCAGGAGCGCAGATTCGGACGGATACTTATGTTTCGAGGATGTCTTCTCTTCGAGCCCGTGATGGATAGCTGGTATTCTTGTATAGTGTTTATTGTGTTGTACTCATATTGTATTTGCTCTTATATTCGAGTTGGTAGTTGATTTGTTTCCATCCAACTATCATCCTTAGATACTTCTTATCGAGAGCTAGTTTTATAGATGTTGGTTATTTAATTATATTTGATTTTCGTGGATGAGATTTAGATTATATCCTGTGACTTGTGACGTATGTTTTATACCACTTGTGGATTTGATATTCATATTACAGCGTACGTGTAGATTTTGTTTTCATATATTGGAGTTGCCATATCCATGCGGCTGGCATGCTTACGTGTCCTAGTCCTACGTATTTTTGGGACTGGGGCGTGACAGTGACATATCGTGCCAGTGTTTGTGTCTGTATTGTGTCCCATTTCATGTCTATGTTTGTGTATATGTCGTATTCGCTATCAAATATCATGTCTGTATCTGTGTGTGTGTGAGAAAGAGAGAAAGAGAGATAGGGTTAGGGTTAGGGTTAGGGTTTATACCCTCTATAAATTTATCCCGCATGCTACATTAATGCATAAGTAAAATATTCGACTTAATTCCTCGATACATATATAAAAATCCTATTTAGGATGGTCACACCTATCATTTATCAATTAAGTTAAATACACACATGTAATACTATTTTATAACAAAAATATGTGTTAATATGGTAAATTAATAAATTACATGGATATATATCGTGTCGTGTCTGTGTTAGTGTGTGTTTATCGTGTCTGTCTCAGTGTGTGTATCTGTGTCAGGATTTATCTATGACAGTGTGTGTGTCATGTCTGTGTCAATGTGTGTGTGTGTCGTATTTGTGTTAGTGTCATATTGTGTCTGTATCTGTGTGAGAGAGAGAGAGAGATAGGGTTTGTCACTACTCCGAAAATAGTGATATTTATGACTTTTTATGTATTTAATATTTTGTGTATTTAAATTAAATAATTTTGTGAGATGTGTAATTAAATATATTATTATTTACAGTGTTCATTAACGTTTGAGCTGGTAGACTTGACCTAGAAGCCACTGGAAGAACACTTGTCAGAATTATAGGATTTTGTATTTAATTTGTATTATTAAAATTTAAATTATTGGAGGTCATAATTAATTACCGTAATTTATTTAATTGTTGCGCATTGCCGTTGCTTCGATATTTGGAGCGCTACCCTAGCTTTTGCCTTCCAACAAATTTCACAACCTTGCCCTAGACATGCCCGCCTTCCATTCTGCCATTTTTGTAACTCATAATTATGCTCTCTTTTGTTTTATTTTAGCCGCACAAAAATCATCGCGGACGTTTATTTAAATTCTAAATAAATTCTGACTTTGTATCGTTGTGCGTTCCAATCGAAATTGGAGGCAATCTTGACCCATTTCTTGTGCAACCCAAATTAGGATAATATTCTGTTCTGAGTCTTCTTCACTAATGGTATTTGTGACCCGACCTAATTTTGGCCCCATGTACTCCAAATTAATTTTAGAACACAGCTTCCATTTATTTCTAATTAAATTGAGGATACCATTTTGTCTGATCCCGTTAATTCAGGTTTAATTCCAGTACCCTGCTAATTAAGCCCATGCCAAACATACAACACCCCCTCACTCTACAAAATGCCAAACACCGAATCGCCCACCAAATTTTCATCATTTTATGCGTCTGTGCAAATATCCAAATTTAAGGGGGCTAATTTGCAATTATTATATTAGGTGTCAACACCCCATTGGTTCAACCAAATAGAGAAGCCCAATATTGACTAGTCAACACCCTCATCCTCACATGAAGGAATTTTCTCCATATCAAATCCAGGCCACTCATTTAAAGTGGGTGCATCATCACCCTTCATTCTCATCTCACCCCTCCCTATTTAATGTCCTATCACAAGCCCTAATCCCCAAAACCTAGACTATTACTCGCATCATAGCTATTCCTACGGATTAGCCTGACCTCAAGGATGATCGCTAACCAATGTAATGAGTTTATCAGTCCCAAGCCGATCACATGTTAAAGCTAGTACTCACACACTTAGTCATAGTATTCTTGCTCATTGACATATTGTTTCCTTTCCTGTATTTACTTATAGTATTTCCAGTATATTCTTTATTGTATATTTCTCGTATATATATATGCATCTTGTATATTTCCATCTATATACTGCTACATAGTTTATATCATTGATATAGAACTGTTATTAGAAATGTACTTTGCTCCTTCCTGACTGGAAAATATTTTCCAGACTATGCCTAGAGGACTGGTATCCGACACTTGTGGACCACAGGGTGAGTAGCTGCAGTCTTGGACTTAGTAGTGCAGTCGTGATTCCGGAAGGTTTAGCCGGAATCACTAGTTATCTAGTTAGTTTCTCAATTGTCTATTTTGGTACCGGATTTGTCTCCGGCATTTTGTTGAGACTTGGATTTATTGTTGAGTTAGATTTATTTACATTAGACTTGTGTTGTATTTTATTTTATTTCTTTGATTTCTTATCGTGCTGTAGTTATGTGATTGAGTATGTTGTTCTTTTATATTGTTATCCGTGTCTCCTTATGGAGTTGGATACTAGTGTGAGATTGTTTAGATAGTACTTGACCTAGACAGCGTTCTACCGCCGATGCTGCGGCGTAGGCTGGACGTACCCACGCACTCGTGCCCCTAAACCGGGTACGGGTCGTGATACATTTTTAGTGGTGGCCCATGCAGGTCAGACTTCGCAAGTTGTGCGATGTCGTGGTAGTGCGACGTCATAGTTGTACTACTGCGTGCCTGCTATAGAATATAGGACATAGGATACTAGGATAAGAGAGGATACTTAATCACAAAATTCTTGAGAGATTCCTGGGATGACCCTTGAGAATCTTATTATAATTTCTAATTTTAAATCCTTTGCCTTGTTTCCGTCCGTCCACACTCGTTGATATTGAGTTTGATTCTTGTTGACCAGTTAAATTTAATTCTTGGTATCGTTGTTGAGTTGATTTCTTATAGAGATAAATTTTATGAACTAAACTTTACGATATCATCTGATGACATATATTGATGAGAACAGTGAGAAAGGTAAAACGTCTACTTTGGTCATGGAACCTAGAGTTTATCGCACCTATGCTTATTGGCGTGGCAAAGATTCTAGATGACATGATTATAGGGTTGCGTACTTTAGTTATGGAACCTGTCGTTTATCGCACCTATGCTTACTGGCGTGGCGAGGATTCTCAGCGTCATGATTTCTGACCGACGTGTATGATTATCAGGTTGTATCTTAAAATTTGTTCTTAAAGTATCATCTCAATACTTATCTATTTCTGTTATACAGGACTTTTTCCATCGTTTCTTTTTGTTGCTAGCAGTAGAAATACTTTTAGTCCTCAACCCAGTTCCTTTTGAGCTTCCATTCTTTGAGGATTCCTTGTTAAGTATATATAATAATTAGTGACTTGTAATTATGGCTGTGTCTTGAGTATTAGTATTGACTGAGTGTTGCTTGTAAGTGTTTCCTAGATTGGACATGTGAGCAGTAGGCATTAATCTAAAGTAACCCATAGCGTAGTGCCTTGTAGCAATAGCTCTATGATAGGTGTGATATAGTTAATATTGGCACTATAGATAGAGGAGAAGGAATATCAGTGATGATGATCATTTGGAAGTAATAGTACAAATAATTCGGGCAGTACAATTTTTGTACACAGTTGAGGTTGTAAATAATTAGTGTATTAGTGTGCTCTTTGAGTATTAGAGACTGTGAGTATTTATATGTATACTTGAGGATTCAATTTTTATCATTTGAAGAATGGGAATGAATTGCAAATTTTTTGAATTTTAAGGAGTTGAGATTTTTATGTTATTTAAATGTTTGAGGACTAAATTTGATTCAATAAACATAGTCAAGGCTATAAAGATTTTAGAAGTAATTACATTTTTATTTTGATATTGAGTATTTGATTTTTGAGGAAGTATATGCATTTTATTTTAAGGAAGTTAAACTTTGATGATCTTATTTTGAGGATTAATTTTTCGGTGGGTAAAAAATATATAATAATATATGAGTGGATGAAGTGCATACGTAAGGATCTGTTGACTTGGGCATGATTGAGATGGCACTGCAAATGGACTTGGGTATCCATCTAGAGTTGTATTAGGGAGAACAGTACTTAGTATGGTGTGTTGCCCTTGGTGTGCACTTGAGTGATAAAGAACAAATAGTATGAACAATTGTAGTAGGAACGAGAACTAGCAGTGGGTGTACTTATAGTAGAACAGAGGTACCTAAAGAGATAGAGGTATCAAACTTTACATGCATCATTTGACCTATAATTGTGTTAGAGGTTCTTGGTATCAGATTTTGGTATTAATAGACAGGTGTGTGCAATATGGATGTATTCATGGATCTTGTGGATAATGATTAGTTGATATGGGTACCAGTGTACAGGAATAGAAATTAGCTAGTGAATGTGCCAGAGTTAAGAGTATACGTTAGAGATAGGAGATACCGCAAGAAATATGTTAGCAGGTTCCTTCTTTTTCTCATGTTATTTTCGTCTTCTGATTGATTGATTCCCTAGTACCGTGGCTTGTATTCATGATTTTCTTGTTAGAATATAGCTAGTAGTACACCCTGACAAAGACTGCAATACCATGACAAAAGACACATGACCTACATATTTTCTTAGATTGCATGGCTGTAGGTAGAATTTTCTTAAACCATGATCATTGGGATTTTGACCATAGCAAAGATCTATGAAGAGGTTATGACTTGACAAGAGAAACAATATGATTAAAATTCGAGGATAAATATTGATTTGAATAAAGGGTTAAGAATTTAACATGGCAGAATTGATGATTTATTAATTTTAGGAAGGTTATGATATGATTAAAGTTTATAAAAAAAAAATTTGAGGAAATTAAGGAGATTATCATTATATCTATTTGATTGCAAGATAGTAATTTAAAATTTTATATTATGAATGTTGTATTTGAAGATTCCGTAAGTATCGCATTGTTGAGTATTCTGAGGAAAAGAAAATCAGGAAATAAAATCATTAATGGGATAGTGCCGAATTTGATTCTCGGGATGAGGATTTAGATTTTGAATATGCATTGATTGGATTTAAATTGAGGAGTAAAAATCATTAATGGATTGGTGTTTAAATTCAAACTTTTCGGATGACAATTCCAATTTTATGAATATAGTGGATTAATTGAATTGAAGGGTTAGATTTATGGATTGTGTTTTAGATGGGAGTCTTAATGTGCATTGAGTGAATTAAAGAATGGGATGTCAAATTCCGAGTATTTAATTTTTAATTTAAATTCAGAGGAAATTGTGAGGAAAATGTGAACTAATTTTTATTTCGAGGATTTTTCATGAATGCAGTAATTTCAATTTTTTTTTTTAAAAATTGTGAAATGACAAGGTGGATTATTTCAGGATTATGTGGGTTGATAAATTTAACTATTGATGGAAAACAATATAATGAATAAACACTACTATGAGGATTTTAAATTTCGAGGACGAAATTCTTTTAAGGAGGGTAGACTTGTCACTACCACATTCTGAAAATAGGGGTATTTTCGACTTTTTATATATTATTAATATTATGGTATTTATATTGAATGATTTCTCGATAGGTGTATTTAAATTAAATAATTTCGTGAGATGTGTAATTAAATATATTATTATTTACAGTATGCATTAATGTTTGAGCTGGTAGACTTGACCTAGAAGCCCACTAGACGAACACCTGATCTATGATCCTGTGAACTGATAGCAGACTGCCACACGTACACTGACGTACTGGCAAGCCCCGTACCGTTTTGATCGTCTGTCTTGTCCAGCAATCACAGACGCGACGCCCGTGCAACTTGACGCACACTGACCCTAGTTTGACTAGTGCCATACCTGGCATAGCCTGAGTTATGTTTTGTGTCGTGTTAGTGTAGCACCTGATGCAAATGTTGTATTTGATATGTCTATAGGACTGTCGGATTCTCCAGACGATACTCTGGGACAGGACATTGGTTTTACCAGCTAAGGACCCAAGGCGAGTACATTCTCTGATTAGTTTCTTGTTTATGATATTCCCTATGTTCATTGTATCTAGTGTAAATATCTATATTCTCGACACGCTGGTTACACGGATTGGTGTATACGGATCTCGTCATGAGATGTTATTCCTTGTTCATGGTGTAGCTTGTACAAGACTTGTTTTCTTGTTATCTTGTGCATGTACAGACACTGATTCCCGGGGAGATTTGCTACCTCCCTAGGGAATCCCGTGCCATAGCGTACCATGATTGGATCAACTATACCAGTCGGGGGTGGGGAGTATTTTAGTGTAGATATATGATCATACCTAACTCTACATGCATCATAGCTCACCCTACATCTCACGTCGGGTGCAGCCTTACCATTACAAGCCTCATCACTATTACATATGGTTAGCCTGACTATTACTCGCATCATAGCTATTCCTACGGATTAGCCTAACCTCAAGGATGATCGCTAACCAATGTAATGAGTTTACCAGTCCCAAGCCGATCACATGTTGAAGCTAGTACTCACACACTTAGTCATAGTATTCTTGCTCATTGACATATTGTTTCCTTTCCTGCATTTACTTACAGTATTTCCAGTATATCCTTTATTATATATTTCTCGTACATATATATGCATCTTGTATATTTCCATCTATATACTGCTACATAGTTTATATCATTGATATAGAACTGCTATTAGAAATATACTTTGCTCATTCCTGACTGGAAAACATTTTCCAGACTATGCCTAGAGGACTGGTATCCGACACTTGTGGACCACAGGGTGAGTAGCTGCAGTCTTGGACTTAGTAGTGCAGTCGTGATTCTGGGAGGTTTAGCCGGAATCACTAGTTATCTAGTTAGTTTCTCAATTGTCTATTTTGGTACCGGATTTGTCTCCGGCATTTTATTGAGACTTGGATTTATTGTTGAGTTAGATTTATTTACATTAGACTTGTGTTGTATTTTATTTTATTTCTTCGATTTCTTATCGTGATGTAGTTATGTGATTGAGCATGTTGTTCTTTCATATTGTTATCCGTGTCTCCTTATGGAGTTGGATACTAGTGTGAGATTGTTTAGATAGTACTTGACCTAGACAGCGTTCTACCGCCGATGCTGCGGCATAGGCTGGACGTACCCACGCCCTCGTACCCCTAAATCGGGTGTGGGTCGTGACAGGGTTAGGGTTTACCTAGAGGAGGAGGAGGAGGAGAAGAAGTCCGAGGTCGTCGGAGGGGAGGATCCACGCAGGAAGGAAGGAGTCGTGCGGGAGGGGGGCGCTCGGGGGGGCTGTGGTGGAGCCGATGGGGGTAGGGACGGGGGGGTAGGAGGACGCCGGAGAGGGGGTACTTCGCCGGATGGGGGGATGAGGGGGGTTCAAAATTTTGGGAAGAAAATCGACAAAATGGGGAAAAATGAAATCTTGAACCCTATATTAAAAAGTTTAGCTACGTCATCAATAGACGTCGCTAAACGTCGCTAATTAAAAAAAATAGCAACGATATCAAGAGACATCGCTAAACGTCGCTAAATGAAAAGTTTGCGACGTTAGCGACGTCGCTTAAAACGTCGCTAAAAATCGAAAAAAGTAACGTCGTTAAATACGTCGCTAAATCAAAAAATCCAGTGACGTTTAGCGACGTTAAAGAAGCTTATAGCAACTATTCTTTAAAAAATTAATGTACAGTCGCTAAACGTCGCTATGTGTCGCCAACAGCGACGTATAGCGACGTTTATTTTTGGAGTCGCTCAAGTCTTTAATATTAGCGACTTTTTATTATGACGTCGCTATTTTATCATATTTGGGTAGTGTACGGTATGTCCCTCGTGGTGCGAAAGAATTACACTAATGATCCTCATATAGTTAGGCGGCATATTGACAAGAACATTATACAGGCTTAACATCTCAAAGTAGAAATAATTCATATTGCGTATGGTTTTGCTAATCCTTGTTTTATAGGGATACAATGAGTGGGCTGTTGGTAAGAATCGCTGATAAGCGATATGTAATATTTTTCTCGTATTCAATTTATATGGTTGATCCTATAACATGCTTTCACTATGCTGCTGATATCTTGAATACTGAAATAAACTAGTTCCTAATAGAAAGATCACTAAATAAATGTGCATCCTTCTTACATGAATACTTAGTATTGGTTTAGATGAGTGGGCTAGTTCTGTTCGCTAGTACGCAATATGTGCTACCCACGTTTGTGGGCATCCCCAGGTACTCAGCTTTGGGGAGTGGCTGAAACTGTTCCGAGGCATCGACGCATTATTGGGACGCGCATAAGCTCTTCTTCCATTGGAGGCATCTTCTGTTATAAAGGGCATAATGTATGAAATAGTGTAATTCAATTGTATCAGTGAGATTGTAAGCCAAGACAATAAATATCAATATAAGCCAAGTGGCCAAGTATCAATTATAATTGGGAAGCTTTGTAATTTGTTGTAAGCCATGTATTCAAAGATCATTATCAATAAAGAGCTACTTTTTATTCTATTCCATTATGACTTCAATTTGTCTGCTTATTTTCCGTTGCTATATCGATATTTTTGAGAAATACCATGACTTGTCTAACTTCTTGACTTGTACAAGTACAATCTAGGCTTGTACGACAATATTCCCGTAGCTACTTTTGATTCAACAAAATCAGGACGTGACACATACTTTATGATTTTTCAAATTTTTATAATTTTAATTTTTTTCTAATTGATGTCAAAAGTGCTTTCCTAAATAGTTTTATAAAAGAAGAAGTTTTTGTTGAACAACCTCCAGGTTTTGAAGATTTTTAATTTTTTAATCATGTTTTCAAGTTAAAGAAAGCACTGTATGGACTTAAACAATCCCCTCATGCTTGGTATGAACGTCTCAGTTCTTTCCTACTTGAAAAAGTGTTTTCAAAAGGAAAAGTAGACACAACATTTTTTTATAAAATCACACGATAACACTCCATTGTTAGTGCACATATATGCAGATGATATCATATTTGGTTCTACTGACAACACTCTATGTGAAGAATTTGCTAAGTTTATGCAGAATGAGTTTGAAATAAGTATGACTGAAGAACTCACCTTCTTCCTTGGACTTCAAATCAAGCAACACTCAGAGGGAATATTCATTAATCAAGCTAAGTAAACCAAGGATTTGCTGAAAAAATTTGATATGGATAATGCAAAACCTATTGGTACACCAATGGCAACATCTACTAAGCTCGATCTTGATAAAATGGAAAACCAGTCGACACACGTAAGTATCGAGGCATGATAGGTAGTTTACTCTATTTAACTGCTAGTCGTCCCGATATAATGTACAATGTTTGCCTATGTGCTAGATTTTAAGCCATCCCTAAGAAATCACATTTAAGTGCAGTTAAGTGTATCCTTTGATACCTTAAAGAAAATTTGATAGTAGACTTGTGGTATCCCAAAACAACACTAATTTACCTTATCGGTTATTCGAATGCTGATTTTGTCGAATGTAAAGTCGATAGAAAAAGTACCAACAGTATATTTTATTTCCTATGCAAGGCATAAGAATCTTGGTTTAGTAAAAAATAAATTTATGTTGCATTACCAATCACTGAAGCTAAGTATATAGCTGCAGGATGCTGCTGTGCACAAATATGGATGAAGAAAACCTTAGAAGATAATAATCTGTTTTATAAAAATATTCTCATATTTTGTGATAATACTAGTACTATTAATCTTACTAAGAACCCTATATGTCACTCACGCACTAAAAACATCGAGATTAGACATCATTTTCTTAGAGACCATCAGTCACACGAAGATATTTATTTAGAATTTATTTCTACTGAACATCAATTAGCTGATATTTTTACAAAATCCTTAGTTGAAGATTGCTTCAACTTTATTCGTCGAGAATTAGAAATTTTGACTTTTGATGTTGTATAAAGATGTAAGTTGCCTATGTTCTTTACAAATCTAGAATCTTTATAGTAATGATTAATTTTAGTTATAAGTCGAATGGGTCCTTCTGTCAAAAAGGCATAAAAAGCCTAAGTGAAATGGTACTTAAGTGTCTTCAGACCACTACTAGCTGGGATCCGACCCCTACAACTAACCCAAAATGATCAAAGATGTATAAGAATATCTTGTTTGCTAAAGTCTATTTTGTATCTTGTTTCTTCACTATAGTAACAAAATTCAAACATCTTCATTTATACTTAATGTTTGTAAGCTAATTATGATGCTTGGATTTTTTTTTTTTTACATAATGTTCTCCATGACCTGTAATATATATCTTTTTTATCTATGTTTTCTTCAATCAATTATGTATCCTTCTACTTTCTATTTGTGTATTCTTCACTCTACCTTTATGCGATATGTCAATGATTTTTAGGGAGGTACTTCCATTTCGATCAACTGACAAAGGGGAAAAAAGATGCACATATGTACACAAAGATGCACACAATAGGGAGAAGAAGGAACAGCTCATAGTTGTAATTTTTTTGCGTATAATTTGCGGGGGAGCCTTGCAAGTCATGTGATGCCATATTTGTACTCATTGTATCGCTCATAGTTTATCAATTATCAAAATGGAAAAGATTGTCGGCACAAGCTATCACAGTCAACTTAATTTTAATAATTGACAGGACCCTGACTCGATATGTATAAGTATAAACCGAAGACAGATACATTCAATACAGACGGAGCAATAATAGAGTTTATTTGGTCTATGTATGTTTTACTTCTATTGAGTCTAGGACCTTATGTAAATCAGGTTCACAACTGGCACTAGGAGACTCAAACCTATATCTAGTCCACTCAAAATGAGCCTACATAAACCCAGACATAACAAATATTCATATCAACCAAAGTACCTAGCCTAAACCTACTCAACTAAAACGTAAAACCGGCTACCCGAACTCGAACCAAGTTCTACCCGTACTCGGTTAGGGTAAAACCATAACCCTAGTCAGCAACCCTTTCCAAAATACTAGGCTCCTAACGTTAAAATTTTTGAACGTTTGGCATCTGAACTCTGGCCGAACTCAGTTGAGAAAAATGCTATAAATAGAGAAGAGATTTCACCTGTCAAATTCACTCATTCACTTTCTATTATTTCTTCTACTTCCAATCCTTAACTGAGCTTTATACCTTCCCACTCCCAAGAGCAACTCTAATAGCCTTCTAGTGCCAAGTGTGATCTCGATTAGAAGTATCGAAGAGTTGTAAGAAGTTTGAAAAAATAAGTTTTCAGTTCAAGTCTAAAGTTGGTGTGCTCTTCGGATCAAAAGTGCGTGGTGTTATAAGAAGTTGTAAGCCTTCGGATCAAAGCTTGTGGTGTACTTTATTTTACAAATAGTGGATTAACTTTGAGCAACAGTTCTCGGGCCTGGACTAGTCCTCCACGAGAAAAATTATGATAAAATTGTGTCTGCGTTTGATTACTAAAATTTTTACTTATACTCTGCTACTACTCTGATCTTACTTTTATTCATTACAGAAGTATCATAAGTTGGTAATTAGACTATGTTTTATTTTCGTACATATTTTCGTATTTACTTTCAAGTTGGTCATTAACTTAGATCTAAATTGGATTACTATCACACACACGCTCTATTCACCCCCTCTAGAGTGACTATAGTTTTTCCTTCAATCTATGGGTCTCTTATGCCAAGACCTCCCTGGGCTTTTGGACCAGTGAATGTAGATCATGCTCGAAAATGAATCCTTCGACTGTTATCAGACCCTCCCCATAGAACATTATTTGATGTTAAGATAGTTTTTTTAGTAACTTTCTTGGGTAATAGGTAAGTAGATAAATAATATATAAGAAGAGAAGAGAGTGTGTATTTGATTAGAGTAGTCCTACCAGCATGAGACATACATTTCCCCTTCCATCCCATTAATTTATAGGAGCTAGAAGCAAAAAGTTTCGAATGAGTGGTAATTCGATTTTTAGGTAGAAGTAGATGGTAGCCAAGGTATCTGTCATCGGTTCTCATAATTCTCACTCTAAGAATATCAATAAAGATTTGGCGCATATACACATCTAGTTTTCGTAAGAAGAAGATCGAGGATTTGTCATAGTTAATTTGTTAGCCTGACTATTGCTTAAAAAATTAAGGATATATTTGATTTGAATGATATTCTTAATAGTACAGTCTCTAAATAAGATTAGGTCATCTGCAAATAACAAATGAGAATACGATACAGAAGTATGATTCAGTTTGATACCAGCATATAGGTCACTCCTCTCCATGTGGATTATGTTTTCTTCCTGAATCCTGTCATTAGTAATCAAGTTTTGCTGCAACAGTAATAATTTATTTTCATATTTCTTAATGTCATCCTTGAGATTTCTAATATTTTCTACCCAGAGATTTTAACTCTGGCATAAGGCAGAGAAGTTTTTATTGAATATCCGTCGAGGGTCATGATTTATTCCATGAGTCTAACAGAACATTATGGAAATCTTTCCTTAGAGCCATGCTTCTTCAAATCGGCTAGGGTAATATCTCTTCTTATTACATAAGTTTAGTTTCAACAAAATAGGGTTATGGTCACTATTCATGCAAGGAAGGTGTAGGACTCCAGCCCTTGGATAGAGAGATCTTTACTGTGTATCCACAAGAGCATGTCCAGTCTCTCTACTATATTAAGATTAACAGAACGTCGATTGGTCCAGGTAAAGGCAGACCCTGAATAACCAAGATCTATCGCTGCAGATTGATTGTACTAGTTGATGAAGTGTTTGTCATGGTGATAGTTGAATCATTTCCCTCCAAATTTTTTATCTACTTTAAAAATACCATTACAATCCCTAATAGATACCCAAAGTTCAGTCAAATATGAGGTAGCAGATTCCATGTCTTTCCAGAAATTGTTCTATCAGCTACACTTGGATGTGGACTATATAAACAAATAGTGCCAAGATGGTGTGGAGGCTTGTTGATGAATATATAGTGGTATGCAATTGGGAAAGGTATAGATCACCCTTACTTGTGTATCAGATTGCCAAAGAATTAACAACCCCCTCGAATGACTAATTGTAGGTACTGATACACTGTTGTTGAATCCAAGATGTTGGTGAGGGATTTAGCCATGGATGATGAACACCTAGTATCGACGAGAAAAATGATTGATGGTCTCGTCATCTGGAAGAATGAATGCAAGGATCAAATTATCGGGTCACTCCTCAAACCCTACAATTCCAAGATAAAATCCTTTGGTTTGTGAGTTTCAACACCAACCGTTGTTGTTCTTTATTAAATAAATAATATAGTTTCTTTGTAGGAATAGAAGAATCTCTATCAAAGTCGTCGTTGATTGAAATTGCTAAAATACGTTTAAGGATCGGAGTGTAGATGGTTATTGGATTATTGTCAATAGGACCGAGTCAATTTTTTTTCAGGCTTTAAGAAGGGCCGTCGGTTTGGGTAGAAGGATTTTAAGGAATGGGAGGATGAAAAGGTTGTTAGGAGAGCAGTGAATTGGAATGAGGAGTAGGTAGAGAAGTGAGTTTCGTAGAGGATTCAATACTGGAAGGATTATAAGGATATTATGGAGAAAAAGAAGTTTGAATGATGGTTGGAGGGAAAGTTTGATGAAGCTAATTGGTTTGGGTATTAGGTAATTTTAGTAATGCAGGTAATACAATAGATATTCTTGGTTTGATTGATAAGTGAGAGGATATAGAGCAGATGTCAGTTTCATAAGTATGTTGACTAGTTGGGAATGTGGACATTAGATTAGGTGGTTGGATAATGTACGAGATATTCAGAGAGTCATTCATGTAGATTAGAGGCAAAATAGATATAGTTGGTTCCTAATTAAGTTGCAAGAAAGATTGGGATATAGGATAAGAGGAATTGACATTGCTAGTTGGAGACATCAAAGGATGTGGAGGAGTAATAGCCGCAAAAGTAGGAGACGTGAATGGTGTAGTTGTAGGGTAATGGGGTTGCAAAACATTGGAGCTTCTGGTAACTGTTGTCGGAGATCTAGTGCTTGACGAAGATATAGGCATGACTTGCTTCAACTTAGCATGGTTTCGATCATATCTTGATTTACCAACATCTGCAGAGACTACAGGGTTGATTATCATAACCTCTATTCTCGGAACAGATAAATTTGGTGGACCTTATCTTTGCTTATAAACTGAACCTTCAGTGGATGAACTTCTGCAACATGAACTTTTGATTTATTGGTGTTGTTTGAATTCGAATACCACCACTGATATCATAAAACTTAACCCGTTGTTTGAATTTAGCAGCATAATTAACACATATAAAGTAGTCTAATTTCTTATTCAAGAGTGCTTGAAAATGATCATTTTGATCCTTCGACCAGCACTTATCAATCATTACAGAGTAATCCTGATGTATCTTGCACTTTGGAATCCCATGCCCAAGCCGGACGCAGAATAAACAAAATTTAGTAAGTCTCTCATATTGTAGATTAATAGTGCATTCAGTACCATTTTCCATTACGACTTTTAACTTTCTGAAAAGAGGATTAGAGATATCAATCATCACATTCACTCTTGCAAATAAACTCCAATTGTTCACATCCAGCAATGAAGGAGGTCTGACAGTGCCAAACCTCGCCACAAGAGTAGTGATGTAATCCACAGTTAAGAGATTAACTGGAAGGCCATGGAATTTAATATAGAATTCAGTTTTGTTAAATGAATACTCACAAGGGAGTTTGTTTGGGAGACATCGCACAAGAAATAGCAAATGATTATTAATCTTCCATGGTCTATTATTCATCACAAACTCAAGATCTTCCAGTTTTTCAAATTTCGCAGAGAATGATCCTTCATGGTAATCTAAAATCTAGTAGTCCTTTTAATTTCCAGATCTTTGTTATAGTCATCGAGATTGTGAGAAGAGGATATTGCTTATGGCTTTGAGGTTTGAAGAATAAGAATCGTTTCTAGTCTGGATCTGGATTGGAGATACCAAAGGATGGAGTGTTAGAGTTATCTGGTATAGAAGAAGAAAGGAGGGTTCCAAGTTTGGCGAGCACCTCCATATATGTGGAGGAGGAGTACGATTCCATGAATCGTAGAGAAGGAAAGTAGAGATAAAAGAATCGTAGATTCAATGAAGAAAGAGAGAGGGAACTCTCGGCATAGAAAGTCGCCAAGGAGAGTTTGGTGAAGCTAGCGAAAAAATCACTAGTATCGTCGCTCATTTGTAGGACTTTTGCATTGATATTTTTCCTGTATACCCAAGTTGCTTAGTGCGACATATGATCCCAAGAAGCTGAAGTAGCTAAGACAGACATCAATGTCCAACCAATAACAAACCCTGTCGTATGCATATACAAGCACTGTCGTATGCACATACAAGCAATGTGGAAAACGTGCGAGTGTGACCATTATGAACTTTCCGATGACCCAATAAACAAATGGAAGCAAGGAACGCAAGATTATATATACTTTCCATTAAGACATGAGAAATTGTTTCCAAATTATTTCTTTATTCCCATGCATAACGCAGGTATTTTAACAACACCTATTAAATTGTGATTGAAGTTTGGGTTTTCTAGGTGGGTTGGAGCCTACCCCAGTCCACCAGTAAATTCGTTCCTGACAATATATTTGCACAAAAGCTGATAACTATCCAGTCCTCAAAAGAATCTTTCATTTAATCAAGAAATATATTTTTTATCAAGAAACTTTACGAAAATCTTTTCTTTCTTTATCAAGTGTACAAAATCATATTTGTACATCATAATATAATTGACAGCATTGTGGTAGCACAAAATTTTAGCATGATATGACATAGTATTCAAAAACCAACTTTGTATACGAGCGTATCGGGCATAGAAATGTGCATATTAAATAAGTAGGGTCAGAACATATGTTCTTGTATGCAAGAATCATTTGCTAGCAATCTAGAGATACAAACATCATGTTCAGAGGCCAACTAAGAACAATTTTTTTATCAAATGAAAAAATATATAATCTATGAACCCGGTTGGATTGTTCAATCAATTTTCAGATCTTTGGCATGAAACTCCTCGAGCGGTCGTACTAATAACACGGAGTGTTATCATGGAGAGAGAAATATTATAGCCGGATGTAATTGCTCGTTCTGAGGCTTTTCACATTAATAATATATATGGATAGGAAATAAAATAGAGGTGGTTGTAGATAGAGATAAGGATATCCATATTTAATTTTACAAAAAATTGTCTTGGCGTGCGCAGGCTTTTTGCAGCCCCCGCCCATCCCCCTTCCCCACCTCCCCTCCTACTCCACGTTTGGCCGTGCCACCTGTCGCGTGCGAGCATTGCGTGCGCAAAAGTGCTGACAAAGCAACGCGGTTGTTGAATTTATCTACAAATCACAACATTTGTCATATTTCAAAAATAGGTATAGCCTATTTATTTGGATCCAGTACAGCATCACTTCTACTTCTAAAAGGAGTCATATGTTTGAAGAAATCTTTGACTGACTCTAGGATAAGGAAGGCTTAGATGATGACGTCCACAGATGTCAATTACCTTCACAAAGCTTCACATACCTAACAAATATGAACATAACGTAAGTAGCACATATGTTCACACTTCACATGCATATAATTGAGAAACCTTAACTTGTAACCTGTTTCTTTGTCCGGTTGTTTGGTAGTCGAAAATTTATTTTTATTCTGGATAAATTTAGAGTAATAAATATTTTATCATATTTGGTTTGAAGTGTAAAATTTATTTTCTGAAATTTTAAATATATGAAAAATAATATTCGCATGAATGATGAGAAACCTGGTAACCCCAAAAGATAGGTATATCAATTTAACAAGGGAAAAACAAATCTAGTCTAGCTTATGTTCGGATTACTCGATCGAGTCTAGTTTCAAGCAAACACTATAAAAAAAAGTAAAATTTTTTTTACCCTTTTTTTTTTAGTTTGTATTTTTTTTCTAAAAAAAACATGTTTTTTTTTTCCATATTGTGAACTCTTTTCTTCTTCTTTTTTAATTTCTTGGTATGATTTTTTTTTTTCATTTTTTTGTTTCTTTAAACAAATTTTGTTTTCTTAATTTTTTTATACACTTTTCTAAAGTTTTTCTTCTCTTTTTTTTGTTTTAAATTTATTTTTCTAATTTCTTTTATTTTTATGGTTTTTTCATTTTTGCAAATTTGTTTTAACTTCTTTTTTTCGTTTTTTTTAAGTTTTTTTTTTTTCCATTTTTCCATTTTTTTTATCTTTTAATTTTTTTGGTTTAAAAAGAAAAACTTTTCTCTCATTTTTCTTTATAGTTAATTTTACATTTTTAAAAAAACACTTTTTTCTTTTCTTTTTTTTGGTTTTATTTCATTTTGAATTTGTCTGTACTCCTTTTTACATTTGTTATTAAGTTTTTTTTTTTTGCTTGTTTTTGTTTTATTTATTTTCTGTTTCTTTCAATTCTTTTATTTTTGTTCTTTTTTCAAAAAATTTACAAAGATTTTTTTCCCCTGTATATTTTTAAAAAAAAAAAAAATAGTTTTCCTCTTCTTTTTTTGGTTTTGCATTTGTTTGTAAAGTTTTATATTTTTGACTTTTTCTCTTGATTCTATGAAATTTTCCCATTTTTTTCATTTAAAAAAAAGTATTTTTCTACACTTTTTTGAAGTTTTTTTTTTCTCTTGTTTTTTATTTTATTTATTTTATACTCTCTTTTTATTGTCTCCCTTTTTCGTTGTGAAAGAAAATTGTTTCTTTTTTGTTGGATCCATTTAACATCCTAGTAAGTTTTGGTTAGGCTCGGGATTGTAAAAATTAAATAATAAATAAATAAAATTATAATATCAATAGAGCTGGAGCATGTTTTCTTGAATACTAAATCTTAACCAACTACGTTATAAAAAAAATTACAAATAAAGAATAACAACTACTAAATATATTTAATCTTCAATCAAAAATGTTATAATTTTTTATATTTATATTCACCAAATATGTAATTAATATTTTTTCCAACTATTTAATTCAAAAATATTTGATGCATAAAAATATAAAGTTTACGCTTACCAAACACATCATTTGTTTGGTTGACTGTACCACACACCCTAAAGAACATTTTTTGGTTGAGTGAGTGAGTGAGTGAGTGAGTGAGCACGTTGCAACAGCAGTTGTCTTACCGGTTTGAAATTCTTCTTCTTCAAATCCACACTACATATCTACGATTTGTCCATAAAAAATATTATTAACATAGCAACAAACAAATAAACAAGCTCAAGAATGCAAGTTTTCTTTTAGAAGCAACACTGATCTTCTTTATATGATTGAAGGACTCGTTGTTTATGATTGAAATTGGAGTAAAGAGAACAACAGTCTACGAAAGAGACTCTACGTACTAACAACAAACGAAGAAACAAGCTAAAGAATGCAAGTATTACTAACCTTTATATAATTTGCAGGACTTTGCCGAACTGTGTTCTTCTGATTTTATTCTTCGTCACTGTCATTTTCACTAAAACAGAGTCAACTTTGTCTCAGGACTTTAAACTAGGAAAGCTAGTAGTATTACATCTGCTGGCAATCAAAAGAAACTCTTTTAAGTTTTGTTGACTATATTTAAACTAGAAACATTCGAAACGTTATAGTTGGCTCTCTAGCTTATGGAACGTCTCCGTCTTTAAAGTTTTGATGAATAGATCTATCACCTGATCTTCAGTCCAGAGACGGAACCAGCACTCGCATTAAACGACATCCAAATAAATTAAAAAATAATAATAATCACATCGTAACAGTCAGAATATAACCAATTTTACTAATATTCTTTAAAAAAAAGCTTAAAATTGGTCTAAAATACATAAAATCAATAATAAATATGTAACCAATATATTCTCTAGACAGTGAATACCATGAATTAAACATGATTTTTTTTTTTATCAAATTAAGGCGGGGCCAAGGACCCCTTTGGTCTTAAGGTAGATCCGTTCCTGCTTCAGTCTTCAACATTTATAAATTAGTAAAAAAAAATTAAAAAATTTACATATTTTTTGAGAAAGTAAAATAAATGTTTAGCATAAAAAATTATTAATAAAAGTCATAAAACAAGAAACTATCTTCAAATGAACCATATTTTATCACACATAGGTTCGCGTGTACAAGTTGAAGAGGTCTTTGGCTCTCACATGCTTTACGATAGGAAATGTGTCTTTATGTTGTTTGTCACGAAGGAATCCACAAATTTGGGTGGTTTGGATAACTTATTATAGAAAATCCTCTTACTTTGCTCCTCAATTAAGAGGCTTCAATCTTCAACTAAATGGCCAAATCTTTCACAAGATTCATTTCATACTTTTTGGTAATTATCTTGAAATAAGGTAGGACATCTCTTTCTATGTTAATGGAAAAATCCGATCATTAGTCATGGGTACTCTAGTAATTAGCCGATTATTTCCATTTTTACTTCACACAGCCCCTTTTCTATGTGAACAACATGTCCTACCTCTTGAACCTAAAAAAAACTCAATAGATCATTACATCCTAGTCCAAGGACGTAAAAACATCATTAAAATATGTTCTCCATTGTATTGTCGAATTAGGATGTCTCCCTTCTATTTATTCGGATTTTTTTTTTTTCAATATCCAAATCTAAGCAAGGCGCTATTATTTTCGTCTAGTTCTATAAATATTTATTTCTTTTCCGCACATGTGGTTACTTGAATCCGAATCCAAATACAACGTACTATTTTTGGGTTGTTTTGTCACATTCCTTGTGAGGAGCATAGTGTCACTAGTATCATATTCAGCATAGTTAGCACTTTCTTCGTCCGCTAGTTTCTTTCTACATTCATATTGGTAGTGGCCAATTTATTACAAAAGTGACATTGAATGTGTCATCTTGCTTGTGATGTGTATAGAGCATGCTCTTCTTCTTGATTTGAGACAGCTTTACTACTACCTCATCCTCGGCCACAACCCCAACCAATGCCTTGCCCACAGCTTGTTCTTCCTTCTTGAGGTCCTCCCTTGGCGCTCTCTCTCTCTCTCTCTCTCTCTCTCTCATTGTCAATTGAGCTCTAAGAACTTGATCAATTAATGTCGCATTTATCGTATATCTTTGGTTGATGAATTGCTGATTGTCTTGCAACGAGCCCATAAACTCTTGTAGTAATCCTCAAGGTTTTTGGGGAAATCCGAGAATGGCACACCAAGTGTTTGTCATTAGGTTAGATAGATCTAATTTGATTTGTTATAGTATATTTAGGCTAGCTACAATTGGATACGATTAGGCTGTACTAGATTTGTGATACGGGAGGGATTTGGATATTTTTTCTTCGACACGAGTGCTACACACATATGGATTTTGCCATGACACTAGGAATGAGTTGTTATCACTTAGAATAGGCTTTAGTGGCTAATTAAAACTTGTGGGTGTGTTTTGGGTTGAGTTTGGATAGGTTTAGGGTGCGTATCATGAGCTTATCATGGCGTTTCATAATATGCACGCCAAGTGTTTGTCAAAATAATAATGTGGCCATTTTTGTCTTTAATCCCAGTTTTGCACTTGTTTGTAGGTTGATAATACTCCTTAGAGTTAGTATTTAGGTTCTTGTATATATATATATATATATATATATATATATATATATATATATATATATATATATATATATATGTCACGCCCCAGTCCCAAAATACATAGGACTAGGACACGTAAGCATGCCAGCCGCATGGATATGGCAACTCCAATATATGGAAACCAAAATCCATACGTACGCTGTAATATGAATATCAAATCCACAAGTGGTATAAATCTATCACAAGTCACATGGTATAATATAAATCTCATCCATAAAAATCAATATATAAATAAAGAACCAATATCTATGAAACTAGATCGCAATATAAGTATCTAAAGATGACAGTCGGATGGAAACAAATCCACTGCCGAACTAGAATGAAGAATAAACAAGACAAATACAATATAATACAACCTCTAACAACCACGAGGCTCGAAGAGAAGACCTCTCGCAATATAAGTAGCCAGTCCGGATCTGCGCTCATGCAAATACTCATGAACAATACACCTGTCAAGGGACCATGTCCTCAGAGGGACATAACAAGATACATAGAAGCATACCATAAAGTAAATACTGTATAAACTCAAGGGTGACCTAACCATCTAAGTGAAATACAACTTGAGGACAACTTGAGTGTATGGAAAAGTGTAGGCTAGACATATGCTGACGTAATTCAGCAATCGTGACAACTGGCTAGTATATGCCACATATGCCCCCATACCTGGGCACTGTAATATAATAACGTCCATACCGCTCCGAAGAACGAGAAATCTGTATAGTATAACGTCCATACCGCTCCGAAGAACGGGAAATCTGAATAATATAACGTCCATACCGCTCCGAAGAACGGGGAATCTGCATAGTATAACGTCCATACCATTCCGTCGAACGGGAAATCTAAATAAAGGAAGTGGGTGTCCCATACGCCTACTAGTAGTCTTCCCCGTCCAATGATCTATGCATGTTGTATCCACAACACGCCTTAGCTACTACGTCGAGGCGTCGTAACTCTGGCTCATACTCTATAGCTAGAACAATAGCCCAGCCTTACAACCAAACAAGGACAAGGATTGGGCCATCGTACCACGATAGTCTATGCTCCGCCTACTAATAACTGCTAAGTCTTCTAACATGCATTGCTAATAGCAGTTATTCCCTATCCGTCGCACGCCTATACGTACAGGTGGCCAACCACATACGCAGGACCGTGCCCTACATGAGACTCACAACACGTGTAATTACAAGAACTGTGTTAAGGCCTGGGGAGTCATATCAATAACTCCATAACTTTAGGTGGGTCTACTAGACACTAGGTCAGACGCAAGTCCTAACGTCAACACCTTCGTTGACTGCACCCGAGTCTCTCTCGGACGCGCACAGTTATATAATATAAACATGCAAATAATAATACAGAATTTAAACAGTACAACAAGGCAAGGTATACTTGCCTGGCAAGAGAGCTGCAGAGTAAAATGTCCGCATGTCAAACACCAAGAGTCAGAAACTACGGCCTTAGAATGAACGTCTCTGGATGCTGAAATAAACATCACCAACGTTCCCAGAATAAAAAAATGAGCTAGCAAACACTACTCTTTCGTCCAATTTGGACACAAGGGCAAAACGGTAATTTCGGATCAAAACGGACTCCATATGTTGGCCACTTTGCACCGAAAAGCGTGCCAAGGGTAAAGATCTCTAAATGGGATAAATTATAGGTCAAACCAATTCTAAATGTCAATGCGAACTCAATGGTACTTCCAATTTTGGATTCCGGTGAGCCGAACACAAATTTGCCCAAAAAATAAACCGTGGGGCCCGCCAATTGGCGACTTGGTCAACTGTCTCAGAATTACGTGAAAATTGGGTTACAGGACCAGCGCCATACCACGAGTCCAGTGGCACAAGTTTTGTCGCAATCTGACGAGCGTGCACAAAATGCATAGGACTTTCGTAAAAGTTGCGACACGGGGATTGTCCGCGGATACGGGCTGATTCTGACGCGCGCACGTATCCAAATCAGTTTTCGCAAACTATCACACGTCCGAGTATGCTGCGCGCACCTTTTGGTACACTTGGTATGCGACGAGGCGGTCCCGTTTGGCGGGGCGCGCTTTATTTTGCAATTTTTGAAAATCTAGAAAAAGTAGATTTTCGAGATTTTCTAACGAATTTAATTCTACATACAGCAGTTAACAAATTAATATAATTAACAAAAATTAAACTAGGTCAAGTGGTCTCCATATACCAAAAAGAAAAATTGGATTCGGATCTCTGTGGTGGGAGATACGAACCCAGGAACATAGGTAGTCATCCCAGTTTTTTGCGATACCCAAAAGTTGTCTTTTTCTGTCAACTTGGACGCTATTTTCGCCTAGGGTTACGCGTTGTTCGTGGTCTACCATCATACAGATATGGAAGGAGGATAGGTGAGGATCATACCGGAGAAGACGGGGTCGAGTTTGGTCGAGCGGTGGCGCGGGAAACGGTGCGTGAATATGGCTTCGCTGTTGATCAAAATGTTGTGCACGTGCGCTTGCGCGGGGGCGCGGACGTCGACGGGCGGCCGTGCGACGCTGAGCGGCAGTGGCGTGGGGCTCCGGTCGGCGGGGAGAGGGAGGATGAGAGATTAAGGGTTAGGGTTTGGTCGTTTGCAATATATATATATATATATATATATATATATATATATATATATATATATATATATATATATATATATATATACAACTAAAATTCTAAAAATTATTTTAGTGCATACAATAAATCTGTCAGTCGTCCACATGGTCTTTACATGTAATAAATTAGAAATAATTCATACTTGCTCCATAAATCTCCTAAATGCACAAACACCTAAAATAAAATTAAATAAAAATCTATTTCCTCTATTTAGCTAATAATTACTACAATTCAATTAATAATTAATAAAAAAAGTAAATACGGATTTTAGAATTAGGGGTTTTATATTCTATCCAACTTATAAAAAATTTGTCCTCGAAATTAAAACTAAGTCCGATTGTCATGGGGATGAAATTAGGTAGGGCACCAGGGTCATGGGCATAGGGGACTCAGAGTAGAATATTGTCAAAATTTGGGTGGTAAAAAATGGGTCAAGATTGTGTCTCCAATATCGATTGGAATGCACAAGGATACAAGGTCGTATTATTTAGGATTAAATAATAACGTCCGTGACGAATATTGTGCGACTAAAATGTAGCACAAGAGAGCATCATTATAAGTTATACCAAGGTCAAAATGGTAGGCGGTCACGTCTAGGACAAGGTTGTAAAATTTGTAGGAAGGCAATGGCTAGTGTGGTGCTCCTATTATCGAAGCAACAGTAAGGTGCTCTAAGTGATGCAATGATGGAATTAAATGAAAATACCGTGTTCTATTTCTAATTGGGTTCAGACTAGCCTTAGTCTCACTGTCTAAGCCAAGTAGGTCTAATTTTGGTGAGGGAGGGTTTACAATCAACCCAACTAGAAAAAAAATAATTTCCTCCTCGAAACTAAAATAAGGCATAATTTGTTAATTCCTTCACATTCGTATCTAGGACAAGTCAATCACAATCTCTTCCAAAATTTAAAATCTATACAAATCCATCGTATTCACTTTAAAAATTAAGGTAACCTCTGTTTAATCAAAATTTAACATATTGTAATCTCTTCTTGATTTGTCAAATCATCAACATCCAAATCTAATTCAAATCTATATGACATCACATCAAAATTTATATTGCAATCTCCAACTGTCATAATCTTCTCTAGAAAATAATTCTAATAAAATATTATTCCAAATTTTCACTTAAGAATTTCGTACTCTTCAAAATTTTAAATTCAATTCACATCCTCAATATTTTCAATAGGTAATCCAGCAATCAAAATTTAACTTTTAATTCAAATCATCAAATTATAATTTTTTTTTTCAATCCACCAATGTTCAAGTCTGAAATTCTATATTTATCCTCAAAATTCAAATTGATGATTTACCTTCAATATTCAAACTTCAAATCATGCGCTCAAAGTAGAAATATTTGGTCCTCAATATCAAGATTTCAAATTTTATTAAATCTTCATCATCATAATCCTTCTTTTAAAATTCTCCACATTTAAAATGACTTAATCTCTCAATCTAATCTTACTTGATCACAATCTAAAAGAATTATCCTCAAGTTTAATAATGCAATTTTTACCCAGCTTAGAAGTTACTCATCTTTTATTTAAGACTATACACTTAAGAAAAATATTCCTCAACTTATTTAGTCATGCTTATTCGATCCTCAAAAGTTTGAACACCAACATTTTACCTATGATATGTCCTTAATTTTACTTAATCATGTTACTCAATCCTGAAAAACTTTAACACCAAATATATCACATATGATATGCCCTTGTTTACAAAAGAATAATCCTCAAGTATGTGATCGGCCTATGGGGTATATCTAGTACTATATGTATATCAACTTATACCAAGCACGAGGGTTCGTTTTTCCGAAATAAGGGAAGACGGGTAACAATAATAAAGAGTTCAAGGGGGAGGTAAGAGAATAGAAGTATGGGGATCAAGGCGTTTAAGGAGTTCAAAAGGAATTGTCAAGGCAGTTGTGGATTAAAATCATATTTGGTAATTTTTTATTCACATGCTCGCATCAGTACAGTTATGTAACTGATACGATATGCTCAGGCATGTCTAGAGGGCAAGTACATTCGTCTACTAGACTCTATATATCTCAATCCATGTAAAGTAGTTATGCGAAGGGCGAATCAAGCGCACTATGGTTGATCAAACCATAATACACTGATTCTGAAATGTATTAGTGTGGTTGATCAGGCCCCAATAACACATATGTCATGAACAAGCTCGATAAAAGAATAAGCTTACAAAAACTAGGCTATAATAGCAGCATAAGTCAAGGTAGTATAGAAAATATAAGTACGCTAGAATATGATAAGAGATGTTACAAAATAATTCAAGTTCACAAAAGAAATAAGACTCTACAATCTCTACAGTTGTCATACTAACTCCCTGTCTAAGTCGTTAATCGACCAATTAGGGGTTTGAGCCTCTAAGTTCTACAGTCTGAATAAACATTATCGTCTTATGCTAGCATATAATTAATGTCATTCAGTTACACTTCAATAATAGGTCAAAAGACTATGTGATACTAGATTGTGAGACATACTACCCACTTAATACAATTATCTAATACTGTGATAGTCTTAAGGGAAATCTGCAAAATAACCTTGTTCTTATAAATAAAGTATGAACTCTTATTGGGGTATATGCAGAAAAGAGCTTGGTACTCACTAGGGTATCCTATTGCATTATATAGGTAATGGTCACCTTAAATCTTAATTATAGTGCTCATAGAACAAGTATCAATAGTAAGAATGGAAGAGCTACTGGTTCTTAAGTGAAAATATGATATATCTATATTGGGTTATGGATAAGAATTACGCAATTTAAGACTAAGGGTAATTATCAAGCTACAATCTACAAGAACAACTCAAAACTATCAAATTCTAACTATCAAGCACAACTTTTCAAAGTTTAACATTAACAACTATATGTCCTTAATACCAATTAAAATCACTTGGCCTACAATCAGAAGTGTCAGGTGGCACTAGTTGAAGGGTGAAGTAAAGAAAATATAATTAGTCATCGCAAAAATGACGAGCGCTAAGTTTTTAGAAGAACAAGATATGAACTTAAAATAGAGGGACTCTAGATGATGTCATGGTTTCTTAAGGGGAAGGTAATATGCTAATCTCTGTGTTCAAGGGACGATCGAGGAAATACTATGTTCATTCCTCTAGGTTTTCTTAGGTGTTGTCTCCTAATATCCAGACAAGAATCTAAAGATATAGTCCTATAATACTATCTCACTATAAAAGTTAGGGTTGGTCCTAACATTCCACCTTGGATTTCTATTGGTTCCTTAATGCTAGGGTAAAACAGTATGGTCAACTTTCTAACTAACTCTAGTAGTGTCCATGCTACTCTCAAGTCATTCATAATTATATCAAGGGATACTGGTAAACTAGTCTATAGGTAAGGGGATGCTAGGGTTTACTAAATATTCTAAACTTAGTGAGGTGTCAATGTTCTAGTTGTATTCTTAGTATGTGTATTACCCTAATTATTATTCTAACAACAAGGATTCCTATATTCTAGCAGAGGCTATACTCAAGGAACTATTAGAGAAGCACATGAATCAAGCAGGATGCAATTATGTAATTAGAACAGACTGGAAGGAAGATAAGTTATAGTCAATTATGGATGAGATCCTATATGCTAATCCTATTTGCAGGCTTGCTCGGTACAGTAACGTAACCGAGATAATATGCTCTTGACCTGCATGGGCCACCACTAAAAATATGTCATGCCCCAGTCCCAAAATACATAGGACTAGGACACGTAAGCATGCCAGCCGCATGGATATGGCAACTCCAATATATGGAAACCAAAATCCATATGTACGCTGTAATATGAATATCAAATCCACAAGTGGTATAAATCCATCACAGGTCACATGGTATAATCTAAATTTCATCCACGAAAATCAATATATAAATAAAGAACCAATATCTATGAAACTAGATCGCAATATAAGTATCTAAAGATGACAGTCGGATGGAAATAAATCCACTGCCGAACTAGAATGAAGAATAAACAAGACAAATACAATATAATACAACCTCTAACAACCACGAGGCTCGAAGAGAAGACCTCTCGCAATATAAGTAGCCAGTCCGGATCTGCGCTCCTGTAAATACTCATGAACAATACACCTGAAAAGGGACCATGTCCTCAGAGGGACATAACAAGATACATAGAAGCATGCCATAAAGTAAATACTGTATAAACTCAAGGGTGACCTAACCATCTAAGTGAAATGCAACTTGAGGACAACTTGAGTGTATGGGAAAGTGTAGGCTAGACATATGCTGACGTAATTCACCAAACGTGACAACTAGCTAGTATATGCCACATATGCCCCCATACCTGCGCACTGTAATATAATAACGTCCATACCGCTCAGAAGAATGGGGAATCTGCATAGTATAACATCCATACCGCTCCAAAGAACGGGGAATCTGAATAATATAACGTCCATACCGCTCCGAAGAACGGGGAATCTGCATAGTATAACGTCCATACCGTTCCGTTGAATGGGGAATCTGAATAAAGGAATGGGTGTCCCATATGCCTACTAGTAGTCCTCCCCGTCCAATGATCTATGCATATTGTATCCACAACACGCCTTAGCTACTACGCCGAGGCATCGTAACTCTAGCTCATACTCTATCGCTAGAATAATAGCCCAGCCTTACAACCAAACAAGGACAAGGATTGGGCCATCGTACCACGATAGTCTATGCTCCGCCTACTAATAACTGCTAAATCTTCTAACATGCATTGCTAATAACAGTTATTCCCTATCAATCGCACGCCTACACGTACAGGTGGCCAACCACATACGCAGGACCGTGCCCTACATGAGACTCACAACACGTGTAATTACAAGAACTATGTCAAGGCCTGGGAAGTCATACCAATAACTCCACAACTTTAGGTGGGTCTACTCACTACCAGAAAAAGTCAAATTAGCGACGTCTAAAAACGTCGCTAAATAACCAAAAATCGTCGCTAATTAGGTTTAGCGACGTAATTAGCGATGTTTCAAAGCAGTCGGAAAACACCAAGTCGCTAAAACAAAAAACGTCGCTAAACGTCGCTATGCCGACGTTTTTTAGCGACTTTAATGTGTCGCTAAATTTAGCGACGTTTTGCGACGCCAAGTCACTAAAAAGCGACGTTTAGAAAAGTCGCTAAACGTCGCTGATTAGCGACATCTATCGCGACGTTACACCGACGTCTTTAATGACCTGGCTATACTGCCATGTCAGCAATTGGCGACGTTTAGCGACGTAATTAGCGACGTTATTAGCGACGTCCTTAGCGACGTTTTACAGCGTCGCTAAGTAGCGACGTAATTAGCGACGTAAATTAACGTCGCTAAACGTCGCTAAACGTCGCTAATAACGTCGCTAATTTTAAAAAAAATAAAAAAAAATAATGTGCAGAAGCAAACATTGGTGATTTCCTGCAGTTTTATATCATCTTCATCATACACACCAACATGATTCAATCTAGTTAACTATATAATCCAATTAAATTAAAGACCACAAGAAGTATCAATCCAATTAAATGTGGATAACTATATAATCCAATTAAATTAACTAAAAAACTAAAGACCACAAGAAGCATCATACATCATGTCTATTGTTGAAGTATCAATAATTCATAAATAATAATAAAAATAACTATACTACTACGGATCTGCAGGAGGCTGACCAGCGGCGCGCTTGAAGGATAACAACTCCTCATACTCGTCCCGTGGAATCGACACCGATGTCGATGGAGAAGGCAGTGACGTCGGTGGAGGCCGTGCCCGCTCCAAGTATGCGAGTCGCTGGTTGTAAGAATCCAGGGTAGATAACAGCCTCGTACTGCTATCACCCATTGAATCCTGCATCCTCGTCAGGTTCTCGTCCATCGATAGCTGTGACGCATGCATCCTCGTCAGCTTCTCGCCCATCGATAGGTGTGATGCCTGCAGCTCCATGATGTTGCGATCATTGGAGGCTCTAATATCATTTGTTAATTCTCGTAGCTCCGTCATGCTGCGGTCGAGCATATCCAATCGTGCGATGAGCATCGGATCGTCCGCCTGCGGCTGGGACCGGGACTGGTCCTCCATACTTCGCAGCAAGTCGTCACGGAGAGACGCAATCTGACGGTCAACGGCCTCCTGGACGGCCTCCTGGACTCTGGCCGACGACTGCGAGGGCTGCGACTGCGAGGGGTGTGTGGAATGCACAGCTGTCGGGGAGGCCCTAGATGACTGCGTCGCAACCAGGGCGCCATAGGAGCCCGTACCGTAGTACGTACCCCTCTGGAGACCACCAGCTGCGGTCACCCACAGGTCGTCCGCCGACAAAGATGGACCGGGCTGCGACGAAGCACCAGCCTCTCCAGGTGTAGGTGCACTAGCAGTCGCCCGCTCACGAAGCCTAAGATACTCGGCCTAGAAAAGGTTTGGAAACTCAATAATTGCCTAAGTTATATTAAAATAAACACAAAGTAAAGTAATACTTACATAGGTCTCTGAGGCCCTCTCATCAATGAGATTTCCGTCCTTGCGATGGGTGGCCAAGAAGACGGTCACCATGTTTGCATCCTCACCCCTCTGTACCTGTTAAAAATATATTTTTTATTACTAAACTTAAATATTTTTTCCAAGTACCATTTTATGGTACTTATATTAAAATAATATATTTTAAAAGAAAAAATATACCAAACGACGAAAATATTCCGTCATCGGAATCGAGCCACCACACCACTTGGCAGCATTCTGCCTAGCCGCCTTGGCCTTCTTAGACCTTTCCTTGTAGCTCGGATCGTCGAATCTAGCCCTCATCGCAGTCCACTGCTCAAGCGTGATCCAACCTTGGATCGGTTTTCCAGCACGATCACGAGCCTTCTGGTCATCCAGAGCATCTCGGATAAGCTTGGCGGCAACGGTAGGAAAGAGCCGCTCAATCAACTCGGCCCGGTATGGAGGATAAAAATACGTTTGCTACAATAAATAATTCATTAAGTTAGCATCACGAATATGCATAAATTAGAAGATTTATTTAATATACTTTTACCTGGAAGTGCGTAAACCAGAACGCCTTCCTCTCCTCCGGAGCCTCAGAGTAGTTGATCCAAGGGCCACCGTAGTTGTTCCTCAAAAATTGGCCCAGGCGTCTCTGAACCGACGATGGACGATATCTATACAGAAATAATAATTTAGATTACTGAAAAAGTCAATATACGATGAATAAAGAGAAACACAAATATATACTAAACCATCTAATTGACTTACTTTGTACCGTCGGCCCAAATCTCTGTCCTCGTCTCCGGTGCGCATGGAGGATCTTGCTGATGCTGGGATAACGTCGGCACGACCTCCTCTACATGCTCATCTGTCTCCATGGTTCCGTCAGCAGGAGGAACGCTGGATGAGGGAGTACTATCACGCCTGGAACTACTCGTCCCAGGAGTGATGCCACGCAACGTCGTCGCAGTCGGAGATGTGGCTGATCGATATACTGGAGTACTGGGCGACGATGATCCGAAACCAACAGTAGGCAGTACCGGAGTGGCACTCTGTCTACCTCGGGACCTGCCGAATCCTCCGCGTCGTCCTGTCATATCTGATAACAACATATGATGAATATAGAGAAACACAAATATATACTACATTCTACAGTCGAAATATGATACATATCTCAAAGCATTATACAGTCAAAATATAATACATATATTCGTTAATGTCAACATCTACTTCTACATGCAATATTTACAGTCCAAATACAGTTACATTCTACATGGAATATTTTATATTTTCAATCATCTTCAGAAAATTCATCTTGTTCGCCTTCCTCGTACTGCTCTTCCTCTTCCTCGTCTTCACTTTCATCTACTTCGTCGTCCTCTTCGGATAATTCTACATCTTCTACATTATTACTCATGTAATGAGTAACTTCCGTTGAGTCCACATCTACAATATTTGTTACAAGAGGTAGATCGTCCTCCTGATAAGCTATTTCGTCAATGTCAAAGGTATTTCTAGCTTTAGTCTTGCATACTGCCCACCAATCCGACCTCGCTGTCCCCCGTCTAGGATAAGTTGTGAAGTACACGAGCTGAGCCTGACTTGATAGGACAAATGGTTCGTAGCCTTGATATCTACGCTTGTAGTTTATATCCACAAGGCCATGCTTGTCAATTTTCCAACCTTGATCTTGAATCGGATCGAACCATTCACACCTGAATAGCACGATATTAGCAGGTTCTGGGCCATAATTATATGTCAACTCTACAATCTCTCGTAAGATGCCAAAAAAATCATTGCCCGGATTGACGTCTTTGTAGTTTGTAGATTTGATACACAAACCACTGTTTTTCGTGGAATCAAGATCCAGAAAGCTGTCTCTGATAGGAGCATTTGTTGACTTGAACCTGAACCCATTCACACAGAAACTTGACCATATTTTTACGGCAGTAATTGGTCCCTTGGCTAGAGTCCTAATAGATTCAGTCTCGGGTGATATTAGACGATCGACCTAAATACCAAAGTAGCGATAGTAAGTTATTTGTTTTGCAAGTACAGAAATAAAAAGTAATTACCAAGCATCTTACATATGCGCTCAACCAAGAAGAAAAATGGCATCTCATATCTTGTTCTACTTCTTCGTCTGTTATGTAGGGTCTAACCGACCTCAACTCATCATTATATGTGCTGAAAAATAATGAAGCAACTGCTGATTAGTAGCATAATAGTATCTTATACTATTACATTGAGATGATGTAAACGTGGACGTATTAATTACTTACCCCTCTAGCTTCTCCACTTCATCCTCGTCGCAATTGAGTAATATATACAATTGAGCAGCCCTTAGCTCATCGTCATTCAAATATCTCTTCTTCATTTTTTCCGAGGGCTTTCCGGATGCATTGAATACTTTGAGTATTGCATCATTAGATTCCTGATATGCGTTGTCGTTTCTGGGAGCTTTCGTCCTATTAGTAGCAACATGCGGTTTGAAATACGTCGAGCAAAAGTTTGTAATCTCCTCGAGAACATAAGCTTCACAAATAGAGCCTTCAACCCGTGCCTTATTTTTCACCTTTCTCTTTAGGTGATTCAGATGGCGCTCGAAGGGGTACATCCACCGATAACCGACAGGACCACCAACACGTGCCTCATAGGAAAGATGAATTGGCAAATGCTCCATAGAGTCGAAGAATCCACGAGGAAACACCTTCTCGAGCTTACATAGTGTTACCGCAATGTCCCTCTCTTGCTTTTCTAAACGATCGACGAGCAACTTAGTACAACAAAGATCTCTGAAGAATATGCTCAGCTCTGTCAATGGGTCCCAAACGACCTGCGGTAAGAATTTTCGAAATGCAATCGAAATTAACCTCTCCATGAATACGTGACAATCGTGGCTCTTCATACCTACTAGTTTGTTCTCCTTGAGGTCGACGCATCTTTTCAAGTTTGACACGTACCCGTCTGGAAACTTGAGACCCTGAATCCACCTACAAAGTCTACCTTTATCCTCTTTATCCAGTGAGAAAACTGACTTAGGTTGCTTTAACTTTCCATTCCCCTCCTCTATCAAATGCAATGCAGGACGTCTACATATGTCTTCTAAGTCCAACCTGGCCTTCGGATTATCTTTCGTCTTCCCCTTTACATCTATTACAGTATTAATTATGTTATCAAACACATTCTTCTCGATATGCATGACATCAAGGTTATGTCTGATCAGATTGGTGCTCTAATATGGCAGATCCCAGAATATAATCCTCTTCGTCCAGTTATGGGTGCGACCAAATCCATCACACTTGTACCCCTTAGCAGGCTCTTCGATAGCACTTGGTAAATCTATTACCTCTTCCCATATCGTGCATCCGGGCCACCTTGGCGGTGGATTAGCCTTCTCCACAACTCCCGCACGAAAAGCATTCCGATTCCTCCGGTACGGATGATCCTTCGGCAAAAATTGTCGATGACAATCGAAGAAGCACGGTTTGCCTCCGTGTTTCAAACGGAAAGCCTGAGAACGGTCCATGCAATACGGACATGAGAGACGACCATGGGTGCTCCATCCCGATAACATTCCATAGGCCGGAAAGTCGTTGATGGTCCACATAAGTGCTGCCCTCATCTGAAAATTCTGTTTCCTAGAAACATCGTACGTGTTGGCACCTACTTCCCACAGCTGATTCAACTCATCTATCAAAGGCTGTAAATACACATCGATGTTCCTCTTCGGATTGTTCGGACCTGGGATAATAACGGTTAGGAACATATACGGAGTCTTCATGCACATCCAAGGCGGTAGATTGTACGGAGTGACGATCACAGGCCAACACGAATACTGGGAGCCCGAAAGTCCGAATGGGGTAAAACCGTCAGAGCAGAGCCCCAATCTGACATTACGTGCTTCCTCGGCAAAATATGGATACTCTCGATCAAAGTGCTTCCATGCTTCTCCATCGGATGGATGATCCAATACTCCTTCGATCTGTTTTCGCCTGTGCCAACTCATGTTTTCTGCAGTCTCCTTAACCATAAACAACCGCTGCAACCGCGGCGTCAAAGACAAGTAGTGCATCGAATCGGTAGGCTTCCTTGCACCGACAGACTTTCCTCTAACAGTGGCCTTGTAGCGATCAGCACCACAGAATCTGCACGCATCTTCATCCTTGTCGTCTTTGTAGTACAACATGCACCCGTTGCGACATGCATCTATTTTCTCGTATCCCATCCAAAGCGATCTCACCATCCTCTTAGATCGATAGAAGTCTTTAGGCAACTTTGCACCCTCGGGCAAGATCTCTATAATCAAATCGAGCAGTCGATTATAGCATTCTTGCGACATGTTAAAATCGGACTTGATGCTCAATAATTTTGTAACCACCTCCAACGGTGAATGATCCTCACAACCAGGATATAGTGGAGTCCTTGCATTCTCAAGCAACTCCATAAACTTTGCAGCATCGGCATTCGGTGCCTCCTCAGCTGCATCATAATTGTCCGGATTGAAACTCGGTCCCGCCGCATCATAATTGTCAGGATTGAAACTAGGCCCCGCCGTATCATAAACCATGTTCACCAACCCGTCGTCGTAAGCATCGTGGTCTTGGACATCCATATACGGCTCCACATAGGGCTCCGACTCCGATGCTAGAGATACAAGTTCTCCGTGCGCGGTCCACTGATAGTAATTCGGCGTAAAGCCCTTCGAGTATAAATGATACGTAACTTCCACTTCTGGATGATATTTCCTGTTGCGATATCTCACACACGGACACTTAATTTTGGTACCGTCCATGTACTGAGGGAACGCCTTGGCGAACTGCAGGAACTGCTGTACACCCTCAATGAATTCATGTCACGACCCGCACCCGGTTTAGGGGCACGAGAGCGTGGGTACGTCCAGCCTATGCCGCAGCATCGGCGGTAGAACGCTGTCTAGGTCAAGTACTATCTAAACAATCTCACGCTAGTATCCAACTCCATAAGGAGACGTGGATAACATAAAATAAATCTAGAAATACTCAATCACAACTACAGCACGATAGGAAAATGAAGAAATAAAAGAATACAACACAAGTCTAATGACACAATAATCATACCTGCAATCATTACTTTCAATCCCCAAGTATGTCAGAGCCAGTCTACTAAGGTCACAGTCTGGAAAAATATTTCCAGTCAGGAAGGAGCAAAGTACATCTCTAAATAGCAGTTCTATATAAATGACATAAGCTATGTAGCAGTTCTAGATGGAAACATACCAGATGCATGTATAGGTACGAGAATGTACAATGAGAGAAATACTGGAAATACTGTAAGTAAATGCAGGAAAAGAAACATTATGTCCATGAGCAAGAACCTATGACTAAGTGTGTTGAGTACTAGCTTTAACATGTGATCGGCTTGGGAACTTGATCAGGCTGGTTACATGTGATTAGCTATGGTTCATATAAAGTCAGGCTAACCGTTGGTTAGCTATGGTGCATGTAGAGATCAGGCTAATCACACGTAACAGCTATGGAGCATATAAATGGTCAGGCCGCACCCGACGTGAGATGTGGGGTGAGCTATGGTGCATATAAAGTTGGGTATGATCACATATCTACACTAAAGTACTCCCCAAACCCCCGACTGGTATAGTAGATCCAATCATGGTACGCTATGGCACAGGATTCCCTAGGAAGGTAGCAAATCTCCCCGGGAATTAGTGTCTGTACATGCACAAGATATCAAGGAAACAAGTCTCGTACAAGCTACACCATGAATAAGGAATAACATCTCATGACGAGATCCGTGTATACCAATCCGTGTAACCATCGTGTCAAGATCATGGGTATTTACACTAGTTACAGTGAACATAGGAGATATCATAAATTAGAAACTAATCAGAGAATGTACTCGCCTTGGGTCCTTAGCTGGTAATTATTGATGTCCTGTTCCAGAGTATCCCCTGGGTAACCCAACAGTCCTATAAACATAACACAAGCAAAACCACATTTGCATCAGATGCTACACTAACACAGTCCAAAACACTGAGTTCGGGACTTCCCTAGGTATGATACTGGTCACCTAGTAGATAGATACATAAATACTTATACATATAACATTCATAACAACTATATTTAAGAATATACATTTACTGAATATACATGTATACATATATATGTACTAGTGAAATATACATTTGTTTATATATACCCAAAAATATGTTTTACAAGTACATATATTGTCAATGTTATTATTAAAATATATACTAATACTAGTACATCACATTAAATACATATACAATATTAATTGTATGTACAAAATATATATATATACATTATACTAAATATACATATTTGAATAACATCTCCTTAATTAATATATATAATTTCCATCAATTATATTAATAGATATATGTAAAACATATACTTTCAAATAAATAATACTTGTATATATATAAACATAATAATAATACTTGCATATGTACTAAAAAGAATGTAACCTAATATAGGTATATATCTAAAATATATACCAAAATAAATTATACTAGCTATAGTTGTATATTTACTAAATTACGTACATTTATATATTAACATATATCAAATACGTTCATATGCATATATATGGGTATATATTTTTATACCAAAAATAGTACGTATAATATTATATTTTATATACCAAAATACGTATATATATCGTATGTGCAAAAGTACATATTAGAATATACATGTTTTATGTATATTTATACACATTAAATATATATACATTCATTAGATATATACACATTAATATACATATTAATTAGATATACATACATATATATATTTATACATATTTATTAATATATACAAATACTTGTACTAGTATATACATATACATTAACATATTAAGTTATTAATTATATACTATATAAAATAACCAATATTCATGCATATACATATATCTCTACACACTAACTAACATATACTAATACATACACAAAATAGATATACTATACATATATATTTATAACAAAGTAATAAATATACTATATACATGTATATTAATATACACACACACACAGATATACGTACATGTATTTAAAGCACACTTGCTATACGAAAATATACATGTATACATATAAATACACATATACGTATATATATACAATACGTGGTATAATATACTAAGTTATATACTTATACATATAATTTACACTAATGTACATCTGTATACTAATAAATCACACATACTAACTAACAGGGAAGGGAAGAGGATTACTGCGGGGTTGGCCGGAGTTCGTGAGGGGGGGCCGCCGGACGTGCACGCCGGAGATGCTGGAGCGGTCCATCGGAGCAGTTGCAGCGGGCTGGAGGTGCTCGAGGAAGAACAACAGCGGCGAGGGGAGGAGCAGCAAGGAGAGTGGTGGTGAGAAGGAGGATGCAGCGGCCGCCGGGGTTGATCTGTGGGCCGCCGGAGTGATCGAGGGGAGATCGGCAGAGGGAGGAGCCTCGAGGAGGAGACTCACTGTGCAGCGGGGAGGAGGCTGTCGTAGCCGTCGGGTTGGGCAGCGGTGCAGTTGGCCTGAGAAGAGGGCCGGAGGAGAAACACAGTGTCCACCGGAGTTAGGCCGGTCGGGTGGCTGAGGAAAAAGTGGGATGGTGGTGGCGTTTGGTGATATATGTAGGTGGTGGTGGCAGTGAATGATGGAGGTGGTGGTGATAGGTGGTTGAAGGTGGTGGGAGGTTGATGTTAATGGAGGCCGGAGGGAATGTGCAGCGGGGCAGCAGCCGAGCAGCAGCCGAGCAGCAGCGGCTGAACAGCAGGCCGGGGTCGGGATCACTGGGTGGTCGGCCGCCGGGGTTGGTCTGGTGGCCGGAGTTCAGGAGATGGGTGATGAACAGGAGGTTTCCCCCCCCCCCCCCCCTTTTTGAAATTTGAATTTCAAACTCAAAAATAAAGAAGGAGAAGAAGAAAGGAAGAAGAAGAAGAAGAAGAAGAAGAAAAGAGAAGAAGAAGGGAAGAAATTTTTCCTACGTTGGGTTGAGGATGGAGGAGAGAGAGAGGTGGGGGCTTGCTTGGGGATTAGGGTTTTCTAGGGAAAAGTGTTGATGTAACATATATATGGGAGAGTGGGTTTAGATGGAGGGTGAGGATGCACTCATTGAATGAGTGGTCCAGATTGAACATGAGAAAAAATAATTCATGTGGGAAATGAGGGTGAGAGTTTAAATAAAAATATTAGGTTCCCACATTGTTCAAACAATTGGGTGAGGCCACAATTACAAATTTGCAATTTAGCCCCCCTTAAATTCGGGAAATTGCACAAACACATAAAATGACGAAAATTTGGCGGACGATTCGGGGTCCGGTGTTTTGTAGGGTCAGGGGGCGCTGTAAGTTTGGTACGGGCTCAATTTACGGAGCACTGGAATTAAATTGGAATTTTAGAATTGGTTTAAATAGTATCCTCAATTTAATTAGAATAAAATACAAGTTGTGTTCAACAATTAATTAGGAGTACATGGGGCCAAAATCAGGTCAGGTCATCAATACCAATAATGAAGAAGACTCAGAACAGAATATTACCTTAATTTGAGCCGCACGAAAAATAGGTCAAGATGGCCTCCAATTTTCGATTGGAACGCACAACGATACAAAATAGGGATTTTATTAAATAACGTCTGCGACGATTTTTGTGCGGCTAGAAACAATGTACAGAGAGCATAATTATGAGTTACAAAAATAGCAGAATGGAAGGCGGGCATGTCTAGGGCAAGATTGTGAAATTTGTTGGAAGACAAAAGTCTGGATAGTGCTCCAAATATCGAAGCAAAGGCAATGCGCAAAATATTAAATAAAATACAATAATTAATTTCAATCTCCAAATATCAAATTCTAAATAAAATAATTAACCTCGAAATTCCATAATTCGGACAGGTGCTATCTACTGGCTTCTAGGTCAATTCTGCTAGCTAAAATAAATGAACACTGCATCTAATACTATATTTAATTACACATCACACATATTTATTTAAATTAAATATACTATTAGGCAATTAATTAATTATAACTACCTTAATATTAAATATTGTAAAAAAGTCGAAAATGCCCCTGTTTCGGAACGTGGTAGTGACAATTCATCCCGCACACCGCACATGTCATCAGGATGACGGTTGTACATCCACGAACGATGACGCAGATAGTAATTCATATCCATTTCTAGATACTTCTGCAAAAATGACAGTATGTATCATATAAATCATTACATACAGTGGTTTATCACCTAGCTTCATAACTTAACCGTACTATAAAAATCATATCTGATATAATACATACTTTCATTTATCAAAGTCTAAAATAAGCAATATTCATGCTAACCCATCTTAAACCAACTAACCAATACCTGGACACTAAGCTAACTAAAACTAGTATACATAGCTCACTAAATGCAACTGAAAACGGATACTGATACAGTGGGACTTGTTGATACTTACTGATACATGGTTGCTGAAATGACACAGTGCTGATGGTTTTCCTCTTCGGTTGCCTGCTCACTGTTGCAGACCTCCTTCTCACTGCCCACTACAAGGCTCGAGCATGCCATCCCGCTTATTCTAGATACCATCTTAGTACACTCCTATCTAACATCTCTAAACATCACTAACCTACATATCTATATATACCCTATTAACACTTGACTTTATACCTTGCCTGCATCAACTCCTACAATTGCCTGTACTGATACCTCACACAGTCCCTGATACGTATCAGTGTATAAGTACTGATGACTGATACCAAACTGAAACTGAGATGCACTAAGGCATGCCTCTGTACTGCCTAGGGACTGCCCCCAAGCCTAACTGACAGGCACCATTTGGGTGCACTGCTGCAGTGCCCCATGCCAGAGCCCCAAGTCTGTGTCCATATGATATTAGTATCTGTGTCCATGTGATATTAGTGTCTGTGTCCATGTGATATTAGTGTCTGTCTGTGTCCATGTGATATTAGTGTCTGTGTCCATGTTAAAAAACTTAATCCTAACCCTAGGTCCTTATCAGTGTCTGTGTCAGTGTGTGTGTGTGTCGTGTCGTGTCGTGTCTGTGTCACCATCTGTGTGTGTGTGTCGTGTCTGTGTCAGTATCACATGTGTTCTGAGAGAGAGAGAGAGAGAGAGAGAGTTAGGCTTTACCTAGAGCTCGAGGAAGAGGAGGGGGATGCCGGAGTAGCCGCGGGGGAGGTCGACGGAGCAGGCGGTCGACGGAGCGGGGGGGGGGCGGGGGAAATTTTGTTTCGTTTCGAAATTTTAACACATGGGGAAAAACGAAACCGAGCCCTAATTAACCAAATTTTAGTGACGTTTAGCGACGTCAAATAAGGACGTCGCTAAATTAAATTATAGCGACATTACGGTCGTCGCTAAACACGTTGCTAAATATTTCTAATATAAACGTCGCTATTTGCGTCGCTAAACGTCGCTAACTTAGATATATTAGCGACGTTTAGCGACCAAAATTGAACTTATAGCGACTAATCTTATAAAAACTGAACATAAGTCGCTAAACGTCGTTAAATGTCGCCAATTAGCGAGTCTACCGACGTTTTACATGGAGTCGCTAAATTAGCGACGTTTTTACCTGGAGTCGCTAAAAAACGTCGTTAATCTCGCTTATTCTAGTAGTGACTAGACACTAGGTCAGACACAAGTCATAACGTCAACGCCTTCGTTGACTGCACCCAAGTCTCTCTCGGATGTGCACAGTTATATAATATAAATATTCAAATAATAATACAGAATTTAAACAGTACAACAAGGCAAGGTATACTTGCCTGGCAAGAGAGCTAAAGAGTGAAATGTCCCGATGTCAAACACCAAGAGTCAAAAACTACGGCCTCAGAATGAACATCTTAGGATGCTGAAATAAACATCACCAACGTTCCCAGAATAAGCAAAATAGCTAAAAAAATACTACCCTTTCGTCCAATTTGGACACAGGGGCAAAACGGTAATTTTGGGTCAAAGCGGGCTCTGTTGGTCACTTTGCACCAAAAAGTGTGCCAAGGATAAAGGTCTCTAAATGGGATAAATTATAGGTCAAACCAATTCTAAATATCAATACAAACTCAACGGTACTTCCAATTTTGGATTTCGGTGAGCCGAACACAAATTTGCCCAAAAACTCAACCGTAGGGCCCGCCAATTGGCGACTTGGTCAACTGTCTCAGAATTGCGTGAAAATTGGGTCACAGGACCAGCGCTATACCACGAGTCCAGTGGCGTAAGTTTCGTTGCAATCTGATGAGCGTACACTAAATGTGCAGGACTTTCACAAAAGTTGCGACACGGAAATTGTCCGCGGATACGGGCTGATTCTGACGCACACACGCGTCCAAATCAGTTTCTGCAAACTCTCACATGTCCGGGTACGTTGCGTGCACCTTTTGGTACACTTGGTACACTGCTGGGCGGTCCCGTTTGGCGGGGCGCACTCCGTTTCACAATTTTTGAAAATGTGGAAAAAGTAGGTTTTCTCTATTTTCTAACGAATTTAATTCTACATACAGTAGTTAACAAATTAATGTAATTAATAGAAATTAAACTAGGTCAAGTGGTCTCCGTATACCAAAAAGAAAAATTGGATTCGGATCTATGTGGTGGGAGATATGAATCCGGGAACATAGGTAGTCACAGCAGTTTTCTGCGATACCCAAAAGTTGTCTTTTTCCGTCAACTTGGACGCTGTTTTCGCCTAGGGTTATGGGCTGATCGTGGTCTACCATCATATAAATATGGAAGGGGGATAGGTGAGGATCATACCGAAGAAGACGGGTTCGAGTTTGGTCGAGTGGTGGCGCGGGAAACTGGGCATGAACATGGCTTCGCTGTTGATCAAAATGTTGTGCATGTGCGCTTGCGCGGGGGCGCGGACGTCGACGGGCGGCCGTGCGACGCTGAGCGGCGGTGGTGTGGGGCTCCGGTCGACGGGGAGAGAGAGGATGAGAGGTTGAGGGTTAGGGTTTGGTCGTTTGCAATATATATATATATATATATATATATATATATGTGTGTGTGTGTGTGTGTGTGTGTGTGTGTGTGAACGAGAGAGAAGAGGGGGGTCGATTATGTTCGCGGAAGGGGGATAGGTGCTGCTGTTACATATATATAGCTAGCGGGTGGGTTAATGTAGTAATGGGTTTAGGGTTTGGGTAGGATATAGTGGGTTGCGGGTTTGAATTCAATAAGAATCCATTTCTTTTTCTTTCTTTTTCTTTTCTTTCTTTTTCTTATTCTATTTCTATTTCTTTTTCTTTTCTAATTTCTATTTAACAACCACACACACACACACACATACACACACACACACATATATATATATATATATATATATATATATATATATATATATATATATACAACTAAAATTCTAAAAATTATTTTAGTACATACAATAAATCTGTCAGTCGCCCACATGGTCTTCTACATGTAATAAATTAGGAAAAATTCATACTTGCTCCATAAATTCCCTAAATACACAAACACCTAAAATAAAAATTAAATAAAAATCTATTTCCTCTATTTAGCTAATAATTACTATCATTCAATTAATAATTAATAAAAAAAAGTAAATACGAATTTTAGAATTAGGGGTTTTACAATATATATATATATATATATATATATATATATATATATATATATATATATATATATATATATATATATATATATATTGGTATAAGGTTACATGTGTATATATGGGTTAAGTGAGTGTGTGCATGTGTCTATGTGTTATTTGTGATGTTGTGAGACTATGTGCATTTGGTGTTTGGGAGTATCATGGTGCTATGGGTGATTCAAGTATGTGCTAAATGTGAGTGTGAGGGGAGGTAACACCTGAGAGTACCCTAATGAGACTTGTATCATGACACCCTTAGTGTTTGATGCATTATAGTGTGGGAGTGTGTGTTGTTTTGATGTGTGTGTGCGCACACTTGTGTGCTTGTGTGTGTGTGTGTGTGTTATGATGCTCGAGTTTTAATGTGCAGAAGGGTATTGAGTTCGATTGTCTGTGTTAGAGTAAGAGATGGGTAGTGACTTTGTGTCTATGTGTGTAGAGTGAACTGCCACTGAGAGAATGAGATGTCCAACTGAGAACTGGATGTATAGCATCAGCAACAGTCAGTAACGGAACTGATTTGGGGTGTGGTTAGATGTGTGCTTTATGAGAGGGCTGATACTAGGATGCCTGATACCAGTTAGTGTATGTTAGATATTAATTAGTATGGTATATATACCTATTAGTAGCAATAAAGTATCAAGTTCAGCTGTGCATATTAGTTAATAGTGATATGTATACCAGTTAAGATAGTATTCAGACAGGAGCAGACAGTGCACTTGGTGCACTGAACATGTGTTGTAAGTGCCACTATGACTTGGGTATTCTGTAGGATATGGGTGCAGGGGTGTGTGTGGACTAGTGAGAGTGTCACAACGGTATGATTGTGAGTTCACTGTGAAAAGTGAGTGTACTGTGACCAAGGCTAAGTGTGTGATGACTTGGTGTGTGTCTGTGTGAGTGTTTGAGGAAGGGGAATGCTTGAGTTTAGTTTGACAGCAGTAGCATTGGGAGAGAGATGTAACATTGCACTGAGTGCAAGGAGATGTAACAGCAGTTGCATTAGGTTTAGCTACTGCTACAGTCAGAAATGTGAGCTTGGGTTTAGGGAAAATAATCAGGTTATAGGTGCAGTACTAAAGGAAGAGGCAACAGCAGCTGTAGCACCAAGTAAAGGCCAATGTGGCACTGCTTACAGTATCAGATGTACTGATACTTTGTGTACACTAGTTAACTCGGGTAAGGACACCTAGAGATTGGTGTGTGATGTTAAGAGAGGTATAGGTTGCAGTGGCTTGGGGAGTTTTGGCATTGGTGCACTGTGATCAGTAAGGGATACTTGGAAGAAGTTACCCAGGTGTTGTACAGAAGCTTGCACACAATGAAGTGAATATCAGTCATATACACTGATGTGTGTCAAGATGTACACTGATATATGTATCACTTATATGCATTAGTTAGTGTATATATTAGTATCAGTTAGTAAGTTAGAATATCATGTCACTTAGTAGTATAGATAGGTGAGTTAATATATAGATACATAGAGTAACTTAATATATAGATAATAGCACTATTAGCTAGTATTAGCTAGTTAGTAGCCTAGTTTGACTTTTATTGACTAGCTTAACTTAGAGTGGATCTAGGTTAGCCTAGTTAAGCTAGAATGACCTAGTATTGGTTTTGAAAGCATCTTTAATGCATTTTAGCCCATTTATCACTTTATTACACCCATTGACATGATATTCATATATAGGGTTGTCTGACACTAGCTCGGACACCGACTGACATCTTTTGCTCTGGACCAGAGGCGAGTACATTCTCTGATAGTTTCCATTATTTGATAAATTTTTATGATTCTGGTTTATAGTATTGTTTTACCTGATTCTTCGACACTTGGATACACGGATTAGTATTATTTGGATTCATTTTCTTGCGACACGTACATTATACTTGTCTGGCCTCTACTTCAGGACTTATTACTGGCATCACATCAGGACTCACTTACTGACATCACTTACTTTTATCTGGCTGGACTCATATTTGATTTACGTGTCGGAACTTGGATTCATTTGTACTAGTCGGGGCGAGAAAATACTCGAGTAGACATGTAAATATTTCCAAAAATATGGAATCACCTATTCTAGTCTAATCAGGAATGATAGCAGTCGCACACCAATTGTGCGATGAGCCGTATTACCCCCTAGTTGTTTACATGTCGAAAGCTGTATTTTAAAATACACTAGTTTAGTGCATTCTTGCTGGCTTCACATTACACTTGCTGGACTTACATCATATTTGTTTAGTTTAGTTCTTCTCTATTTACAGTCATTATTGCCTTGCTCTCTGGTTCACCATATTTACCTTCATTGCTCTTTAGATAGATGTTGCTTTATTTCATTCTCTGATTCATTCTTTTTCCTGCTCATCAAGTATTACTTACTATAACTGTTTATAGACTTTGTCAGTTAATTGGAACTGCTATTGTTCGCTCCATCCTGATTGGATATATATTTTCATATGACTGTTTAAAGGACTGGTGTCCCACCTACTATGGAGCCGAGGAGGGAATAACAACCATGGGTCCTGATACTCAGGAATGACTACCGAGGGGCTTAGTTACTCTTATAGCAATGTGTTAGATTCATTATTAGAATTTTTGGCGTGTGTATATAGTGGAGACTTTGTTATCGTATTTGAAATTTGTATATTGATGTTGTATTTAGAAGTTATTGATGTTTAGACTTTGTAGTTTAATAGACTTCTTTGATATCTTATCGTGCTTTAGATTGTGATTGAGTATTAGTATTATCTTTATCATATTGTACTCCATTGGAGTTGAGATCTATGATAGGTACAATATATATATATATATATATATATATATATATATATATATATATATATATATATATATATATATATATATATATATATATATATATATATTGTGTGAGATGTTTAAATAGTACTGATGACTTAGACAGCGTTCTACCGTCGATGCTGCGGCGTAGGCTGGACGTTGTTCACTACTCGTACCCCCACACCGGGTGCGGGTCGTGACAGTGATTGGCTAAAGGGAACAAGATAAAGTAGTTGAGGTGCTTTGTTACTCAGATGGCAAAAATAAGCTAAAATGGAGATTGTTGGGCTGTATCGCATATCCGGTTGAACATTCAAAGGTCGTGACAATGGATTTGGTAGTTTATTCCTGCATCAAATAGGAAGTGGGATCATTAGGTGTAGATAATTAAGATTGGTTTCGGCCTTATAAATAATTTTCTTTTTGAGGCACATGGGCCCATTCCAATACCATAACTTATCGGTCAACTCCGATTTGGGTAACACTGCATTCATTATATGTAACTCTTCTCTAAGTTGTTGCCTTCATGACTCGCTCAATCAATAAACCCTCTATTTCTTGGTAGAGATAAAATAATGGTATAAAATAATGGTTTATTATCCTTCTTCCGTAATTCACGTATGACACTTGCGGAAATGCATCATACTTTGAGTCGATAAGTGTAACCTCTCTATGTCGTCACATAACTTATATGATTTGAACAACAGCTGCATTTGTGTTTTCCAATTATTAAAGTTCGTACCAGAAATTTTTGGGAGTTACAGTTAGAAAGCGTCATTGTTCGTCTTTATGATCCCTTCCTCGAGTATAACGATCTTCTTCCTAATACTTCTCATGGATCGTCTTGTCAGTTGGTTAGAGTGGCGTCTTACGTAGTATGTCTCCTTTGGAGCGTCGGAATGGTTAAACCGTTCTATCATGTTGTAGGCCTCCTTCGGGTCGTTAGAGCTCTAATATAACTAATGGGAATCAAAGACAAAAAAAATTGTGAAAGAAGAAAAGGATAGAGTCTATTATAGTGGAAGAGGAACTCTAAATTGTTATGTTTATGAGTTACATGTATATCTATTTAAACAAGAGATTCATGATGAGAAAAGATAAAAATATATAATAATAATAATAATAATAATAACTAAATCTGAAATAACAACTTAAAAATTAGCAACTATTCTAGAAGATAATTAAAAGATTATTTAAATATATTTTAGAATATTGTTGGTTTTTAGGTAGATTTAATACCCGTATATTTAATTATAATAAAGACAAGTTGTTTTTACATCATCAATTTTTGGAAAGCATGTTTCTTTTTCCAGCAGCCTTTCAAACACAGTTCAACTTTAAAAAAGTAGAAAATTTCCTATGAAATAATTTGTTTTTAATATATTAGCTGTAGAGAAAGAAATTTAGAGAATTTTTAGAGGGGAGGGAACGTTGCTCCACTTCGACTGGCTTAATTTTGGTCGACCATCGGCCAACAATTGGATTCTTTCTCTCCTGTGTTTCTATATATACAGGGAATATATGGGAGTGGAGGGTCACAAGAGAGAGGAAAGAAGGATAAGAAATAATAGGAAAAAAGAGGAGAAAGAAGGAAAGAGCAGCATCAAGCAGAACAAACATGAGTAACAAAGAAGGTAAGTTTTTTGTAAGTTAAGTTCATTTATTTTAATTAAATAGTATTTGTTTAAAAATTCAAAAAAAAATTCTAATTAGATAGTATAAAATTAAATCATAAACCCTAAACTCTAACCATAAAAACTTAACCCTGTCTCTAACCCTAAACCCTAACTGTAAAAACTCATGCCCAATTTTTTTTTATATATTTAGATTTCTTAAATTAGACTCGAAAATGAATATGAAAAAAATTAGCTAATCAAATAGTTAAACTAACCAAATTTGTATCCCATGTTTAGGTAAAATATTGAACATATATTCAAAATTACTTAACCCTATCATTATAAAATAAGTAATTAAGTAGATAGATTATAAATAGCAATCCATTCTTATATAGTATAGCATATAAGATAAAGATCAACAAAATCCACATATTTAGATAAGATAATCCTATCCTTCCCCTATACAAATTCGTGTATAAAGAGCAAAAATATATATTCTCTAAACAGGCAAGCAGAAACTCTAATCCCCTACTCTCCTCTCTCTCGCGATTCCCAACTCCATTGTACCTCTCTTTTCTGTCATCTTCACGCCAGTGACCACCTTTTCATCCGTCGTTATTCCAATCCACCAAACGACTGATAGAAGCCAGCCTTGATTCCTACCTCTGTTGTGAACCGAGCCACTGTCTGCCTTTCCTCGATAATGAACCACTCTTCATCAAAGTATCGACATAACGACCCAACAACAGGAGCATGTGCTCCTTATCCAAGGAGCGATCATTGCATGCCAGTCCGACTAGCGCCTCCGCCTTTGGCGCAAATATATATTAAGGGGGATATGTTTCCCTCCTATATATATATATATATTAAAAAATGTGATATGAGTCATAGGCTCATATTCATAAATAAGCCATGCTACGTGGACTCCCACATGGATCAATAGAAATTACGTGATTTAAAAAATATAGATATTAATATTAATGTTAATGTTAATTTTTTAATGTAATATTAATTTTAATATTAATTTTTAATTTAATGATAATGTTAAAATTAAAATATGAGTCATAGGCTCATATTCTTAAATGAGCCATGCTACGTGGACTCCCACATGAACCAATAAGAATTAAGTGATTTAAAATATATATAGATATTAATTTTAAAGTTAATGTTAATATTAATATTTTAATATTAATATTTTAATATTAATATTAATTTTAATGTTAATGTTTAAACTAAAATTAAAATTAATACTAAAATTAATATTAAAATTAACACTAAAATTAATATTAAAATTAAAACTAAAATTACTAAAAATTAATATAAAAATTACAATAATATTAAAATTAATATTAATATTAACGTTAATGTTAATATTAAAATTAATATCTATATTTTTTTCAAAATCACTTAATTTCTATTGGTTCATGCGGGAGTCCACATGGCACGACTCATATCTCATTTTTCACACACACACACACACACACACACACACACATATATATATATATATATATATATATATATATATATATATATATATATATATATATATACCAATGAGCCTTTAGCTTAGTGGTAGAGGGGAGGCATGCGATCCGGAGGTCGGGAGTTCGAGTCCCAGTGAGGGCGTGGAAAGAATTAATTACCCTGGACCAATGTGTCACTATCCATATATATATATATTATGTAACCAACCTATATTACAATTTTTGCATTTGGATTGCAAGGTTGAGATTACACTTGTATTTTTTAAGTAGATACTCTTATCTTTTAATCTCAGTCTTGCAATCCAAATTTAACCATTGTAACATAGGTTGAATCCATAATATAAAATCATCCGACTGGTTTTAGAATAATCACATATTTGATGGAGTATATGCAGTCACTATTAGCATCCTACACAACATTGAGGCTGATGTTTGGGGTATGGAAATTACCAATGGGTATCCCTGAAAAGCAGAGATGTAAAATGACTTTTATTAATACAATTACCTTTTATATATATATATATATATATATATATATATATATATATTACTCAGTCGATTTCCTCTGCAGGGCTTTCTTCCACTGATTTCGATGAGGCTTCAGCCGATCCGGTGCCCCATTATTAGCTTGTCATGTCACTTGAGTAGTGGGTGTCTTCCCATTTTCGTCTGGAGTGATTGATGAGGAGCCTCCTACAGCAGATCTCTGATCACGGCTCGCTCATTTGCAGAAGCTATGGTCGAGGACCGCCACGTAAAAATGTGTTGTCCGTCCCTCCAAGGGAGCGAACTACTTACAAGAGCACACATGCCATAGCATTCAATGCAGCGGATGAACATATCTTATCTTCTCCCCTTAGGTTTGCCATAGTTGGAAAATTTTCTCACTCACTGCCATCCGTAGACATGATTCGTAAAGCGCTCATGGGTTTTGAGTTTTAAGGCCCCGTCTCGGTGGGGACTACAAACACATCCTCATCCGTCGAGATTGTAAGTTGACTTCCTTCGCCTATGTGCTAATGAACTATTGTTCGTGGTAAAAATGCTAATGCATTTATTCTTATGGTCTCCAAAGTTTTTAACTCGACACGAATATGCTATGGCACAAATCTGAATCACTTTCCCTGAATTACCTTACCATCTATATGCTAAACTCTCTCTATTCACTATTGCCAAGTGTTTAGCATCCCCGCTCAAACTTGATCACGCCAAGGAAGAATTGACTCACCCAAGATATGCTAGAATATTTGTTGAAATGGATGTTAGCAAACCACTGCCTCTTCGAATCGGCGTTCAACTCCCTTTGGGCCGCAACTATTGGCAATCAATTGAGTACGAGAACCCACCCAAATATTGCTTGGCATGCTTCAATCAAGGACACGATAAATCCTCATGTAAAACCTTGCCAAAGAAGAATTCTAAATTGCATGTAGTTACATCTAATGCCGATGCAGTACAACACCGGCCAGTAGAGCTGTAAACCCCCTCACCCGAAATTAGATTTACTTGGCTTATATAGTAGAATTAGGGCTAGTTTGAACCCAATTAGAATTTAGAACACGATATTTGATTTAACTGTACATTATTTTATCGCGTAGCGCATCTTACCGTTGCTTCGTTAATTGGAGCACCACGCTAACCATTGCCTATCTGTAAAGTTTACAACATTGTCCTAGACGTGCCCGTCTACCTTTTCTGACCTTTGTGTAAATTATAATCATGCTTTCTGGTGCGATATTTTAGTCGCACAATAAACGTCGCGGACGTTATTTCTTAATTCTAAATAAATCCTGACTTTGTACCCTTGTGCGTTCCAATCGAAATTGGAAACATAATCTTGACCGTTTTGTACCACCCAAATTTTATTAATATTCTACATTGTATCTTCGATGTCCCAGACACTTGTGTCCGACCTAATTTTATTCCCAGGTACTCCTAATTAATTCGGAACACCGTGCATGGTAATTTTAATAAATTAAATCTAATTTCTGCCTTTGTGCAATTTTTCCAATGGTTGGGGGCTATTATGCAAAAATGCATTGAGGTGTCCCCACCGTTGGACAATATGTGAAGAAACCCAATTTTTCCTTCACGTGGATTTTTTCGTAATTTTTAAGGATGTGCAACGCGCGCACATCGCCCAGTATATTAATTTACCCTTGCATTTAATTAATGCAAATTTCAGCCCTCCCAACATCCCCATGTGAGCCCAAGGCCCATACCAAGGAGTGTTGACCAAGCCCACTTACCTTGGTCAACCCAACCCAAGTCCCCATGTATAAAATAGCTTTTTCTTTCCCTTTTTCTAATTTCCTCTCAAAATCACCTAACCCTAAAGGATTACACCAGCCGACCCCCCATGTCCAGCCCTCACCGGAGTCAGCCCATGATCGGAGCTCCTCCGCCTGGTCAACCGGCTCGACACAGCAGCCTCCCCTCTCTTCCCCCTCTCGACTGAATACCCCCCCCCCCGCCGTGCATCCGCCTGCACGAGTGGAGACCCCTCCACATGCCACCTCCCTCCGGTGAACCCCGACCCACTGCTTTCCCCGACCTCCTCCCTGACTTCACCTCCTCCGCCACTTGCCACCACCTGCCAGCCACCTCCAATTTCCTCCCCTCGACTTCGACTGAGCATCGCCATCGTCTCCTCTCATCCTCCTCTTCCTCGACCTCCTTCCCCGACCTCGACGTCGGAGCATCCGACCCCGGCGGTCCAGCAGATGACTCCCCGCCGCCGGAGTCGACAACACCACCACCACCATTGTCATCCTCCCCTCCTCCTCCTTCGACTGGCCGGAGAGACCCCCTCGCCTGAACGATGCCAGAGCTCCCCGCCTGTCACGCCCCAGTCCCAAAATATCGAGGGACTGAACACGTGATAATGGCCAGCAGCACGCACCGATGGACAAACCCAATTTAATGGATCCATCGGGGCATACTTAAGCTGTTTTACAATAGTCAGGGTTTACTAATCTCATCCACAGAATAAAGATAGCAACATCAGCAAAAGAAATAAACAACAACATCCAGTTACAAGTATTTAAAAATCAGAAAACAACCCGATAATAAGTCTGTTTATACAAGTTCAATTAAACAGGAAAATAAAGAGTTTAATTAACAGGAAAGAAATTTTATTTGCCATAAAGACTGAGCATGGCGAAGCAGTTGTTCAGGAGAAGTCCTCAGCAATCACCTCGTCTTCAGGTTCACGTACTGCTCCGAGTAGTGCTCCTGTTCCGTACACCTCAGGGTAGATCTCGTCTGCTAAATCTGGGGACATAATCCATTCCAGGTCCTCAGGGGACATAGCAAGGTACAGAAAACACAAGCCAAAATATAATGCAGCACAGAAATAAAGGAAACAACAGGGTAAATAAATAACCAGCTAAGTGATAATGCAAGTGAGAGTTATTAGTCATACTCAGGCTGAGACTACTACAGGATCAGTGTCAAAGAAACCATAGCAGTATTTTCTCGAAGGGCCAGTACGGTACCAAAGCTTTGTGTCAGAGTCTAAGGCACTTCCATTAAGTTATTATATATATATATATATATATATATATATATATATATATATATATATATATATATATTCAGCCTTTTGTATGGTAATTCTCTCCCCACCCAATGTAATCTCACGTCACAGATCCATAATGTCTCATGTTACGCAAGATTAAAACTAATGCAATAAGTCAGGATAAAATCTAAGAAAATAATGATCAAGTCATGAAATCTATATCCTATACAGAACCACCTTGAATAGTTAGGAAGATTCTGTATCATGATTTGTGTCAGGTGTCCTGGGTATAAAGTACTTGATAGGGCAAGTACAAGAATTATAAATGTCACGATATCCATTTCTAGGTGACTTTACACAACCCCGCGTACGGTGTTGGCACCCGACTTTTAATCGGAAGCTAAGTAAGTCACGGCCCTAGGGTTAAGCAAGTACAACAGTCACAGAAATTAAAGCAAGAGAACAAAATGAATCAATAAGCTGCATTTTATGGCAAGGTACACTTGCCTGGGTTTACGGTTCCAATTGTAGCTCGGGCTTCAGCTGGGATTGCAGGCAGTACTTCGGTTGCTGAAACAAATATCACCATCAGATCCAAAAAATATTAATCAGCTAGAAACGCCTGTCCTTGAGTCCAATTTGGAGACAAGGGCAAAAACGATATTTTCGGGTCAAGGCGGGGTCCACATGTGGCTCACTTTGCACCGAAAAAATACGTCAGGGTCAAAGGTCTCCAAAATAGTCCAACTTAGTGTCAACAAGTTAGGAACGATGATACGAACCCAACGGAACTTCCAGAATTGGATTCCGATGAGCCGTTCTCAAAATCGCCCGTCGAGTGGAGCCTGTGGGGCCCACGACACACGATTTTGTCAAAGTTCTCAGAATTGAACCAAACTTGGCTCACAGGACCAGCGTATTGCTATGAGTCCGATGGCGCAAGTTTCGTCTCGATCCGACGTGTATACACTAAGTTACAGCAAAATACAGAAAAGTCGGATACGGGGTGTTGTCCGCGGATACGTACTGATTCCGGTGTGCACGCACATCCGAATCAGCTTCTGCAAAATCTCACATGTCCGTATCAACGACGCGCACGTATCGGTGAAGATCGCACGTGACCAAGTAGTCCCGTTTGGCGGGGCGTACTCGGTTCCGGGGTGAAATAGGGCGTTGATTTTCCTGTTTTTGGACCGCGGTTCGCGATCACCACAGGACGCGATGCCCCGAGCGGGTTGCATGGGCACCGAAAGGGTCATACAGGCTACGCGACACAACTGACGAAATTAAAATCAGAGCTCCGAGCAAGAAGTTATGGGTACTGAACTGGGTCTGAAAAATTGAGTTCCTTCGTGTCTGTCTCGTGTCCGACACACCTAGGGTTAGGGTTAGGGTTCCTGTCCGTGTCCGAGTCTTCTGTGTCGAGTCCTTGCTGTTTTCGTGTCTGAGGCTCGCTGGAGTTGGCTGGGGGCGGCGTCGAGGAGCTGGAGATGGATCGTCGGACGAAGGCGGTGGCGGGGAAGTCCGGAGGGAGGCGGGTCGTGCTGGGTTCGGCTGCGGCAAGGGAGGCTGTCGTGGGGAGCTTCGGGGTGAGTCAACTGCGGGTCGAGGACGGCCGGGTGGGGCGGTGCTGGGTGGTGCGGGGTTCTGTGGAGGACGGCGCCGACGGAGGTCGTCGTGGCGGCGGAGGTCGAAGGGAAAGCCGGAGGCGGAGGGGTCGGGGAGAATGGGCTCGGTGAAGGGTTTTTATAGAGAGGTGGAGGGAGGCGGAGGGTTGTCCGGTGAGGGGGAGCCGGAGCGAAGGGGTCGGGGAAGACGGAGAGTGGCGGCGGCGGCCGTTTCCGGCGGCGGGAGGCGAGAAGTCGGGCGGAGGCGGTTTGGGGAAGATGAAGTCTAACGGGTGCGGGTTTCGGCCCGGGTCGGGTCGGGTTGCAGGGATCCGACCCGATCCGCTATGCTAGGGCACGGGTCGGGTTTCGAGTTAATGGGTCGGGTCTGGGTTGGACCCGGATCCGACCCGATAAGAAATTTGGTTTAATAAAACCCGGTTCAGAAATTGGTTCAATTAGACCGGTTTGGTTTATTTAATAAAAATCCGGTTTATTTTTGGTTTAATTATATTAATTAGTTTTAGGGCTTTAAAAATTCATCCGGGGTCCAATAAATTTTTGAAAAATTACCCTATGTCTGGTTTTCTATTTTACACCATAAAATATTATTTTCATAATATTTAATATTATTTATTATCAATTAAATTCTTTTAATAATTAAAACACTTGAATTTAATTACAGAAAATTCCCAGAAAATTCCAAAAAATTGCGAAAAATCCCAAATTCAAATTCTTGAAAATCAGGAGGTTTACAATCTACCCCCCTTAAGAGGATTGTGTCCTCGCAATCAAATAATAACCGGTCAACAGAGATGACACGGTTGCAAACATTGTTCGAAGCACAAAATCAAGGTTGAGGGTTTAAACACATAGGGAAAGTCATTTCCCTAAGCAATGGAATTTTTCAATTATAGGAAATCTAAAAAATTACAATTTTTTTGAAAAACAGGTTATTCTTTTTTTTTTAAATATAGCAAGTTAACATTTATAACATTCTAGGTTATAAGTTCAAAATTGCTAGGTTAACACTAGATTATCAATTATTTAAAGTTATCAGGTTAAGTCTGGGGTCACGAACCAGCAGACACGAACTATAACAATGCTAGAAACAGAACTACAAAAACTTACTCGCATTAGCTACGCCATGGTTCTGCGCGTCTCCCACAGTCATTGCGAAAACTTGGCCGCGTCCTTGAGGTGGTGCTCTCTGCTGTTGCTGGGCTTGCTGGTAGGGTGCTGCTTGAAGTGCCAAGGGTGGCCTTGGTTGATGTCCTGCTGGTGCCGGTAGAGCTTGTTGGTTTGCTCTTGGTGCTTCTCTACGCTCAGGGTAGTCCCTCACTGCATGTTGTCTGGATCCGCAACCTAAGCACAGTCCGAATTTATGTCTACACTCCTTCTCAACATGGCCTATCTTGCCGCAGTAGTAACAAGTAGGAAGAGTCAGGGTCTTGGATGCAGATCCCTGTAGTGCTTGATGCAGATGAGGTTTCTTGGCAGCTTCTCCATTGTTTGCTCTGGCTGGTACTGATGTGGAAGGCCTCTTCAAATTGGATTCTCGTCTGATGACACGCTCCATACGTCGAGCTGCAGCCAGGACATCAGTGTACGAAGTAGGTGCGACGGATTCGATCATTCTTTGTAACTCGAATCTTAGTCCATCAAAGAACTTCTCAGCATTTTCTTCTTCTGTTGGGATCAAGGTAGGGGCAAAACGACTCAGACGAATGAACTCGGCGTTGTACTCTTCCACCGTCATAGTATCCTGAATGAGGCGATTGAACTTGTCCCTCAGTTCTGATCGAGCGATAGCCGAAATGTACATCTCTTGAAAGAGTCTGGAGAACTCTTCCCAAGTAACTCGGTCTGGTCTGAGTCGTCTCTCTTCAGATAGCCACCAGTGGTGAGCATTGCCCGTCAATTACATTCTGATGGCAGTCATCCAACGTTCCCTTGGTAGCTCAGCTGCATCTAATTGATGTTGTATGTTGGTGAGCCACTCATGAACTTCTGTGGGCTCCTTCTTGCCAGAAAAGGTACGGGGCTTCAGTTAGCGGAAATCAGTGATAGAGCCCGTCGGTTGCCGTCTAGCTGGTAGGTTGGCCTGCTCCAGTGCATTTACTAGACTGTTCCTTAAGTAATCAGCTTCGCGACGCTGAGCCTCGTGTTGGACTTGTTGCTGGGCTTGCATCATTGCGTAAAATATCTGGAACATCTGTTGTCCGTCCATTGCTTGTCTTAGTGAAAAGACAGGCATCTGTGGAGTGAACTATGGCGGAGGTAGAATGTCATCACGCCGAAATCTAGAAGCTTGCGGATCTGCTTGACTGCTTCGGTGAGTAGAGGGATCTCCACTCAATAGTGTCACTTCATCTTCTCCGTAGGTGACTACATCACCTATTGGTGTTCTTGCTGGAGTTCCGTCATTTTCTCGTGAATTCATTTCTCTGCATCAAAATAAACTATAAGAGGCGCACAGGAATCAAGGCAAGATGCAAGTCAAAAATTAGTTTGAATATGATACAGATATCAAAAATAATTCAAGCAAGTGGATGAGATCCTAAAAACTTATCCTATTCTTATTGCAGGCCTGTTCGGTCCCTAAGTTGAAACCGAACAATTTAGTCGTTGACCTGCATGGGCCACCACAAAAATCATGTCATGCCCCAGTCCCAAAATATCGAGGGACTGAACACGTGATAATGGCCAGCAGCACGCACCGATGGACAAACCCAATTTAATGGATCCATCGGGGCATACTTAAGCTGTTTTACAATAGTCAGGGTTTACTAATCTCATCCACAGAATAAAGATAGCAACATCAGCAAAAGAAATAAACAACAACATCCATTTACAAGTATTTAAAAATCGGGGAACAACCCAATAATAAGTCTGTTTACACAAGTTCAATTAAACAGAAAAATAAAGAGTTTAATTAACAGGAAAGAAATTCTATTTGCCATAAAGACTGAGCATGGCGAAGTAGTTGTTCAGGAGAAGTCCTCAGCAATCACCTCGTCTTCAGGTTCAGGTACTGCTCCGAGTAGTGCTCCTATTCCGTACACCTCAGGGTAGATCTCGTCTGCTAAATCTGGGGACATAATCCATTCCAGGTCCTCAGGGGACATAGCAAGGTACAGAAAACACAAGCCAAAATATAATGTAGCACAGAAATAAAGGAAACAACAGGGTAAATAAATAACCAGCTAAGTGATAATGCAAGTGAGAGTTATTAGTCATACTCAGGCTGAGACTACTACAGGATCAGTGTCAAAGAAACCATAGCAGTATTTTCTCGAAGGGCCAGTACGGTACCAAAGCTCTGTGTCAGAGTCTAAGGCACTTCCATTAAGTTATTATATATATATATATATATATATATATATATATATATATTCAGCCTTTTGTATGGTAATTCTCTCCCCACCCAATGTAATCTCACGTCACAGATCCATAATGTCTCATGTTACGCAAGATTAAAACTAATGCAATAAATCAGGATAAAACTAAGAAAATAATGATCAAGTCATGAAATCTATATCCTATACAGAACCACCTTGAATAGTCAGAAAGATTCTGTATCATGATTTGTGTCAGGTGTCCTGGGTATAAAGTACTTGATAGGGCAAGTACAAGAATTATAAATGTCACGATATCCATTTCTAGGTGACTTTACACAACCCCGCGTACGGTGTTGGCACCCGACTTTTAATCGGAAGCTAAGTAAGTCACACGGCTCTAAGGTTGAGCAAGTACAACAGTCACAGAAATTAAAGCAAGAGAACAAAATGAATCAATAAGCTGCATTTTATGGCAAGGTACACTTGCCTGGGTTTACGGTTCCAATTGTAGCTCGGGCTTCAGCTGGGATTGCAGGCAGTACTCCGGTTGCTGAAATAAATATCATCATCAGATCCAAAAAATATTAATCAGCTAGAAATGCCTGTCCTTGAGTCCAATTTGAAGACAAGGGCAAAAACAACATTTTTGGGTCAAGGCGGGGTCCACATGTGGCCCACTTTGCACCGAAAAATACGTCAGGGTCAAAGATCTCCAAAATAGACCAACTTAGTGTCAACAAGTCAGGAACGATGATATAAACCCAACGGAACTTCCAGAATTGGATTCCGATGAGCCGTTCTCAAAATCGTCCGTCGAATGGAGCCTGTGGGGCCCACGACACACGATTTTGTCAAAGTTCTCTGAATCGAACCAAACTTGGCTCACAGGACCAGCGTATTGCTACGAGTCCGATGGCGCAAGTTTTGTCTCGATCCGACGTGTATACACTATGTTACAGCGAAATACAGAAAAGTCCGATACGGGGTGTTGTCCGCGGATATGCACTGATTCCGGTGTGCACGCACATCCGAATCAGCTTCTGCGAAATCTCATACGTACGTATCAACGATGAGCACGTATCGGTGAAGACCGCACGTGACCAAGTCGTCCCGTTTGGCGAGACGTACTCGGTTCCGGGGTGAAACAGGGCGTTGGTTTTCCTATTTTTGGACCGCGGTTCGCGATCACCACAGGACGTGATGCCCCGAGCGGGTTTCACGGGCACCGAGAGGGTCATACAGGCTACGTGACACAACTGGCGGAATTAAAATCAGAGCTACGAGCAAGAAGTTATGGGAACCTGAACTAGGTCTGAAAAACCGAGTTCCTTCGTGTCTGTCTCGTGTCCGACACGCCTAGGGTTAGGGTTAGGGTTCCTGTCCGTGTCCGAGTCTTCTGTGTCGAGTCCTTGCTGTGTCCGTGTCTGAGGCTCGCTGGAGTTGGCTGGGGGCGGCGTCGAGGAGCTGGAGATGGCTCGCCGGACGAAGGCGGTGGCGGGGAAGTCCGAGGGAGGCGGGTCGTGCTGGGTTGGGCTGCGGCGAGGGAGGCTGTCGTGGGGAGCTTCGGGGTGAGTCGGATGTGGGTCGAGGACGGCCGGGTGGGGCGGTGCTGGGTGGTGAGGGGTTCTGTGGAGGACGGCGCCGGCGGAGGTCGTCGTGGCGACGGAGGTCGAAGGGAAAGCCGGAGGCGGAGGGGTCGGGGAGAATGGGCTCGGTGAAGGGTTTTTATAGAGAGGTGGAGGGAGGCGGAGGGTTGTCCGGTGAGGGGGAGCCGGAGCGAAGGGGTCGGGGAAGACGGAGAGTGGCGGCGGCGGCCGTTTCCGGCGGCTGGAGGCGAGAAGTCGGGCGGAGGCGGTTTGGGGAAGATGAAGTCTAACGGGTGCGGGTTTCGGCCCGGGTCGGGTCGGGTTGCAGGGATCCGACCCGATCCGCTATGCTAGGGCATGGGTCGGGTTTCGAGTTAATGGGTCGGGTCTGGGTTGGACCCGGATCCGACCCGATAAGAAATTTGGTTTAATAAAACCCGGTTCAGAAATTGGTTCAATTAGACCGGTTTGGTTTATTTAATAAAAACCCGGTTTATTTTTGGTTTAATTATATTAATTAGTTTTAGGGCTGTAAAAATCCATCCGGGGTACAATAAATTCCCGGAAAATTACCCTATGTCTGTTTTCTATTTTACACCATAAAATATTATTTTTATAATATTTTAATATTATTTATTATCAATTAAAAATACTTTAATAATTAAAATACTTGAATTTAATTACAGAAAAATCCCAGAAAATTTCAGAAAATTGCGAAAAATCCTAAATTCAAATTCTTGAAAATCAGGGGGTTTACACCGCCGGTTCCTCTTCAACCACCACCCACATGACTCCGGCCATATCCCGCCCTCCTTTCCTCGACCATCTCTCCCCTCGCCGGACTCCGGTGATCCCTGTCCTCCACCCATCACCACCTCCGTCCTCCTCCATACACGAACCACCACCCCTTCTCCTTCCCCTCCAGGTCATCCCCCTCGATGCTTCCCGAGCTACACCTTGGACCACCCTGTCCACCACCCATCACCACCTCTCCTCGACCTCAGCCCCTGCTCCCCGACCTTCTCCTCCTCCTGCTGGCCGTACTCCCCCTCCACTGGCCGAAATATCAACATCCACCACCAGCATCAACATCATCATACTCATCATCATCTTCACCATGGGTATATCAAAATCATTACTAACACCAACCCTAATCACTTGTTCAGCATCCACATCATCATCATCCTAGTCATCATCATCATCGTCCTTGTCATCACCATCACTATCGCCATCGTCACCGACATCGTCATCATCCCCATCCTCATGATCATCAATATCCCTAGCATCCTCATCCATGCAATTATCATCATCTCATTATCGTCATCATCATCGTCGCATCATGGTCATCATCTCATCATTATCATCATTAACATCATAGCCATCACCCTCATCCATATCCTTCCCAACATCACCATTATTCCAGCTACTATCGATAGCACCCCCCTCACCTCATCACCTAATCACCATAATCGGTATCACCCTTAACCATCACCCTTAGTAACCTCAACATGGTTACCCTCGTCCTCATCGACATCATAATCCCCGTTATTGTATTTATCATGGACCGTCATCCCTGCCAGACAACCCGCAGTAGTCACCCTGCTTTCCGTAACTGTGCACGCTGATCTGTTGGATTTACCTACACGATTTTAGGAGCTGGTTATTGGGACTACACAGCCGCCTGCCAGGCAAGTATATCTTGCCTTTGTTGTTCTATTTAAATTCTGTATTATTAGCTGCATATTTATTATTTAATTATGCACGTCCGAGAGAGACTCGGGTGCAGTCAACGAATGCGTTGACGTTAGGACTTGTGTCTGACCTAGTGTCTAGCAGACCCACCTAAAGTTGAGGAGTTATCCATATGACTTCCCAGGCCTTGACACATTTCTTACACGTGTTGTGAGTCTCATGTAGGACACGGTCCTGGGTATATGGTTGTCCACCTGTATGTGTGGGTGTACGACGGATAGGGTATAACTGCTAATAGTGATGCAAGTTAGAAGACTTAGCAGTTATTGATAGGCGAAGCATAGACTAGTGTGGTACGATGGTCCCATCCCTATCCTTGTTTGGGTTGTAAGGATGGACCCTTGCTCTAACGAGAGACTATGAGCCAGAGTTACGACGCCGAGACGTAGTAGCTGACGCGTGTTGTGGATACAACGTGCTTAGATCATTGGGCGGGGAGGACGACTAGTAGGCATATGGGACACCCCACTCCTTTACACTGGCACCGCACTCGACGGAGTGATACAGACGTATATATATATATATATATATATATATATATATATATATATATATTATTGATACCACGTTTTGTAGAGTGTTGGACGTTACTTGGTGATATTACAGATACCACACTCTATAGAACATTGGACGTTACTGTGTTCCTGCGCCCGTATTATAGGGGACATGTGTGGCATATACTAGCCGGTTGTCACGACTGGTAAATTACGTCAGCATATGTCTAGCCTACACCTTCCCATATACTCACAGTTGTCCTCAAATTGCATTTCACCTAGATGGTTAGGTCACCCTGGAGTTTTACAGTATTTTACTTTATGGCATGCTTTTATGTATCTTGTTATGTCCCTCTGAGGACCTGGTCCCTTTCCAGGTATATTATTCATGAGTATTTGCAGGAGCACAGATCCGGACTTGTTATGCATTTGCGATGAGGTCTTCTCGTCGAGCCAATGATTGGTAGTTGATGTTCTATGTGTATGTATCTTGACTATTCTATATTCTAGTTCGGCAGTGAATTTATTTCCATCCGACTGACATCTTTAGATACTTCAATTTGAAATCTGGTCATAGATATTGGTTATTCGTTTATATATATGATTTCTGTGGATGAGATTTAGTTATGCCCTGTGACATCTATGTTTACCACTTGTGAAATATTATTCATATTACAGTGTACGTGTGTTATGGTTTCCATATATTAGAGTGCCATAATTATACGGCTGGCATGCTTACGTGTCCTGGTCCTATGTATTTTGGGACTGGGACGTGACATATTTTTAGTGGTGGCCCATGCAGATCAGAGCATATTATCTCGGTTACGTTACTGTACCGAGCAAGCCTGCACCTAGGATTAGAGTATAGGATCTCGTCCACAACTGACTATGACTCATCCTCCTTCCAATCCATTCCTTGAATAATTGCATCCTGCTTGATTCATGTGCCTTTCCATTAGTCCCTCGAGTGTAGCCTTCTCCTAGAATATATAAGTCCTTGTTGTTAGATAATAGGTAGGGTAACCTTCCTATTAGGAGTAACTAGAGCCCTGACACGTCACTAAGTTTAGAACGTTTAAGTAAACCCTAGCAGTCTTATCTAAAGAATAGCTTACCATTATTCCTTGACATAATTATAAATGACTTAAGAATAGTATAGGCACTACTAGAGCTAGTTAGAGATTTGACCCAAATGTTTGACCTTAGTATTGAGGAACCAATAGAAATCCGAGACCGAATGTAGGGACTAAACCTAATTTGCATAGTAAGATAGTGTTATAGAACTATAAATATAGATCCTTGTCTTGATATTAGCAGACAGTACCTCAGAAAGCCCAAAGCAACGAGTATGACATTTCCCTTGATCGTACCTCAAATACGGAGATTTGCTCGCCACCTTCTACTTAGGAAACCATGATATTATCTTGAGTCCCTCTATTTTAATTTTATATCTTATTCCTCCAAAACCTTAGCGTTCGCTAATTATGCGATGATGAAAATTATGATTCTTCTTTTCTCTATCTTTTAACTCGTGCCACAAAACTCTTATGATTTAAGGCCAAGTGATCTTATTCTATGTTAGGATATATAGTTTGGTAGGGTTATAGTTGGTAAGTTGAACCTTGAATTATGTGCTTGGTAGTTAGAGCTTGATAACTTGAGTTGTTCCTTTAGATTGAGATATGATTATTCTTAGTTTTAAACTGCGTAATTCATATCCATAACCCAACATCGATATATCCTCCTTTCACTTAAGAACCAGTAGCTCTTCCATTCTTACTATTGACACTTGTATTCTATGAACACTATGACTAAGACTTAAGATGACCGTGACCTACATGATACAACATGAGACCCAATTGAGTACTAAGATCCGTTCCTCGTATAGCCCAATAAGAATTTGTACTTTATTTACAAGAACCTTATTAATTCGTAGGATCCCCTTAAGACTGTCACAGTATTAGTTAATTATTTTAAGTTGGGCAGTATGCCTCACAACATAGTAGCACATAGCCCTATTGACCCATTGATGAAGTATAATAGGATGACACAACTTTAGACTTGCATAAAAAGATAGTGTTTATTCAAACTGTAGAATTAAAAGTCCTTACCTATATTTGGTCGACTAGCGACCTAGATAAGGAGTAGTATGACAACTAGAGAGACTATAGAGTCTTATTTTTGTTTTGTTGGGAACTTGAATTATTTTATAATTTCTTTCATCATAATCCAGCGTGCTTATATTTTGTACTACCTCGACTTATGCTGTTGTTACAGCCTAGTTTTGCGAGCTCAGTCTTTTATCGAGCTTGTTCATGACATATGTATTATTGGACGCGTATACTAATACATTTCAGAATCAGTGTACTATGGTCTGATCAGCCATAGTGCGCTTGGTTCGCCCTTCGTATAACTACTTTACGTGGATTAAGATATATAGTGATTAGTAGACGAATGTACTTGTCCTCTAGATATGTCTGAGCATATCGTATCCGTTACATAACTGTATCGATGCGAGCATGTGAATAGGAATTACCAAAATAGGATTTCAATCCACAACTGCCTTGACAATTCTCATTGAATTCTTTAAACGCCTTGATCCCCATACTCCTAATCTATTACCTCCCCCTTGAACTCTTTATTATTGTTTTCCGTCTTCCCTTATTTCGGAAAGACGAAACCTCGTGCTTAGCATAAGTTGATACACGAATAGTATTAGATGTACCCTATGGGCTAAATACATTATTTGATGATTATTTTATAACCAAGGGCGTATCACTTGTAATCTATTTGGTGTTAAAAAAAAATTGAGGATTGAGTAACAGGATTAAGTAAAATTGAGAAATAAGATTTTTGAAATATAAGAGCCTTATGTGATAGAGGAGTAGATCCTAAGTTGGGTAGCACTTGCATTGTCAACTCAAGAGAAACTTCTCTTAGTTTATGATCGAGAAAAATTGGATGTAGAGGTCCAAGTCATTTTAAAATTGAGAATTCTAGAAGAATGATTAATATGATGAAGGATTGATGAATTTTAAAAACCAGGATATGGCAAACCAAATACCGATACGTGAGCATATGATTTAAAATTTTAATATTAAGGATTGAATCATTGATTTAAATTTTAAGGATAAATATAAAAATCTAGATTCGGACAATTGGTGAATTAGAATTCAAATTTCATAAATTGAGACCTTAAATTAAAAGTTAAATGTTGATTGTGGGATTTTCTATTTGAAAATATTAAGGATATAAATTAAATTTAAAAATTGAAGAGTACGGAATTCACAAGTTGAGGATAGAAATAATAATTGATTATAATTTTCTAGAGAAAATTTTAACAGTTGAAGATTGCGATGTAAATTCTGATTTGGGATGTCATAGAGATTTGAATTAGATTGGATGTGAATTATTAAATTAAGAATGGAGAAGACAACGCGATGTGTTAACATTCGATTTAAACAATGGTTCAATTTGAAAGGGATTTCGATGGATTTGAATAAGTTAAATTTTGGAAGAGATTACGATTTAACTTGCCTTACGTACGCAAGTGAAGGAGTTAAACCAATTGTGCCTTATTTTAATTTCAAGGACAAAATTACTTCTAAGTTCGGTAGATTGTAAACCCCCTCACCCAAAATTAGGTTTACTTGGCTTATATAGTGGAATTAGGGCTAGTTTGAACCCAATTAGAATTTAGAATACGACATTGGATTTAACTGTATATTATTTTATCGCATAGCGCACCTTACCGTTGCATCGTTAATTAGAGCACCACGCTAACCATTGCCTATCTGCAAAGATCACAACATTGTCCAAGACGTGCCCGCCTACCTTTTCTTACCTTTGTGTAAATTATAATCATACTTTCTGGTGCAACATTTTAGTAGCACAATAAACGTCACGGACGTTATTTCTTAATTCTAAATAAATCCTGACTTTGTACCCTTGTGCGTTTCAATCAAAATTGGAAACATAATATTGACCGTTTTGTACCACCCAAATTTTATTAATATTCTACACTGTATCTTTGATGCCCCAAACACTTGTGTCTGACCTAATTTTATTTCCAGGTATTCCTAATTAATTCCGGAACACCGTGCGCGGTAATTTTAATAAATTAAATCTAATTTTCACTTTTGTGCAATTTTTCCAATGGTTGAGGGCTATTATACAAAAATGTATTAAGGTGTCCCCACCGTTGGACAATGCGTGAAGAAACTCAATTTTTCCTTCACGTGGATTTTTTCGTAATTTTTTGGGATGTGCAACGCGCGCACATCACCCCGTATATTAATTTATCCTTGCATTTAATTAATACAAATTCCAGCCCTCCCAACATCCCCATGTGAGCCCAAGGCCCATACCAAGGAGTGTTGACCAAGCCCACTTACCTTGGTCAACCCAACCCAAGTCCCCATGTATAAAATAGCTTTTTCTTTCTCTTTTTCTAATTTCCTCTCAAAATCACCTAACCCTAAAGGATTACACCAGCCGACCCCCCCATGTCCAGCCCTCGCCGGAGTCAGCCCATGACCGGAGCTCCTCCGCCTGGTCAACCGGCTCAACACAGCAGCCTCCCCTCTCTTCCCCCTCTCGACTGAATACCCCCCCGTCGTGCATCCGTCTGCACGACTGGAGACCCTACACATGCCACCTCCCTTCGGTGAACCCCGACCTACTGCTGTCCCCGACCTCCTCCCTGACTTCACCTCCTCCGCCACTCGCCACCACCTGCCAGCCACCTCCAGTTTCCTCCCCTCGACTTCGACTGAGCATCGCCATCGTCTTCTCTCATCCTCCTCTTTCTCGACCTCCTTTCCCGACCTCGACGTCGGAGCACCCGACCCTGGCGGTCCAGCAGATGACTCCCCATCGCCGGAGTCGACAGCACCACCACCACCATTATCATCCTCCCCTCCTCCTCCTTCGACTGGCCGGAGCGACCCCCTCGCCTGAACGATGCCAGAGCTCCCCGCCGGCTCCTCTTCAACCACCACCCACACGACTTTGGCCACATCCAGCCCTCCTTCCCTCGACCATCTCTCCCCTCGTCGGACTCCGATGATCCCTGTCCTCTACCCATCACCACCTCTGTCCTCCTCCATACACGAACCACCACCCCTTCTCCTTTCCCTCCCGGTCATCCCCCTCGATGCTTTCCGAGCTACACCTCGGACCACCCTGTCCACCACCCATCACCACCTCTCCTCGACCTCAGCCCCTGCTCCTCGACCTTCTCCTCCTCCTGCTGGCCGTACTCCCCCTCCACTAGCCAAAATATTAGCAGCCACCACCAGCATCAACATCATCATACTCATCATCATCTTCACCATGGATATATCAAAATCATTACCAACACCAACCCTAATCACTTGTTCAGCATCCACATCATCATCATCCTAGTCATCATCATCATCGTCCTTGTCATCACCATCACCATCGCCTTCGTTGCCTACATCATCATTATCCCCATCCTCATGATCATCAATATCCCTATCATCCTCATCCATGCAATTATCATTATCTCATTATCATCATCATCATCGTCGCATCATGGTCATCATCTCATCATTATCATCATTAGCATCATAGCCATCACCCTCATCCATATCCTCTCCAGCATCACCATTATTCCAGCCACTACCTATAGCACCCCCATCACCTCATCACCTAATCACCATGATCGGTATCACCCTTAACCATCACCCTTAGCAACCTCAACATCGTTACCCTCGTCCTCATCGACATCATAATCCCCGTTATCATGTTTATCGTGGACCATCATCCCTGCCAGACAACCCGCAGCAGTCGCCCTGCTTTTCGTACCTGTGCACGCTGATCTGTTGGATTTATCTGCACGATTTCAGGAGCTGGTTATTGGGACTACACAGCCACCTGCCAGGCAAGTATACCTTGCCTTTGTTGTACTATTTAAATTCTGTATTATTAGCTGTATATTTATTATTTAATTGTGCGCGTCCTAGAGAGACTCGGGTACAGTCAACGAATGCGTTGACGTTAGGACTTGTGTCTGACCTAGTGTCTAACAGACCCACCTAAATTTGAGGAGTTATCCATATGACTTCCCAGGCCTTGACATATTTCTTACACGTATTGTGAGTCTCATGTAGGGCACGATCCTGCGTATATGGTTGGCCACCTGTACGTGTGGGCGTGCGACGAATAGGGTATATTTGCTAATAGTGATACATGTTAGAAGACTTAGCAGTTATTGATAGGCGGAGCATAGACTAGCGTGGTACGATGGTCCCATCCCTGTCCTTGTTTGGGTTGTAAGGATGGACACTTGCTCTAATAATAGACTATGAGCCAGAGTTACGACGTCGAGGCGTAGTAGCTGACGCATGTTGTGGATACAACGTGCTTAGATCATTGGGCGGAGAGGACGACTAGTAGGCATATGGGATACCCCACTCCTTTATACTGGCACCGCACTCGACGGAGTGATACGGACGTATATATATATTACTGATACCACGTTCTGTAGAGTGTTGGACGTTACTTAGTGATATTAAAGATACCACACTCTATAGAACGTTGGACGTTACTGTGTTCCTGCGCCCGTGTTATAGGGGACATGTGTGGCATATACTAGCCGGTTGTCACGACTGGTGAATTACGTCAGTATATGTCTAGTCTACACCTTCCCATATACTCACAGTTATCCTCAAATTGTATTTCACCTAGATGGTTAGGTCACCCTGAAGTTTTACAGTATTTTACTTTATGGCATGCTTTTATGTATCTTGTTATGTCCCTCTGAGGACCTGGTCCCTTTCCAGGTGTATTGTTCATGAGTATATGCAGGAGCACAGATCCGGACTTGTTACGCATTTACGATGAGGTCTTCTCGTCGAGCCCATGATTGGTAGTTGATGTTCTATGTGTATGTATTCTGACTATTCTATATTCTAGTTCGGCAGTGGATTTATTTCCATCCGGCTGACATCTTTAGATACTTCAGTTTGGAATCTGGTCATAGATATTGGTTATTCATTTATATATATGATTTCTATGCATGAGATTTAGTTATGCCCTGTGACATCTATGTTTATCACTTGTGAATTGTTATTCATATTACAGCGTAGGTGTGTTATGGTTTTCATATATTGGAGTGCCATACTCATACGGCTGGCATGCTTACATATCCTGGTCCTATGTATTTTGGGACTGGGATGTGACAAGAGCAATTGGTCCCTGTAGGGGATCACGAAAATATAATCATGCAAAATGATAGAGACGTGGACACATCTAAGGAACATATCTACATCAAAAGTTTATAAATCATGTTAATGACTTGTCGGTTATTGATAAGCAATTAATTTCACAGAAGATTCTCAATAATATCTTAAAGAGTAGGAAACACATAGCGAGTTCGATCCCACGAAATTGGATGAAGAGACAAAATAGATTAGTGAAACGTGCCTAACCGCGGAGGGGCCAAAACCTCGCAATAAAGATAAGGAGGGTCCAAAACCTCGTAGTGAAGGCGTGGGACAAGCCATTATCCCATGGGTTGAGCGACCGAATGAAGGGCAAATTGTAATTCCCATAGTCACGAATCTGGCCTTGATCATCAGGCCATGGCGGCTATATCAGTGGACAACTCTTGGGGAACCTTGACTAAAATAGATGAAGAAGATATTCATGTCATCTATCCTGCCAACCCAGTGATCCAATTGACATGGGAAAGGCAGGTTAAGTGGTCTAAATCAACTGACAAAGACATCGTCGATTCTATCAAACTGACAAGATCTACAACTAAGGCTTCGCAAATTCCTTTCTTTCCTTCCAATGATTAAATTTATCATTTGGGAATGTAAGGGGGGATTGCGAGGGCTTCTACTCTTCGAAGAATTAAGATTTTAAGCAAAGTTAATAATATTTCTCTAATACAATTATTGAACCGAAGGTATCCCTTGAGCAATTGAAAAGCTATCAACTGAAGCTGGGTTTTTTTATGATTCTATTTCAAACAAAAATAGCGTATGGATTATGTCTAGGCATGGTGTATGTATTTCCTTGTTGGTCACCTTTGAATAATCACTATCTATGGTGATTGATCACCCATCCCTCCATGGGTCAGTCATGCTGATGGCAGTGCATGGTAGTTTTCAAATAAAGGATTGTCGGTTCCTATGGGAACACCTTCTGCAAGTTCAAATGGACAATCCTCTCCCTTGGATATGTGGAGGCAATTTCAATGTTGTAGCCAAAGCAGATGAGAAAATGGGTGGATTATGGCTAAACTTGCAGGCGATGGAGGAATTTGGTAAATTTGCCTCCTCTTCATGAGTTGTCTTACTAGGATAGCTTCTATACATGGTGTAATATGCAGGAAAGAGAATCTCGATAGTGGTCTAGAATTGATAGGGTTATGGCACACGACACTTGGCTTGATTGCATCTATAACATATCGGTAGAGCATGTTAATCGGTCGGAATCTGACCACTCTCCTCTGCTTATCAGTATTCAACCCATCCAGATAGAATCCCAGAAATCTTTTAGATTCCTTACGATATGGAATGACCATGAAGAGTTCAAGGAGGTTATGGCCAATCCTGGAAATTTGTAACACACACTAATCCTCTGTTTAAGGTGGCCATCCGGCTTTACGCTACCAGAAAGCTCTTGCTCAATTGAGTCGAAGAGCCTATGTTGATATTTTCCAACTGGTGAAAATTACAGAGGACAACTTTTGCTAAGCATATGTTGTTTTGGAAGAAAATAGAGGATTACAAAATTGAGCTGCATAGAATGGTGCTCATGCACTGCTTACGCAAATGTTGGTTGTCAAAAAGGTTTTTTGCGACAAAAGGTGATATTACGGTAGGATATGGATGGGGAAAAGAATACTTCTAATTTTCATTCATGTGTCAAATCTTGGAGGCACCAACTGTCGATCCATAAGATTAAAGATGGCGATGGTGCGCTTCTTTCAGACCAAGAGGAGATCAAATTTGTTGCCTCAAAGTTCTTTTCCACACTCCTTTCTAAAGAGCCGGTTCAGTTAGACGAGGAGTTCCTCAAGGATTCCCTATATGATTGTCACGACCCGCACCCGGTGTAAGGGCACTAGTCGGAAACAACGTCCAGCCTACGCCGCAGAATCGGCGGTAGAACGCTGTCTAGATAATCTATCTAATATAATGAACCACCAAAAATGATAAAATACTCAATCACAGAACTAAGATGGAAAGAGCACGAATCAGATAAAGAAATGAATAGTCACAATACAACTCATGAGTCTAAAGTAATACATCAATGAGTCTGAAGAAAGAACAGAAATAAGCTGGAGACAAATCCAGTACAAAAGAATACTATAAAACTATAAAGCTACAACTCCAGGGTCAACGGTCTCAGTTGGGATAAGTCCCTCTTGAGCCAGGGTCTCAGAATCTAAACCCACAACATCCTGGGGTCCATAGTAGGTAGGGTACTCCTCAATGTCATCTGGAAAAATATATCCAGTCAGGAAAGGAGCAGAGTACAACCCTAACAGCAGTTCTCAAATGATGATAAAAACTATGTAACAGTAAATAGCTGTGGATAAACAAGATGCATAAATAGAGACAAGAATGTAGAGACAATAAGGAAATACTGGAAAAAAAATACAATAATGAACAATATGCTGATGGAACAAGAATACTAATGACTAAGTGTGTGAGTACTAGCTTTAACATGTGATCGGCTTGGGAACTTGCACAAGAGTATAATGGCCTGGCTGATTATACGTGCGGTGTACAATCAACACTCACAAGAAACAAGACATGCACAAGGAGGGTATGATCACATATCTACACTAAAATACTCCCCACCCCCGACTGGTATAATAGATCCAACCACGGTACGTTATGGCACGAGATTCCCCAAGAAGAGAGCGACTCCTCCCGAAAATCGGTGTCTGTACATGTACAAGATAACCAATAAAACAATACTTGCACCATATACACCATATACCAAGGAATAACATCTCATGACGAGATCCGGATATACCAATCCGTGTAACCATAGTGTCAAGAGAAACATGTATATCTACACTAGATACAACGAACATAGAGGATATCATAAATGAGAAACTATCAGAGAATGTACTCGCCTGAAGTCCAAAGAACAGTCTCACAAATGTCTGACTCGGTGCCTCGAAGACCTAGATATGGAATACCACATTAAAAACAAGGTCCGGGAAAGATAACAAGTCAAACTAGACAACTTCTAGGCCAATAAGTCAATTCTAAGTTGAAAGTCAACTACGGTCAACTCTAAAGTCAACTAAGTCAAACATGGTCAAACCTAGGTCAACCTTACAAATCATCTATAAAAATAATATAAAAATAAACTACAATAATTTAGGAATCAAATTAGATTCCAAAAGAATCTACACAAAGTATATTTAATAATACAAATAATATACATCATAAATAATATATATGCAAACCATTATTCATACAATTTAAAATACTATATTATAACAATTATTATACCTCACAAAACACACATATATATATACATATATATATATAACAATAATATAAATAAAACTGCCAAAGTGTCATAGAAAACAGGGAGTTAAAATAATAAAAATGAATAAAACAGCCTATAGTGACAGTCTTGACTGTCACTGTAAAACTGTCACAGAACTTCTGTGAATTAAAATCCACAGTCGCTAAATAGTGACAGTTAAAACTGTCAGGGAAAACTGTCACTGTTTTGCCGCTCAAACCCGCCGCTGTTACAGTATTTTAATGACAGAAACTGTCATTAATGCTTCAGCGGCTGCTGCTGAGCCCGAGGCTATTAATGACAGAATCTGTCATTAATAGTCTGTCGCAAAACATATATATAAACTATATATATAATATATATATATAAATCAATATATTAAAATATATAAAATAGTAAGTAAATAAATACTATAAATAAATACTTATGTATATAACCTTATACATATAAACAAATATTTAAAAGCTATAATATACCACCAAATATTAATGTACATATTTTAACATGGCTTAGAAGCACATCAAAAATATATACATTAATCACAAAAAGTACATAATAATTATAATAATACATTTACACAATTAAACATACAAATAATTTTATAAAACATTTTATGTACAAAATATATTATTAACAAGTAGTACATATATATTTCATGCAAGAAGCTATATATTATAATGCACACTATTTTAGCACACACAAAAATATAGATCTATGCTACAATAATTACATAATAAGTACACAAAATAAATATATAATATCTATATATATTTACTAATTTTAAATGAAGAATTGAACCACAATTAATTAGATCTATGCAAAATACACACAATTGGAGAGTATCTCACCGTATCCCACTAGATCTAGGATACGCATGCGACACGAGTCCAACACACAATCAAATGCACCCCGAAGGACACAAATAATTCACAAATAATATTTATGAACAAATCAAAGTGTCAAAAGTAGATCCATGTGTCCGTGTCAAAATACGACATGTTTAAAGCCCCGTGTCGGAGGAAAACCCCCAAATGACACGTATCACCAAATAGTTGGGATACGAACCACAAGTATCCCAATATGGACACGACACTAGCCTCAAACACAAAGTTCATTGTCCAATTGATCTATAGGATCAATTGACACACACAACAAAATGCAAATTCGGAATTCCAACAAAATTAATACAAAAAGTACCATAACTTTCTCCATGGGTCTCCTATGAACACAAAACAAAGTCCTATGGGTAGTACATACATATAGGTTGATTTTACATGATTAAATCCCAGATTTAGAAGCTATTTAAATGGGAAAATCTGAATTATACCTATTGGGAGATGGATTCCCAATTAAACCTCCAATTGAGATGAACTTGCTTCCAATTTGTAGATCCTTGTTCCTCTTTGTAGATCCTTGCTTCCTTCTTCTAGATCCTTGCTTCTCAACTCTCTAATGGTGAATTGGAAAGAATTTGGAATGAATTTGGTAGGGAATTGGATTGGGAATGGAGGGAATTTGGTAGTGGGAGAATTCTAGATCTAGATTTGGAATGAAATGAGAGGAGAGAGAAATTTCCCCCCTCCCTATATAGGCCGGCCATGCCCCCCTCCCCAAGTAATTATGAAATGTCCAATGTACCCCTTGGGGCCTCTCATGAAGAAATAATTAAAGAAGGAAGCTTCTAGTCTAATCACTTAATTAATTTAATCCATCTTCTTAACTATGGGCTTTCTAAATGGGCCAAGTCTAACTAATTAATTCATGTTGGTCCATGGGTCCAAACTAAACTAGTTGGGTCCACTAAAAATAAGTCCAAAATATTTTAATAATATCTAACAACATTTAAATAATTCAACAATTAATTATTTACCATGCACAATATTTATTAAAATAGGAAAATTACTAAAATACCCTTTTTCCTAAAATGTGGTAGTGACAAGTCTACCCTCCTTAAAATAATTTCGTCCTCGAAATTCAAAGACGAAAATTACCCCCAGAAAATCACAGAACAGAACTAAAGAATCACCATTAACTAATGAACAGAACATAACAATGAACAGAACATAACTAGAGAATTAACATACCTCAAGGTACAAACAAATATGGATAACGCTCTCGCATGTCATCATCTCTCTACCAGGTCGACTCCCCCGGAGAGTGATGCCTCCATGCGACGCGCACCAAAGGAATAGTCTGGTTCCTCAGCACCTTCTCTCTCTGATCCAGAAGTCCAATTGGCTGCTCTGGATAGCTAAGAGTAGGGCCCACCTCTATCTCTGAGTGATCCAATACATGACTAGGATCTGCCACGTATCGTCTCAACTGCGACACATGAAACACGTTGTGCACTCCCTCCAATGCAGGTGGCAAGTCTAGTCTATAAGCAACTGTACCGACCCTCTCCAGAATAGTGAAAGGTCCGATGAATCGCGGACTAAGTTTTCCGCCTCCACCGAAGCGAATCGTGCCTCGTGTCGGAGAAATCCTCAGAAACACCAAACCACCCACCTAGAACAAAACACCACCTTAAGAACTTAATCTATAACAAACAACCAAGAACAAGCACAAAACAAAATCTAAACTATACCTCAAACTCCAAAGGTCTCCGATGGCTATCGGCCCAATGCCGCTGTCTGTCCTGCGCCACTCGAAGTCTATCTCTGATCAACTGAACCTTCTCTGCTGCATCCACAACCATCTCTGGCCCAAGCAAAACTCTCTCTCCAACATCGTCCCAAGACAAAGGAGTACGATACCTCCGACCATATAGAGCTTCAAAAGGTGACATCTCTATACTGGCCTGGTAACTGTTGTTGTAAGCAAACTCTACCAAATGGAGATGGTCCTCCCAAGAACCCCCGAAATCTAGTACACAAGTACGCAACATATCCTCGAGAGTCTGGATAGTCCTCTCTGACTGCCCATCTGTCTGGGGATGATATGCAGTACTGAACTTGAGCTGAGTGCCCAAACTCTCCTGCAAACTCCTCCAGAAATGAGAAGTGAAACGACTATCCCGATCTGAGACTATGCTGACGGGAACTCCATGTATCCTAACGATCTGCCTCACATACATCTCTGCCAGCTTCTCCGTAGACAAACCCACCTTGAAAGGCAAAAAGTGGGCCGACTTGGTCAATCTATCAACAATGACCCAAATCGCGTCTTTCCCTCCTGGAGATCGTGGTAGTCCGGACACAAAATCCATAGTAATGTGTTCCCACTTCCACTCTGGAATGGGTAATGGCTGAAGTAAACCTCCTGGCCTCTGCCTCTCGGCTTTCACCTGCTGGCACACTAAGCATCTGGATACAAACTGTGCCACTTCCCTCTTCATGCCATACCACCACACACTCTCTCGCATATCCCGATACATCTTGTTAGCACCTGGATGTATGGAATACTGAGAGCGATGCGCTTCCTGCAACACCTCCTCACGTAACTCCCCACTAGGCACACACAATCTAACTCTATGCCTCAAAGATCCATCCTCTGCAATAGTGAAATCATCCTCCAATCCTGCTCTCACCTGAGCTCTGATACTCCTCAAAGATACGTCATCATACTGTGCTGCCTTGATCCTATCCATCAAATCTGAATGTATCTGTAATCCCCACATCTGCATAGCACACCCAGGAACAATCACCTCAATGCCCAAGCTCTCTAAGTCTTCCAACAAATATCGATCCTGCGTCAAGAACATAGCTACCGGATACCTGCTCAAAGCATCGGCAACTACATTAGCTTTCCCAGGATGATATTGCAAAGAGATATCAAAATCCTTCATCAGTTCCAACCACCGACGCTGTCTCATGTTCAACTCCTTCTGCGTGAAAACGTACTTCAAGCTTTTGTGGTCTGTGAAGATGTCCACACGCTCTCCGTACAAATAATGTTTCCACAACTTCAGAGCGAATATGACGGCTGCCAACTCTAAATCATGGGTAGGATAGTTCTTTTCATGAGGACGCAATTGCTTGGATGCATAGGCAATCACTTTCCCATGCTGCTGAAGAACACAACCTAAACCCTTTCCCGATGCATCACTATAAATAGTGAAACCTCCGGACCCTGATGGCAACGTCAAAATAGGAGCAGACGTCAACCTCTTCTTCAACTCCTCAAAAGCAACCTGGCAATCCTCCGTCCAAACAAACTCCACATCCTTCCTTGTGAGTCTGGTCATCGGCTCAGCAATCCTCGAAAAATCTTGCACAAACTTCCTGTAGTAGCCTGCCAATCCCAAGAAACTCCTGATCTCTGCTACCGAACTCGGAGTCTTCCAAGATTCCAATGCTGAAATCTTCTTCGGATCCACTGAAATACCATCACCAGTCACAACATGCCCCAAGAATTCCACCTTGTCCAGGAAAAACTCACACTTGGACAACTTCCCATACAGCTTCTCCTTCCTCAGCACATCCAACACAATCCTCAAATGCACCTCATGCTCCTCCGGTGTCTTCGAGTATATGAGTATGTCGTCGATGAACACCACCACGAACTTGTCAAGGTACTGGTGGAACACCTTGTTCATCAAGTTCATAAATACCGCCGGTGCATTAGTCAAACCAAACGGCATCACCATAAACTCGTACTGACCATACCGAGTTCTAAAAGCAGTCTTCGGTATGTCCTCCGGCTTCACCTTCACCTGATGGTAGCCTGATCTCAAATCTATCTTAGAAAATACCTTTGCACCACTCAACTGATCAAACAGATCATCAATCCGTGGCAAAGGATACTTATTCTTGATAGTGAGATTATTCAAAGCCCTGTAATCAATGCACATACGCACCGATCCATCCTTCTTCGGTACAAACAATACCGGGGCTCCCCATGGTGAAGAACTCGATCTGATAAACCCCTTATCCTGTAATTCGTCCACCTGCTTCTTCAACTCGACCAGCTCGTTGTTGTTTACTCTATAGACATGCTGCGAAATTGGTTCTGCACCTGGCACCAAGTCTATAGAAAATTCAACATCTCGATCTGGCGGCAATCCTGGCAATTCCTCAGGAAACACATCCAAAAATTCTGCTATCAACGGATGCGGCAACTCCTTGTCTTCCACCATAGCTCCACAAATAATGCCTTCTCCCTGCTCTGCAGCTCCTCTAGCAAACTCGAACTCTGGCTCTCCTGGCGAACCAAACAAAACTCTACCTCCTCTACAATCTATGCTAGCACGGTGCCTACTCAACCAATCCATCCCGAGTACAATGTCGTAGCTCGGAAGTGGCATTACAAGTAGACACGCACTCAACTCCCGGCCTCCCAGAGTAACTCTCCGATCCTTGCAAATATCATTAACCAGAATAATGCCTCCCCCGGTCATGATCTTGCAAGTCCTAAGCAAAGACTCAGCTACCAAACCATATTTTAGAGCAAAAGAAACAGATACAAAACTATGGGAAGCACCACTATCAAACAAAGCTAAAGCTGGAATGGAATCAAGAAGAATAGAACCTGCGATGATATCTCCGGTGGGTTCCTCCTCTTCGACGGTCATAGCAAACGCTCGTCCCTGCCGTGCACCTACCTGCTGATGCTGGACAAAACGCTGCTGCTGTGTCGGAAGCGGTCCCCTCGGCTGTGCTGCAGGTGGTCTCATCTGTGCCCTCGGAGCTGGAGCTGCTCCCTGAACTGCACGACGAGGACACTCCCTTAATTGATGCCCTTCAGTACCACAATACAAACAAACTCCTAGCCTCTTCCTGCAAACTTCCCAGATGTGGCCGGGCTTCTTGCAGAAGTTGCACGGAGCTTGCTGTAACTGTCTCTGCTGCTGAGGTGCCTGGTGAAAAGGCGCTCTAGCTGGAGTCTGGTTCTGCTGTGGCTGCTGGAAAGGTCTGGACTGGAAATGAGGACGTTTGGCAGATACTGCACTGCCGTTGGCCCCCAGAAAAGAATCACGGTCTCTCTTGGTCTTCAAACCCATATCCCGCTCAACCTTGCGTGCCTCCGCAAGTATCTCCGAGTATGTCTCATAAAAAGACGGAATGAGAATCTTCACTTCCCAGTTTAGACCCTCTCGGAAACGAATAGCTCGAACCTCCGGCTCCCTCACCAAGTACTCTGCAAATCGGCTCAGCCTACCGAACTCTGCAGCGTATTCCTCCACAGACATGCTCCCCTGAATGAGACTCTCAAATTGTCTCCCCAAGTCAAGCCTGTCTATCCGAGCGAAAAACTTCTTCTTGAAAAGGTCCTTGAATACCTCCCAAGATTGTCCTGCGTCAACTAGAACCGGCTCATTCCTGAACCAAGTGCGAGCAACGTCGAACAGTTGAAGTCCTACCGCCTCAACCTTCAGATCTTCAGAAAGACGGGACACCCTCATAAGACGCTCAATGTCCTCGAGCCAATCATCAGCATAGACGATGCCCTCCGTCCCTTTGAAAACCTTAGGCTCCAGTTTCTTGAAGTCCTGAATGTTGCCTGGCCGAAGCTGAGCAACTTGAGGAACAACCTGCTGCTGGATCGGAACTCCTCTCTCGACTACAGCACGAGCAAGCTGATGAGCACTCTCGATGCCCTGCCGTAGAACGTCGGTCTGCCTCTGATGTGCCTCTGACTGAGCCCTCTGTGCCTCGAGCATCTCACGAAACAGAGTAAACATCTGTGACGCCTCTGCTGGCACAGGAGGTGGAGGTGGAAGCCCCTCAGATACAGCTGGCACAGTCCTCTGAGTAGGAGGTGGACCTCCGAAAGCAGCTGACACTCCAATCACCGGAGAAGTGACTGGTGCAGGCCCTCGGGATGTCGCAGACCTCTCAGAAACTGCTCTCCCTTGCTGTGATCTAGTCTTAGGCGGCATCCTGAGACAAAGCGAAAGAAAGAATCAATATGGCACAAGATGTAAGATATCAAGGAAAGGACAAGTTTAAGGGATCAAGTATCAATATCAAAGGAGAATAGTTGAATCAAAAGAATTTTCCTAGATGTGATTGAGTATCTCAGCCTATATCCTATATCCTATTGCAGGCTCGCAGTAGTACAACTAAGTTGTCGCACTACCACGACATCACATACTTGTGAAGCTAGACCTGCATGGGCCACCACCAAAAACGTGTCACGACCCGCACCCGGTGTAAGGGCACTAGTCGGAAACAACGCCCAGCCTACGCCGCAGAATCGGCGGTAGAACGCTGTCTAGATAATCTATCTAATATAATGAACCACCAAAAACGATAAAATACTCAATCACAGAACTAAGATGGAAAGAGCACGAATCAGATAAAGAAATGAATAGTCACAATACAACTCATGAGTCTAAAGTAATACATCAATGAGTCTGAAGAAAGAACAGAAATAAGCTGGAGACAAATCCAGTACAAAAGAATACTACAAAACTATAAAGCTACAACTCTAGGGTCAACGGTCTCAGTTGGGATAAGTCCCTCTTGAGCCAGGGTCTCAGAATCTAAACCCACAACATCCTGGGGTCCATAGTAGGTAGGGTACTCCTCAATGTCATCTGGAAAAATATATCCAGTCAGGAAAGGAGCAGAGTACAACCCTAACAGCAGTTCTCAAATGATGATAAAAACTATGTAACAGTAAATAGCTGTGGATAAACAAGATGCATAAATAGAGACAAGAATGTAGAGACAATAAGGAAATACTGGAAAGAAATACAATAATGAACAATATGCTGATGGAACAAGAATACTAATGACTAAGTGTGTGAGTACTAGCTTTAACATGTGATCGGCTTGGGAACTTGCACAAGAGTATAATGGCCTGGCTGATTATACGTGCGGTGTACAATCAACACTCACAAGAAACAAGACATGCACAAGGAGGGTATGATCACATATCTATACTAAAATACTCCCCACCCCCGACTGGTATAATAGATCCAACCACGGTACGTTATGGCACGAGATTCCCCAAGAAGAGAGCGACTCCTCCCGAAAATCGGTGTCTGTACATGTACAAGATAACCAATGAAACAATACTTGCACCATATACACCATATACCAAGGAATAACATCTCATGACGAGATCCAGATATACCAATCCGTGTAACCATAGTGTCAAGAGAAACATGTATATCTACACTAGATACAACGAACATAGAGGATATCATAAATGAGAAACTATCAGAGAATGTACTCGCCTGAAGTCCAAAGAACAGTCTCACAAATGTCTGACTCGGTGCCTCGAAGACCTAGATATGGTACCACATTAAAAACAAGGTCCCGGAAAGATAACAAGTCAAACTAGACAACTTCTAGGCCAATAAGTCAATTCTAAGTTGAAAGTCAACTACGGTCAACTCTAAAGTCAACTAAGTCAAACATGGTCAAACCTAGGTCAACCTTACAAATCATCTATAAAAATAATATAAAAATAAACTACAATAATTTAGGAATCAAATTAGATTCCAAAAGAATCTACACAAAGTATATTTAATAATACAAATAATATACATCATAAATAATATATATGCAAACCATTATTCATACAATTTAAAATACTATATTATAACAATTATTATACCTCACAAAACACACATATATATATACATATATATATATAACAATAATATAAATAAAACTGCCAAAGTGTCATAGAAAACAGGGAGTTAAAATAATAAAAATAAATAAAACAGCCTATAGTGACAGTCTTGACTGTCACTGTAAAACTGTCACAGAACTTCTGTGAATTAAAATCCACAGTCGCTAAATAGTGACAGTTAAAACTGTCAGGGAAAACTGTCACTGTTTTGCCGCTCAAACCCGCCGCTGTTACAGTGTTTTAATGACAAAAACTGTCATTAATGCTTCAGCGGCTGCTGCTGAGCCCGAGGCTATTAATGACAGAATCTGTCATTAATAGTCTGTCGCAAAACATATATATAAACTATATATATAATATATATATAAATCAATATATTAAAATATATAAAATAGTAAGTAAATAAATACTATAAATAAATACTTATGTATATAACCTTATACATATAAACAAATATTTAAAAGCTATAATATACCACCAAATATTAATGTACATATTTTAACATGGCTTAGAAGCACATCAAAAATATATACATTAATCACAAAAAGTACATAATAATTATAATAATACATTTACACAATTAAACATACAAATAATTTTATAAAACATTTTATGTACAAAATATATTATTAACAAGTAGTACATATATATTTCATGCAAGAAGCTATATATTATAATGCACACTATTTTAGCACACACAAAAATATAGATCTATGCTACAATAATTACATAATAAGTACACAAAATAAATATATAATATCTATATATATTTACTAATTTTAAATGAAGAATTGAACCACAATTAATTAGATCTATGCAAAATACACACAATTGGAGAGTATCTCACCGTATCCCACTAGATCTAGGATACGCATGCGACACGAGTCCAACACACAACCAAATGCACCCCGAAGGACACAAATAATTCACAAATAATATTTATGAACAAATCAAAGTGTCAAAAGTAGATCCATGTGTCCGTGTCAAAATACGACATGTTTAAAGCCCCGTGTCGGAGGAAAACCCCCAAATGACACGTATCACCAAATAGTTGGGATACGAACCACAAGTATCCCAATATGGACACGACACTAGCCTCAAACACAAAGTTTATTGTCCAATTGATCTATAGGATCAATTGACACACACAACAAAATGCAAATTCGGAATTCCAACAAAATTAATACAAAAAGCACCATAACTTTCTCCATGGGTCTCCTATGAACACAAAACAAAGTCCTATGGGTAGTACATACATATAGGTTGATTTTACATGATTAAATCCCAGATTTAGAAGCTATTTAAATGGGAAAATCTGAATTATACCTATTGGGAGATGGATTCCCAATTAAACCTCCAATTGAGATGAACTTGCTTCCAATTTGTAGATCCTTGTTCCTCTTTGTAGATCTTTGCTTCCTTCTTCTAGATCCTTGCTTCTCAACTCTCTAATGGTGAATTGGGAAGAATTTGGAATGAATTTGGTAGGGAATTGGATTGGGAATGGAGGGAATTTGGTAGTGGGAGAATTCTAGATCTAGATTTGGAATGAAATGAGAGGAGAGAGAAATTTCCCCCCTCCCTATATAGGCCGGCCATGCCCCCCTCCCCAAGTAATTATGAAATGTCCAATGTACCCCTTGGGGCCTCTCATGAAGAAATAATTAAAGAAGGAAGCTTCTAGTCTAATCACTTAATTAATTTAATCCATCTTCTTAACTATGGGCTTTCTAAATGGGCCAAGTCTAACTAATTAATTCATGTTGGTCCATGGGTCCAAACTAAACTAGTTGGGTCCACTAAAAATAAGTCCAAAATATTTTAATAATATCTAACAATATTTAAATAATTCAACAATTAATTATTTACCATGCACAATATTTATTAAAATAGGAAAATTACTAAAATACCCTTTTTCCTAAAATGTGGTAGTGACAATGATTACTAAGGAGGACAATAATACCATCTAATATTTGTCGTATGCGGAGGAGCTGCGGACCATAGTGTTTAGTATAGAGCAGGCGAGTGTGTCGGGCCCTTACGGTTTTAATGATGCCTTCTTTACTATTAGTTGGTGTATCATAGAGGATGACATTTGGGAGGCGGTAACAAGCTTTTTCCAAGGCCTCGAGTATTCGAAGGCAGATTCCAGCATCCTGGTCATCCTCGTTTCGAAGATTGACATTCCCGTACCCTTCTCTGATTTTCAACCAATAAGTTTATGTAAATTTTCTAATATATATATATATATATATATATATATATATATATATATATATATATATATATATAAACAATATTTGGATTAATGGAGGGGTCATAGATCCATATTATATCAGAGAAGTTAAGGTTTTGATGAAAAATCATGGTCAACAATCTGTGCAAATCCGACCCAGATATAAAATTGCACAACTCATAATTAAAAAATCCATAATTATAGAAGTCACTAGCCTTTATCAAAAAGAAAATAGTAAAAATTGATATGGTTCTCCTAAGTTTGGATATAAAGGTCAAACTAGTGGTTCCTTCAGAGTTTTGTTTCATAATTAGTATTCGTTTTAACTTTAAAGGAATATACTAGTAATTATATCTACATAAAAGTTGATATATCCTATAAGAACGAGGAAGACGTTACATTAAATGCACTAGTTGATATAGGTGATAACATTGAATGCACTAGTTGATATAGGTGATACAACCAGTGTAATTAGACCTAAGTTGTTACATCCGTAATATCAACAAAATTAGAACATGAGAAAATTGTCTACGGCATATATATTATATTATATTATATTATATTATATTATATTTTAAAATGCACATAACTAAGGTTATGTCAATAAATTGTATTAGTATAAGTAAAAACTATAGCATTTTTAGCAAATATATATTCGAAGTCAATAAAAGTAAATAATTGGTTTTAGTAATGAATATACATAAGAATATATATAAATAAAAAGGGAAATTAATGTTATATTATATATATGTGTACTCTTGGGTAGGTTCCTTGGATTGAGACTTGTGTCCTTGCACTCAACAGACTTAAACGAAAAATTAGGCAAGTATATGTTGCCGACTTGTACAGTATTTTATGCATGCTTATCTTTTTTTGTTTCTACTTGCTTGTTATATCATGTTTTCTAGATATCTTATATTTCTTGGATACGCTTCACAACACTTGTATCCTTATTTATTTTTTCATATATATTGCTTGTCTCTCTCTTGTCGCATATTTGATCCATGCTACACCTTACATATATTGATCTTTATATTTCTTATGCGGTCGACTTGACTTGACTTGATCCCCTTAGGCGAGGAGATTGATACTAGGATTGTCTACTTTGACCACTCTCGATTGGGAGTCCCTTAGCTTGGGCTATAATGGAGACCTACTATAGATTGGAAGTCCCTCACTGGGCTACTCTGTGTAGGACCGTTAGCACCTCACTAGACTGGGGTTATTTTGATTTATTTGTTAGCCACGACTAGTACCAAGCTTATTTATGACATGTCACTTATTAGATTATATTTTCTATATTCCTTGTTCACTTTCATGCATGGTATTTATTGTTACATGTTGGCTATCATATTATATAACTTGTTATGTCCCCTGGGGACCTTTTTCCAGATTTAGCAAACGAGGAGAATCCACATATTACGGACCAGGACTCGATGCAGGAGCACCCTGTAGCGCCTCGTTCTCCCGATGCGGAGAGCGCGGCTAAGAAACACAAGACGGTATCGTTCGATCGGGATGGTTTGAATTAAGAACTCGTCCTCGTTATGGATTTGTTTCTTCGGAATCGATTCCCATATTCAGTGGACTGCGCCCCAAGGATCGGCTTAGCGGCAGAGTCAGGAGGGACCTCTCCGCTGCTATCTTTTATTGCCTCGGTTTTCGATGTCGCTTGTTGCTTTCGTGCTTTGAGTTAGTTTTGGGATTTGCTTGTTTTCCTTGAACGGTTTCGATGGTTTTCATTGTTTTCGTTCATTGAACTGCACTTCTATTCCGAGATTGGAAAGAGAGGAAGAAGTATTAATCGAGCTGTTCGTGTGCAGGTGAACGAGCAGTAGGCGGCTTGCGAGCAGAGTCGTGAAGCGCCTCTTTCCTTCTTCTTTCCAAAAATCTAAGTGAGTGGCTACCAACCCGATTAGCTAGCCTTGCTTCCAAGCTTCACTCCTTCGCCCCGATCAAACTACCAAATAATAATAAAAGAAACCAAGATAAAAGAGAATAGACTTGGTTATTACTACTTGTCAATCAAACTCGTGAACGGTTACTTACTTGCATGCTTGTTCGTTCGGAATGTTCATCATATGCATAAATTGTAGTTAGAATATAACTTCTTCTATAAATTTTGCTATTCATGAATCATATCGTGTATGCGCATAACTGTTCCTAGAGGCTATGCAAATGAAACATGCATTACTCGTGTTGCCTCAACTGCGTGAAATGATAACTTAACTAAACATCGTGTGTTCGATCATGGACAACTTGTGCACAAGGATATAAGTTCTGCGGACGGTCGCTGGGGCACTGGCACCGATCCGATCCGGGCAGACTTCGTGTTTATAGTCAATCGTGTGCGGACGGGATAACTTGCAACGCATCGTGTTTTCTGAGCTCCTCGTATTTTTTCATTGCATGCTATCCTTGTCCTTGACTAGTCCATTATGGCATCAAGCCAGTGATCCTCGTGTGTATATGCTTGCAACGCCTCGTGTGTTTATCGTGTGAATATGGCTTGCAATGCATCGTGTGTTCAACGTGTATATTTAAACCTGTTGCATACTAACTTGTGTCTTCGTGGCAGGGAAGGCATGGTAAGTATTGTACAGGTAATTCAGACGGGCAGGTAAAATCCACCGAACGGTGGCACGTTCATTTCAGTAAATTCTATATGCTGCTTACTTGTAAATGAACTAAGGCAAGATAGAAACCCACAAAATATGCATGCTTCACTAAACAACGTGTTGATTGGTATAGTTCGGCTAGCTCGCCTTCACCAGCATGTTTTGATATGCTGACCCTCGTTGAAACAGGTTCTCCGCACCAAGGCGAACCGAGCGAGGAGCCGAAGTCGTCTACCCGATCCAGTCCAACTGTTGGCGCACCTTCACCGCGCCCCTTGAAGTACTTTGAAGTCCGAAGCTGCAACTCTTCATACACAAATGCAGCTCCGTGGCAAAGCTATCCTCCAGCCTGGAGGTCTTTATCGTTTTAAGTTTATAAAGGGATGTAATGTACAGGACTGCTATCTCATTTTGAGTCATCTCTTTTGTAAGCCGTTCGGCATATTAGCTGACTCGTTCAGGAGTTTGTAATAGATGTTCATTATCAATAAAGAGAATTTTTCCATATTATAAATCTGTGTTTTAATTTATCTGCGTACTCTGAATATGTGCTTGCTATGCAAATCATTAAAGCCTTGTGCGGGCGCAACTCCAGGCCCGCACGGCGGTCATGATTCGGGGGACGCCTCAAACGATTCTACGGAATCGGATCGTGACATAGTGGTATCAGAGCACAGATTTAAGTTCCTTAGACTTCGTGCTGGAAAAGTTCCTTTAACGATCAAAATTTTCTATGCGAACTCTTGAACTCGCTAGGCCAAAATGAGATACGTTCATGCAATAAGTCCATAATACATTATGATCCTAATGTAATTTACCTTCTTTTGAAGGAATGGATCCAGCGCAATCTGCAGTGCAACCACTGAACGAAACACAAGAAAGCAGTTCGGGCACTTCGGGAAGCTCTCGAAGCCAACGAGGCATATCTCAAGTCGACCCGCTTGAGCGGGTGCTACAAATGCTAGAAACGCAACGACAAAGAGATGATGCTCGCCAAGCCAAGCTCGAGAGAAATCTAGAGACCCAATTCTCAGTCCAACAGAAGCAGGTAGATGCCCTGCAATAAATCGTTCAGACTTTGGCTGCCAACCATTCTGCCGCAACAGCAACGACTCCGGTGGAACAGTCCGTGCTTGAAGTGGAGATGCCTCAAATCCCAAGGCCGAAGGACGTGACTGCCTTCAACTTGGGCCATTTCAAGAAAGTCTGCAACACCCCATTCAACGGGACTGAGGACCCAGTGGTAGCACTAGATTGGCTAGCAGACCTAGAAGATCCCTTCACTCTGCTAGAGGTCCCCGAAGAGAAGCGCGTCTCCTGCGCGCAACTACAGCTCTGCCTCAACGCACACGATTGGTGGGACGTGCATCAACGATCTCTCCAATTTGATCACGGAGAGGAGGCGATCTCTTGGACGACCTTTCGTGCCGCGTTCGAAGAGGAGTTTATACCGCCTCCAGTACAACGTCAAATGGAAAATAATTTCGTGCAACTGAGGCAGGGCAGTATGACAGTGAAGCAGTACTCCGCCGAATTCAACCGACTCTCCAAATTCGCTAGGGCCTATTTACCTGATGCAGCGAGTCGAGCCAGAAGGTTTGAAGGTGGACTACACCATGCCATCCATTCGCACGTGGTCAATAATCAATATGGAACAATGCGTGAAGTCATGAATCATGCCTTATCGCTAGAACCACAGTATCCTCACGTTTCCACCGGCGCTGTGCATACCTACAATCACAAACGCCAAGGCAACGATGGAGGAAACACTGCTGCAAAGCACCGAAACAACGGTGGTCAGCACAGGGCAAATCCCAACCAAGTATGTCAATACTGCAACAAACGTGGGCACTCCTTCAATCAGTGTCGTAAGAGACTTGGGTTATGTCTCGCTTGTGGCAATCTAGGCTATGCCATTAATTCCTGCTCGAACCTTCCTGTTCATCGCCCGCAACGTAATAACCCCTAACGGTAAGCATTATTCCTAAGTTTCGGGACGAAACTTCCAATTGGTTGGGTAGGATGTAGTGCCCCGTTCTCCCGATGCGGAGAGCGCGGCTAAGAAACACAAGACGGTATCGTTCGATCGGGATAGATTGAATTAAGAACTCGTCCTCGTTATGGATTTGTTTCTTCGAAATCGATTCCCATATTCAGTGGACTGTGCCCCAAGGATCGGCTTAGCGGCAGAGTCAAGAGGGACCTCTCCGCTGCTATCTTTTATTGCCTCAGTTTTTGATGTCGCTTGTTGCTTTCGTGCTTTGAGTTGGTTTTGGGATTTGCTTGTTTTCCTTGAACGGTTTCGATGGTTTTCATTGTTTTCGTTCATTGAACTGCACTTCTATTCCAAGATTGAAAAGAGAGGAATAAGTATTAATCGAGCTGTTCGTGTGCAGGTGAACGAGCAGTAGGCGGCTTGCGAGCAGAGTCGTGAAGCGCCTCTTTCCTTCTTCTTTCCAAAAATCTAAGTGAGTGGCTACCAACCCGATTAGCTAGCCTTGCTTCCAAGCTTCACTCCTTCGCCCCGATCAAACGATACCAAATAATAATAAAAAAAACCAAGATAAAAGAGAATAGACTTGGTTATTACTGCTTGTCAATCAAACTCGTGAACGGTTACTTACTTGCATGCTTGTTCGTTCGGAATGTTCATCATATACATAAATTATAGTTAGAATATAACTTCTTCTATAAATTGTGCTATTCATGAATCATATCGTGTATGCGCATAACTGTTCCTAGAGGCTATGCAAATGAAACATGCATTACTCGTGTTGCCTCAACTGCGTGAAATGATAACTTAACTAAACATCGTGTGTTCGATCATGGACAACTTGTGCACAAGGATATAAGTTCTGCGGACGGTCGCTGGGGCACTGGCACCGATCTGATCCGGGTAGACTTCGTGTTTATAGTCAATCGTGTGCGGACGGGATAACTTGCAACGCATCATGTTTTCTGAGCTTCTCGTATTTTCCCGTTGCATGCTATCCTTGTCCTTGACTAGTCCATTATGGCATCAAGCCAGTGATCCTCGTGTGTATATGCTTGCAACGCCTCGTGTGTTTATCGTGTGAATATGGCTTGCAATGCATCGTGTGTTCAACGTGTATATTTAAACCTGTTGCATACTAACTTGTGTCTTCATGGCAGGGAAGGCATGGTAAGTATTGTACAGGTAATTCAGACGGGCAGGTAAAATCCACCGAACGGTGGCACGTTCATTTCAGTAAATTCTATATGCTGCTTACTTGTAAATAAACTAAGGCAAGATAGAAATCCATAAAATATGCATGCTTCACTAAACAACGTGTTGATTGGTATAGTTCGGCTAGCTCGCCTTCACCAGCATATTTCGATATGCTGACCCTCGTTGAAACAGGTTCTCCGCACCAAGGTGAACCGAGCGAGGAGCCGAAGTCGTCTACCCGATCCAGTCCAACTGTTGGCGCACCTTCACCGCGCCCCTTGAAGCACTTTGAAGTCCGAAGCTGCAACTCTTCATACACAAATGCAGCTCCGTGGCAAAGCTATCCTCCAGCCTGGAGGTCTTTATCGTTTTGAGTTTATAAAGGGATGTAATGTACAGGACTGCTATCTCATTTTGAGTCATCTCTTTTGTAAGCCGTTCGGCATATTAGCTGACTCGTTCAGGAGTTTGTAATAGATGTTCATTATCAATAAAGAGAATTTTTCCATATTATAAATCTGTGTTTCAATTTATCTGCGTACTCTGAATATGTGCTTGCTATGCAAATCATTAAAGCCTTGTGCGGGCGCAACTCCAGGCCCGCACGGCGGTCACGATTCGGGGGACGCCTCAAACGATTCTACGAAATCGGGTCGTGACACACCCTATTCAGACTACTAGTAGTGGATCCATCCGAGTTCTTGTGAGCAGGCTCACCATTTCATTCCATTATATGTTACTTTTTTTGTTCTTTTACTTTATTCGTCTACTAATAGTAGATTTATCTCAACTGGACGATAGTTGATAAACTTGAATAATCTTGCACCTTTTATTATCTTTATATATTAATTTATATTTTGTGGATGAGATTTGACTTAACTTGTACTGTTAAGAATATAGACTTGAGCGCTCTATAGCATAAGAGCATACTTGAGGGGTTCCCTTATAGAGGAGTTTTTCTTGAGTATGTGCCAACTGGACAAGTTACGTGCTTGTCCCATTAGTTTTGGGACTGGAACGTGAAAGTAACCTTAAAACCCTAACCCTAAATAACCATAACCATAAAACCCTAACACTAACCTTAACCTTTGAATCCTAACCCTAAAATACTTAACCATAATCTAAATTATTTTAATGTCGACCATTTTACAGATGGCTGGCCAAAACGATAGATGTATTTCAGGTGGGCCCAAAACTGACATTATTATTTAACAACACCAAACCCACTTATCTAGTTTGGTATTTTCTGGCAAGTATATTTTTTATACATTTTAAATGTGTTAATTATACGATTATATATTTTTACATATCCATCAATAAAAATATATTTATATTTATATATAGCTATACGATTCTAGTATCGATATATGATTGCGAGAGCATGGCATATGGCGGTACGAGAGAAATACGATGAATGAAAAGCTAACTAGAAAGCAATAACCATTGGTACATGACTTTGGCTTTCAGTATATTGACGGGCTATATTTCCTATGTCTTATTTGTTAGAATATTTTGGTGCGGCTATGGATTGAAAGAATATTCATATACATAAGTGGATAGAGTTACGTCAGTTGTATTTGTTGTGTGCAGAAGGATTTGCTTAAGTGTGGATCAGACGTATAAGATTTTTTTTTTTTGGGGGCCTTGATCTACATGTTCAATTGAGGAATTGGTATAGAGTTTGAATTATAAAGTATGAAGTTTCTTCTTTGGTCAGTTAATGCAGATGGAGGAGTATGTTCTTTTAAGTTTCGAGAACAAAAATTTTCTGAGTAGTGTATTATGTAGTGTCCCACTCCGCCCACTCCACGCGATGTATTAGTCAGGTTTGTTGGCTCAAAGGGCATGATTGGACTTGAATTCACGCTGCAAAATCATGTAGAGAGCTTGGTGTTCGAGATGAAAGGCTATTCTTTATGGTGGATGATTTTAATCCTTTTCTCCTTTACCTTCACACTTAATAAAAATATTACTAGTCTTTGCTTCTGTATGCCATAAGTTCGTTAATGCTAGTAATATCATTGTTGTTAACTTGTTATATAGAACATAGAATATTATATTATTGTTATAGACATGCGAATATAGTATTGTTGATTATGTTATCATATAAAATATTATACTGATGTTATTGACATGTAAAATATTATACTTTTGTTGCATGGAAATGAATGTGTAGAGAAAGATTTAGGACCATTGAGTTGTCAAGGTAGAAATTCCTCGAATAGGAAATGGTATGGATGTAGTACGGACCACGGATTGTATGGGACAAAATAGGTTGCCAATCAGAACATCAAATGGAAGTTGGGATATCACAAGTATAAACTATTGTATAGTAGAGATTTAGGTCGCTTTATTTCAGTTTTTATACCATATATATGTTTTTAGTTAAATGTTCACATATTTGCATGGTTATAGACAACTTGTGCAAAATATTTTGATTCCTCAATGATCGTCGAGGCATCGGGATCAAATTTGGCCTAGGAGAAAAAGGGATAACTGTACTGACGTACTAGCATGTAGTTACTTAAGAACTTATAGTTGGGCTGGCTACCCACACTGAAAGGATCATCGACACATGTTAATGCCAATCTGTTTGCAGATGCTAATGTCAATCTTTTTGCAGGTCTATCATGTTATTTGTAGGGACGAAAGCACGACACATTTATATTTTATGAAGGCTAACAATTGATGCATGGACACACTTGTGACATATTTATATATTTTAAACGATAACATGGTTTACATGAAATAATGGTAGCATTGGGTAAGATTCACTATGTCAAGAGACACATTTACGTTCATGTATATATCTATCTATGAAGTTGTTAATCGATGACATCCTTATGTTACATACATATGAATTATAATTGATCCTAAGGCAAGAATAGAAAGACCACATAATAATATTTACCTTTTACATGATTACCGTGTTAGTTTAGGTGATTTGGCTAGAGACCACTTACTAGTTCATTCCCAATATGCTGACCCCTCTTCCATATATATAGGGAGTCACTTGGACGTATTGAGGCATTATAGCTAGATTGACAAGTTAAAACTGTTCGGCTGGAGATGCTATTATTTTTTGTGTATAGGACATAATGTATGAAATATCGTTGATTGTATAGTTTTTTTGAGTTGTAAGTCTTGTTGCATCGTTGATTGTAATAATATCTACTAATTGTAATCAAGTTGTCCTTTTGGCCTTGAGCCATTGCAATTCTGTTATAAATTACCAATAAAGAAAATTATTTTTGTATATCTTGTGTTTATTCAACTTTTCTGTATATTTTTTGAATACAATGACTTTATTCTTGAGATGTTTTATTGATTGTGATTGATCTTGCCTTGTACAAGTGTTATTTAGACTTGTACGACATCACGTCCAGTGGCGACTTTCGGTTCTATAGAGATGAGACTTGACAACATAGACATTAACATTAAACTTTATACCTAATTTTTATCCATTGTAACCTCAGTGTTGATACTATGTCTAGATCCATTTAATTGCTCGAAGACAACTAAACCCAATTAAGCTTGTACCGCCTAAATCTGATGGTGGCTCCACACCAATGTACTTTATATCTAGCTCACCAGGAGATAACTGGTCATAAAAATATATAGGATCACCTGTAATAGGTAGCCCTAGAATATTTTTCACATTCGCTAGCATGATCTTCATCTCACCCACCGAAAGATGGAAAGTGTTCCATTGGGGTCACCACTTAACATTCAAAGTGACTTAAGATCAAGTCTTTATCATGTTGTATTTGTAGGTCGTATACATATTGAAACCCAAAGGCATGCAACAAGGTCTTTTTGGGAGCTAGTCAGCTCCCATGTGTTGTGGTTCCTTTGGTACCGCTACATGCCATGCTTTCGCAATTGTAGATTGACTCTAGAATTGTGTAACTATAGCTAAAATATGTAGATTTTTTTAATGTCAGATATATGAAAAATATACAATTATATAACTAACACAATTGAATTTAGAAAAATTACATGTCCAAAAAATATCATGCTAGATATGTGGGTCTTACGCAGCTGGATAATGACGTCAATAGTGAGTCCACATGGAATACATCCGTCATTTTGACTAGCCATCTGTAAAATGACCGTGTCAAAATGATTATTGTTGGATATTTTAGGTTTACGTATATGGTTGGAGTTAGGATTAGGATTAGAATTATGATTTTAGGGTTATGATTTTAGGGTGTGTAAATTATAAATTACCTAATTAAATAAATAAATTTGATAATAAAAACTAATTTTATAGAAATAAATAAATTTACTTTTATTTAAAAAAATCTAGGCTAAATTTCAACTTGATACCCTCACAAATTCAAGTTTTTCAACTTAATACTTAAACTGTAATATTAGACAACTTAATATCCTAACTATAATTGTACAACTTAATACCAAAACAGTGTTAATAGAAAATCCTAAATAACAAAAATATCCCCACATTCTCTCCCCCCCCTCTCCCTCTCCCTCTTGTTTTTCTCCCCAATTGTAGATTCAGATTGAACCCAAACTACCGTCGGGGGGGAGGAGGGAGACAGGAGGCTAGGGTTCGGGTTAGGGAAGAGGAGGTTGAACAAGGATACGTGGCAGGATGGGGAGTAACGACTAGGGGTGAACATTATTCGACTTTGGACCGAAAATCGAACCAAACCGAATCGAATAAGAGATTCGGTTCGGTTTAAAAAAAATTCGATTTGGTTCGATTTCAGTTTTGAAAATACTATAATTTCTTATTCGGTTTTGGTTTCAGTTTTGGATTTCGGAATCGGTCCAAAATCGAAAATCGAATAAGAAAATTTAGCTTATATATATATATATATATATATATATATATATATATATATATATATATATATATATATATATACTAAATATATCTAGGTATATTTATTTAGTATATATATTAAAAAACCACAAATAAACCAAAATACCGAATAAACCAAAAACTGAACCGATTTAATTCGGTTCGGTTTGGTTCGATTATGGTCGAATTCGGTTCGGTTTCGGTTTTGTTTATTCAGTTTTCGGTCAAATTTGGTTTTTCTAATTCGGTTCAATTTTGCACCGAACCGAACCAATGCTCACCCCTAGTGACGACGATAACAACAATGGTCTCGTCGGGAGATGAGGAAGAAGGGGAGGGGAGGAGAGGAAAGGGCAGGAGGAGGAGTGGCGAGGAGTGGCGATGGCGGTTGCAGTGGTCCCATCGGGAGATGAGGAGGGAGGAGAGGAGGTTTGGGATGAGGGGAAAGGGCAGGAGGAGGCGTGGCGAGGAGTGGCGGGGAGTGGCGGGGAGTGGCGACGGTGGCAACAACGATCCCGTCGGCGAGGAGGCAGGAGACGAGGAGGGAGTGGAGGGGTCCGGGGTGTCACGCCCCGATCTTCGCAGGAATCAGCCGTCCCCGCTAGGCGCGAATCACCGTACCAGCGCCCCCGCGAGACGATCGTTTCCATTGGGATGTGATGTCGTGCGAGCCTAGGGTTGCGCCACACAAGGCAACATCGTTAAAGTTATGGCTATCATCGAATTGATCGAGTACGTAGCGGAGGGACAGTATTGTAAACAATAATCCATCTGAGTATACAGGATAAATCAGAAGGCACGAGGTTCTCTGAATACAATGGCATCATTCCATATATTATGTCCCTCGATACAAAAGCAGCTCAAAGCAATCGATACGGCTCAAGCCATCGAAACCAGATTTTTGGGTCTTGGGGATGAGGCTCGCCTATCGCTTCCTCGGACGATCCAGCACCTGCGAACAAGCAAACTGTTAGTGGGTTAGCACTTTGGAGAAAGTATTGGTGAGTCTAAAATCAACGAACAGAAGCAACATTCAATAAAACCAACACTAAGTAATTATGTTATAAAATATTATATTACTAGTGATATTTCTAGTTTTACCTATGTTCATTACATGCAGCATAGGAACGACACAGGAACGGAATCATATTACTTCTTTTTGGAAATATCTTTGAAATCAGAGTTTGTTTCAATACAACCAAACATTTGAGGCAAACAGTTCAAGCACGATGTACAAATCTGGGTGTGCACAGCGTGTCTCGTGAACTATATTCAAAGACTCTAAGGATAATACAGCATTTAGGAACTATCATTCAATCAAGCATACAAGTTGAACTAACAACAAGATGTCGATCCCCGAGAAACTCAGGATCAGTAGCGGTAATCCAGCTAACCAATGACTCCTTTATCTGATGCTATTAGCAGCTGTGACTATGGTTCAACTCTGCACTAATAGCCATTGTTCGACCGATGCGAATGTATGAATCACTATCAGATAAACTCTAATATGCACATATTCATGAACATGCAGGCTGAAAATATAAACTCTTTGTGTTTCTTACCCCTTGCCGATCGATTATTCCTGTAGCAGACATACAAGTTAGCAACAATTTGCTTATATAAACATATGGTTCTCTTTTCCTGTCCGTCTCTGCATCAAACAGTTAGGTATGCAAGAAGGCTAGCCTAGCATGCTCCCTAACTACCTGAATGCAGCTATCTCCATGAACAAGCTAACTTCTCTAACACAGACTCAACTCTTCTCAACAGAAGTACCGCCTCCCATCTAATAGCCACGTTCCCCTGGATCTCGTAGGACCAGAACATCAGGACGCACTATTAGTCCCACCCTAGCAATCTCCATTCACCAGTCTAATAGCCACACCCCAAGCTCAAGGCGCACTATTAGCCTCCAAACCTATCGTTTAGCCTCCATCCATTGCAAGCTCCCTCTATAATAAGCATATCATATTCCATAATATTAATACAACGTGACAAAACAAGCTTTCAATCCACACATCTCTTATCTAATAGCCACACCCCCTATATCCCGTAGGACCGGAACATCAGGGCGGGCTACTAGTCTCTTCACAAACAAGACAAGCATTTACTCTTATAACAAACAAGCACACATTTCATCAAGCTTTAGCATCCAAGACAAGAAATTATAAACACGATAACAAGCAAACATATGAATGATCCTTTAGTTGCAGCTAGCATGGCACGAGTCTATTTATCTCTTCAAGTTAAATATGCAGTTCTACTCTTTCCTTAGCAGGGCAAGGTTTATTCGATAGCAGTGTCAGTATAACTAGAATACAATATGTCTTTCTTATACTTAGCATGGCAATAGTTCTATCTCTTTTAGGCAGGCAGGTTCTTGTTCTATTATTCATGCAACTTATCTTATTAAGCAAACAAGCAATTCAAAACTCAGATTCATTATTAAGGCGTGCAAGAATCAGAGAATGAAGTTTCTGCCCACTTACCTAGATCAGTCATCTCCTAGTTCAGCAAGGAGCTCTTCAAGAAGGTTTTCTTTTTGAGTCAGCAAATTGATATCTCTTGTACATAGTGCCGATGTGGAGCGGGGCACTACACGGGGAGAAGGAGGCAGTGAGGAGAGTGGCATGGCAACTTTAGAAGCATAGAAAATCTAGATCCATGTGCTTAACAAACATGCGTCCCACAGTCAACTCAGAAGAAACCAGGCCGCAGGATGACCATGCGGCCAAGAAAAAGCAGCATACATGCACCCCCAAATATTTGTCTCATAAAGGCCAGACACCAAGATTATGTCTGTCACAGAATCCTGACAAAAAGATTTTCTGAATACCTCGAAAGATATGAACACACTAAGCGACAAGAAGCTCTTGTCGGAGAATAATAACTTTTGACAAGCATGCAATGCCACGTGTATGAGGCCTCATACGTCCCGGACTCCATACGCTCCAAGAACTCTGGCCCTATGCGTCCCAAATACCATACGCTCTATGTGACTCTGGCCCTCTGTATTCCAGACTCCATGCGTTCCATGCAACTTTGGCCCTCTGCATTTCAGACTCCATGTATTCCATGCATCTCTGGCCCCATGCATTCCAGATTCTACGCATCCCATGTGCCTCTAGCCCCATGCATTCCAGACGCCATACGTCCCACGCATCTCAGACTCATTGCGTCTAATGTGGCTAGGTTCCCTGAGACAAAATCTTTCTGTTACGATTCTCTCCAACTGAATGCGGTTCACGTGTCAAGCTGACCAAGTCACGCAAATAGGAGACACAAACTGCCAGGATCTCCAACAACAGCAAATTCTCTACAAAACGTCCACGTGGCAGCTTGCCCTAGACTCAACCCATACTATGCGCCCACAGTTGCAACCGTATTATGTTGAAGGAGCCCCTTGCGGCCACCAAATAGAAGCACATGCGGCACCTATTATCACGACCCGCACCCGGTGTAGGGATGTAAGTTGGGAACAACGCCCAGCCTACGCCGCAGCATCGGCGGTAGAACGATATCTTGGTCAACTATACTATATAATTATCTCACAAAATTGCATAATCCTCCAATAATATCTTAACTCCAAGAAGAGAGTAATCAACTTAATTCAACACAATACTCAATCATATTTCTATGGCACGAGAAGATATCACAGAAGTCTAACATAACTATACAGTTAAAAATATAACAACAACAAATAGAAATAATATCCAAAAACAAATATATGTCGGAAACAAATCCGGTACCAATATGCTAAAGAGAACTAACTATGCTAACTAGTGAATCCGACTAAATATCCCGGCAATTACTCCAGAACTAGTGGGTCCAAGTCTGCACCATATATAGGCTGTGGTCCGTAATATGTCGGACACCAATCTCCCGGATCCTCTGAAAAATATTTCCAGTCAGGAATGGCGCGAAGTACAACCCAATAGCAATTCCAATTAATTGACAAAAAACTATAAAGCAATAAAATAGAAGATGCTATCTACGGTGAGAATATAACTGATAATCAAGAACAATAAGAGAATAGGCAATACTAGCAACAAAATATAATCAATGCGTACAAAAATAAAGGAATGAACTATAATGTCAGAATAGAACAAGGTAATCAATGAACTAAATAATAGAATCTACAATAACTATGTGTTTTGAGATAGTAACTAAATATGTGATCGGCCTGGGAGATTCAATGATTACACTAAGGAGCTAACTCAACCATACATGAATTGCATGGTTAGCCAATGATTATACTACTAGCCGATAGTTTCTTGATCATATATTTAATTGGTATTTCTTTCTCCTCGACTGATATGATGGATCAAATCATGACACGTCACTAGCCAATGTATCCAATGTTTAATCTACCATATTCAATGTTATCCAATACCAACAAGGATAGTATTCGACACCATCTCCATAATCAAGGCAACATCTCATGACTGACGATCCAATAACAATATTAATCCGTGTACCATCGTATCAAGAATCATAAGTAACATATCTAAATACTTGAATTATAGTGATAATCAAATAATGGAAACTATCAGAGAATGTACTCGCCTGTGGTCCAGAGCAAATGATGCAAAACGGTATCCGAACTGGTATCACAGATCTATATATGGAATATTGCATTAATACAAGTTTTTTGGAATAAAAATAAATTAAACTAGTCAACTTCTATATCATAAAGCCATTTCTATGTCAAAAGTCAAAGTCGGTCAACTCTAAGTCAACTATGGTCAACTATAGTCAAACTATGGTCAACTACCTATTTTTAGGTTGCATAAGTCTAAACAAAAATATTGGGTTCAATACTAAAGTCTAGGTCACAAAAAGCTATATCTTAGGATACTAGGATACCGTATCTCTGGATACGTAAATACAATAGGTAAAACATACATACACATATTGTCAAACAATATTAATATATATATACAATCTTAATATTAAATGGATACCTTGGTTTTGAACCAACTTGGTATCACAAAACTAAACCAATATTGATACCCAAACCCAATACCTTGGGTATCCCCAATTACCTTGGCATTTACCTTGGTATCTCAAGGTAATGCCATCTAGTATATATTACCTACCCAATCTCTAAACTATAGGCTAATATGTATTTATCTAATACAACTACTAGGTATAAATATTAACATTTACTAATACCTAATTACCTATTACTACTAACATATTTTATATACTAATACATAGATACTAACTTAACATATGATATACATCTACTAACTTATCCCATAATATAGTATATGTTACACTAAATATTATACATATAGTATATTAAAATACAAATAGCAATTAGGAACATGTTTACATATATATTAACCCCCTATATATACTATATATATAACTATTATATATAAATAACTACTATTAATAAAAACTGCCAAACTGTCGCTAAAGTCGCTGCCCACTGTCGCTGAAACTCACCGATACTGCTGATACTCTGTTATTTTAGCGACGGTTCTGCTGCTATCACTAAATTGATGTCGCTGCTGCTGCTGTATGCTATTGCTGCTGCTTCTGCTGCTGTTGCTGCTGCTTTCGCGACGCTACTGCTGCTGTGCTGTTTGCTACACTGCTGCTATTGCGACGCTTGTTGCTGCTGCTGTCGCTATTGCCTCCGCTGCTGCTGCTGTCCTGTTTGCTGCTGTCGCAGTTGCTATAATCTTTCGTTGTAGCTCTGTTCTCCTCTTATATATATATATATATATATATATATATATATATATATATATATATATATATATATTATACTAAACATATGTATATAACTACAAATAACTAACTATACATAGACACATACATCTATATGTACTTAATACCTACATAGTAATATACACATACATAGTAACATATTTATAACAATACCCATACATATACGTATATATAAACACATACACAATATAATTACATATACATACAAGTATATATATATATATATATATATATATATATATATATATATATATATATATATATATATATATATATATATATATATAACAACGTATAAGTATATCTACTATATTATATATACATATAATACCACCTATAAATATATATCTACATGTAGAAAAATAGCTACATAATAAATATACACATATAGTATATACATAGGTAGATAGATCTAAGACACAATATTACATAAATATAATATATATTCACCACCATATACATATATACATAACAACCACATATATATATACAAAAATTAGTAGATCTTACATATGTAGAATAACTACATAAATATACAACATATATATATAATAGATATATAGGTCTATGATATTTAATACATAAATATATAACAATAATATATGCATATATATACATATATATAATTACACAATACCAAGGCCAAGAACACAAGAGAAAATAGATCTACAATTAAATTGCACACACATGGAACGTATCATCCCGTATCCCACTAGATCTAGGATACGCATACAACACGAGTCCACCACACATCCAAACGTACGTCGAAGGACACGAACAAGTCATAAATATTATTTATGAATAATACAAAGAGTCAAATATAAATCTACGTGTCCGTACCAAAATGTGACATGCTCAAAGTCCCGTGTCGGAGAGAAAACCCCCAAATCAACACGTATCACCAAATTATTGGGATACGACCTACACGTACCCAATTATGGACACGACACTAGGCCCAAACACACAAGCACATACCAAATTGATCTATAGGACCAATTAACACACACAACAATTGTCAATCTCGGAATTCCCCCAAAATGACACAAAAAGTATCATAACTTTCTCAATAGGCCTCCTATGAACACAAACCAAATCCTATGGGTAGCCAATGCATATGGGTTAATTTTTCATGGTTAAATCTCGGATTTAGAACCTAAATTAAGGGGGGAACTAAATTATACCTATTGGGAGATGGATTCCCAATGAAACTTCCATTTTGGTGAAATGAGCCTTCAACTTGTAGATCCTTACTCCTCTTTGTAGATCCTTACTTTCTCCTTCTAGATCCTTGCTCTTCTAGTCTCCAATGATGATTTGGGAAGAAATTTGGTGGAAATTTGGTAGAGATTTGATGGAATTTGGTTGAGGAAAATTTTAGATCTAGATTTAAAATAAAAAATAAAGAGAGAGAAAGTTTTCATCCCCTTTATATAGGCCTCACTTGCCCCCTCCCTCAAGCTACTATGTAAAGTCTAAAATACCCCTTGGGGCTTCTCATGAAGAAATTAATTAAGGAGAAAATGTTCTAGTCTAATGGGTTTAACTTAATTAATCATCCTCCTAATAAATGAGCTTCTAATTATTTGGCTCAAATCTAACTAAAATTAAATGTTGGGTCCATGGATCTATTCTAAACTAGTTAGGTCCACTAACACAAGTCCAAAATAAATCTAACATGCTAACAATAAATAAATAATATAATATAATAAATAAATATTTAACATGCACAATATTTAATTAATTATGAAATGACCAAAATATCCTTTCCTAGAAAATACAGTAGTGACAAGTCTACCCGCCTTAGAATAATTTTATCCTCAAAATTTAAGGGTGATCGTACTCCTTCTAGGTCAAACCTCCAGTAATCATAGTCTAATAAGGTCTTATCTAAAATCACACAAAGAACAGTACTATACAAAGAACAACATGCATGGTCATGGTCTCCGTCTATCTTATTACTGTTGTCTCTATCAGGGTATTCTATTAGCTATACTAACTATATAACATAAGCATCCAAAAGGTACTAAAGAAATAGTTAATCAAAATAAATGAAAGGAACAAAAATAAAGAATAAAACTCGCTAATCCATCACATGTAGTATCGGTCTCTTCGACCGTCATCACAAATGCTCCGCCCTGCCGAGGTAGCTCCCTCTGCGGGTGATGAGCAATCTGCGGTACTACAGGTGGCCTAACTACACCTCTCTGCCCTCGATCTGTACCCTGGCCTAGACGTTGAAGTGTCCAGAGATAATCCTTCACCATATGCTCCGTTGATCCACAATGTAAGCACGCTCCAAGTCTCTTTCTACACATCTCCCAAGTGTGCCCAGTCTTCTTATAATAAGTGCATTGAGGAGCCTGTTGCACCTGTCTCTGAGGCTGCTGTGGTATCTGCTGTACTGGAGCTTATACTGGAGCAACAATTGGTTCTTGTATCTGATATTGCTGCTGATGAGCTCCGAACTGTAATAAAACTGATGTCGGTCCCACACTGCTACTGGCATCCCCAAACATATCACGGTCCCTCTTCGGCTTCAAGTTCCATTTCCGCTCGACCTTGCGTGCCTCCGAAAGTATCTCAGAATACGTCTCGTAGAAAGACGGAATGAGAATCTTCACTTTCCAATTCAGACCCTCGCAGAAACGGATAGCCTAAACTTCTGGCTCTCTCACCAAGTACTCCGTAAATTGACTCAGCCTCCCAAACTCTGTGGTATACTCCTCTACGGACATGCTCCCTTGTGTAAGGCTCTCAAACTGCCTTCCTAATTTTAATCTGTCCGTCCGAGCAAAGAACTTCTTCTTAAAGAGATCCTTGAACACCTTCCAAGACTGCCCCACATCCGTAAGAAGTGGCTCGTTCCTGAACCAAGTGCGGGAAACTTCGAACAGTTGAAGTCCTACTGCCTCAACCTTCAGATCCTCTGCAAGATAGGACACCTTTATGAGATGCTCGATATCTTCAAGCCAATCGTCAGCATAGACTATACCCTCTGTCCCCTTGAAAACTCGAGGCTCAAGCTTTTTAAAATTTTGAATTTTGCCTGGCTCGAGCTGAACATCATGTGGAGCCTCTCTCTGAACTGCTGTAATAGCTACCTGATGGGCATTTTTTATACTCTGTCGCATCATATCTGACTGCCTATGCTGAGCCTCTATCTGTGCCCTCTGTAACTCCATCATCTTTTTAAACAGTGCAACCATCGGTACGATATCTCCAGAAAATGGAGGTGGTGGAAGTCCCTCCGAAGCAACTGGAGTAGTCCTCGTAACAGGTGGAGGAGAACCCCCGAAGGCAGTTGAGACTCCTACATGAACTAATGTCGTAGGAGGTAGAAACCCTACTGCTTGAGTGGAAGATTGAGAGGTGGCAGACCTCGTAGAAACTGCTCCCGGTCGATGGGATCTAGTCTTCGACGACATCCTAAAGACAGGTAGGAATAAAAGAGATTAATTCGACATATGAGAAGATATTATCAAGGAAGGACAACAATATTCAAAGTATTCAGAAGGAATCAAAAGTAGCAATTCAATTCAGATTGGAATTCCTAGTTGTGATTGAGTATCCTTCTCTCATCCTAGTGTCCTATATCCTATATTCTATCGCAGGCTCGCAGTAGTACAACTAAGTCGTCGCACTACCACGACATCGCATAACTTGCGAAGCCTGACCTGCATGGGCCACCACTAAAAATGTGCCACGACCCGCACCCGGTGTAGGGATGCAAGTCGAGAACAACGCCCAGCCTACGCCGCAGCATCGACGGTAGAACACTGTCTTAGTCAACTATACTATCTAATTATCTCACAAAATTGTATAATCCTCCAATAATATCTCAACTCTAAGAAGAGAGTAATCAACTTAATTCAACACAATACTCAATCACATTTCTATGGCACGAGAAGATATCACAGAAGTCTAACATAACTATGCAGTTAAAAATATAACAGCAACAAATAAAAATAATATCCAAACACAAATATATGCCGAAAATAAATCCGGTACCAAAATGCTAAAGAGAACTAACTATGCTAACTAGTGAATCCGACTAAATCTTTCGGCAATCTCTCCAAAACTAGTGGGTCCAAGTCTGCACCATCTATAGGCTGCGATCCGTAGTACGTCGGACACCAATATCCCGGATCCTCTAAAAAATATTTTCCAGTCATGAATGGAGCGAAGTACAAGCCAATAGCAGTTCCAATTAATTGACAAAAACTATAAAGCAGTAAAATAGAAGATGCTATCTACGATGAGAATATAACTAATAATCAAGAACAATGAGAGAATAGGCAATACTAGCAACAGAATATAATCAATGCATACAAAAATAAAGAAATGAACTATAATGTCAGAATAGAATAAGGTAATCAATGAAATAAATAATGGAATCTACAATAACTATGTGTTTTGAGATACTAACTAAATATGTGATCGGCTTGGGAGATTCAATAATTACACTAAGGAGCTAACTCAACCATACGTGAATTGCATGGTTAGTTAGTAGCCAATAATTACACTACTAGCCGATAGTTTCTTGATAACATATTTAATTGGTATTTCCTCTGCCCCGACTGATATGATGGATTGAATCATGGCACGTCATTAGCCAATATATCCAATGTTTAATCTACCATATTCAATGTTATCTAATACCAACAAGGATAGTATCCGATACCATCTCCATAATCAAGGTAACATCCCATGACTGACGATCCAATAACAATACCAATCCGTGTACCATCGTGTCAAGAATCATAAGTAATATTTCTAAATACTTGAATTATAGTGGTAATCAAATAATAGAAACTATCAGAGAATGTACTCGCCTGTGGTCCAGAGCAAATAATGCAAAACAGTGTCTGAACTGGTGTCACAGACCTATATATGGAATATTGTATTAATACAAGTTTTTGGGAATGAAAATAAATTAAACTAGTCAACTTCTATATCATAAAGCCATTTCTAAGTCAAAAGTCAAACTCGGTCAACTCAAAGTTAACTATGGTCAACTATAGTCAAACTATGGTCAAACTATGGTCAACTACATATTTCTAGGTTACATAAGTCTAATACAAAAATATTGGGTTCAATACTAAAAACTAGGTTACAAAAAGCTATATCTTATGATACTAGGATACCGTATCTCTGGATACGTAAATACAATAGGTAAAACATACATACACATATTGTCAAACAATATTAATATATATATATATATATATATATATATATATATATATATATATATATATATATATATATATATATATATATATATATATATATATAATCTTAATATTAAATGGATATCTTGGTTTTGAACCAACTTGGTATCACAAAACTAAACCAATATTGATACCCAAATCCAATACCTTGGGTATCCCCAATTACCTTGGCATTTACCTTGGTATCTCAAGGTAATGCCATCTATTATATATTACCTACCCAATCTCTAAACTATAGGCTAATATGTATTTATCTAATACAACTACTAGCTATAACTATTAATATTTACTAATACCTAACTACCTATTACTACCAACATATTTTATATACTAATACATAGATACTAACTTAACATATGATACACATCTACTAACTTATCCCATAATATAATATATGCTACACTAAATATTATACATATAGTATATTAAAATACAAATAGCATAGGAACATGTTTACATATATATTAATACCCTATATATACTATATATATAATATATATAACTATTATATAGATATATCTATTATTAATAAAAACTGTCAAACTGTCACTAAAGTCGCTGTCCACTGTCGCTGAAACTCACCGATATTGCTGATACTCTGTTATTTTAGCGACGGTTCTGCTGATGTCGCTGCTGCTGCTGTATGTTATTGTTGTTGCTGCTGCTTTTGCGACGCTGCTGCTTTTGCGACGCTGCTGCTGCTTTCGCGAAGCTACTGCTGCTGTGTTGTTTGCTACATTGTTGTTGTTGCGACGCTTGCTGCAGCTGCTGTCGCTATTGCCTCCGCTGCTGCTGCTGTGCTATTTGCTGCTATCGCGGTTGCTATAATCTGTCGTTGTAGCTCTGTTCTCCCCTTCTATATATATGAATCTAATATATATATATAATATCTATTACACATAATATTATACTAAACATATGTATATAACTACAAATAACTAACTATACATATACACATACATCTATATGTACTTAATACCTACATAGTAATATACAGATACATAGTAACATATTTATAACAACACCCATACATATACGTATATATAAACACATACACAATATAATTACATATACATACAAGTGTATATATATATATATATATATATATATATATATATATATATATATATATATATATATATATATATATATATATATATATATATAATAACGTATAAATATATCTACTATATTATATATACATATACTACCACCTATAAATATATATCTACATGTAGAAAAATAGCTACATAATAAATATACACATATAGTATATACATAGGTACATAGATCTAAGACACAATATTACATAAATATAATATATATTCACCACCATATACATATATACATAACAACCACATATATATACAATAATTAGTAGATCTTACATATGTAGAATAATAACTACATAAATATACAACACATATATATAATAGATATATAGATCTATGATATTTAATACATAAATATATATAACAATAATATATGTATATATATACATATATATAATTACACAATACCAAGGCCAAGAATACAAGAGAAAATAGATCTACTATTAAATTGCACACACATGGAACGTATCACCCCGTATCCCACTAGATCTAGGATACGCATGCGACACGAGTCCACCACACATCTAAACGTATCCCGAAGGACACAAAAAAGTCATAAATATTATTTATGAATAATATGAAGAGTCAAATACAAATTTACGTGTCTGTGTCAAAATGTGACATGCTCAAAGTCCCGTGTCGGGGAAAAACCCCCCAAATCAACACGTATCACCAAATTATTGGGATACGACCTACACATACCCAATTATGGACACGACACTAGCCCCAAACATACAAGCACATGCCAAATTGATCTATAGGACCAATTGATACATACAACAATTGTCAATCTCGAAAGTCCCCCAAAATTGACACAAAAAGTACCATAACTTTCTCAATAGGCCTCCTATGAACACAAAACCAAATCCTATGGGTAGCCTATGCATATGGGTTGATTTCTCATGGTTAAATCTCAGATTTATAACCTAAATTAAGGAAAAAAACTGAATTATACCTATTGGAAGATGGATTCCTAATGAAACTTCTAATTTGGGTGAAATAAGCCTTCAACTTGTAGATCTTTGCTCCTCTTTGTAGATCCTTGCTTCCTTCTTCTAGATCTTTGATCTTCTAGCCTCTAATGATGATTTGGAAAGGAATTGGATGGAAATTTGGTAGAGATTTGATGGAATTTGGTTGAGAAAAATTTTAGATCTAGATTTGGAATAAAAAATGGAGAGAGAGAAAGTTTTTATCTCCTTTATATAGGCCTCACTTGCCCCCTCCCTCAAACTACTATATAAAGTCTAAAATATCCCTTGGGGCCTCTTATGAAGAAATTAATTAAGGAGGAAAGGTTCTAGTCTAATGGGTTTAACTTAATTAATCATCCTCCTAATAAATGGGCTTCTAATTATTGGGCTCAAATCTAACTAAAATTAAATGTTGGGTCCATGGATCTATTCTAAATTAGTTAGCTCCACAAACACAAGTCCAAAATAAATCTAACATGCTAACAATAAATAAATAATACAATAAATAAATATTTAACATGCACAATATTTAATTAATTATGAAATGATTAAAATATTCTTTCCTAGAAAATATGGTCCAAGAAGACCCGCAAGACATGGGTTGCTGCCTCACCCAACTACAGAGCACGCGCTTCCAGTCTCTTTCTGTCGCAGGGACAGCACATTATGTATCCACTTCTTATGCGGCAGCCTCATCTAACAAGAAAAATGCTCAGCACCTGAAGACCCGCAGGACATGGGTTACAAAGAATACTGTGCCTCACCCAACTGCGGAGTATGCTCTCCCTCTCTCTCTGCCGCAGAGACTGTACATCATGCGTCAACCTCTCATTTGATAGCCTCTTCGGACAAGGAAAGTGCTCAGCACTTGAGCTCTGGCAGAGGAAAATACTATGATGCCAGGAGTTCGAGCACTAAGACACATTTCATGCTACCACGTTAAAAGCCACATGAGAAGGACTATGCGGCACCGCTTGGCAGCCACAAGTAGATGGTCGCATATTGTCACGCCCCAATCCTAAAATACCGAGGGACTAGACATGTGGCAATGGCCAGCAGCACACACCGATAGACAAACCCAATTTAATGGATCCATCGGGGCGTACTTAAGCTGTAATACAACAATAAGGGTCTAGATATACTGATCTCATCCACAGAAATGAATACAACAATATGAGAATCATCAAGCAAGATCAATCTCAATAAAATATAAACTCGGGGAAATAACCCGATAATGAGTCTGATACATCTGTCAAGATACAAGAATAAAGATAACTACAGCAAATACTGAGTATGGAAACAGTATATACCCAGAAGATACCCTCGGTGATCACTCGTCTACTGGATCTGGTACTGCACCAGTGCTTGCTCCTGCTTCTGCTCCTGGTAATGCTCCTGTCCCTTGTAACTCGGGGTCGATCTCATCTGCTAGTCCTGGGGACATAGTCCGGATCCAGGTCCTCAGGGGACATACAAGGTACAGAAAATACAAGCCAAAATAAATGCAGTGCAGCAATGAATGAACAATAGGATAAGTATATAACCAGCTAAGTGACATACAAGTGAGAGTTTTAGTCATACTCGGGCTGAGACTACTACAGGATCAGTGTCGGAGAAACCCATAGCAGTATTTTCTCGAAGGGCCAGAGCTGGTGCCATAGCTCTGTGTCAGAGACTAAGACACATCCAGATCTCAATATATATAATATAATATAATCAGCCTTTTGTATGGTAAATCTCTCCCCACCCAATGAAATCTCATGTCTCATGTCCATGACACGCAGGATCAAAACTAATGCAACAAGTCAGGATATAATCTAAGCATGTAAACTGTGTATGTCATAAACCTGTATCCTATACAGAATTACCATGAATATCTCAGGAAGATTCTGTCTCATGAATAGTGTCAAGTGTCCTGGGTATAATGTACTTGATAAGACAAGTACGAGGATGTAAAGGGTCACGAATGTCCATCTCTAGATGATAATACACAACACCGCGTACGATGTTGGCACCCGACTATAATCGGACGCTAAGTAAGTCACACGGTCCTAGGTCAAGCATGCACAACAATGTAAAAGAATCAAGAAAAATATGTAACAAGACTGCAAAGTTTGGCAAGGTGCACTTGCCTGTGGTCCTGGCTCCAACTTTAGCTCTGGTCTCAGTGTGATCTGCTGGTACCACTCCGGTTGCTGAAATAAATATCACCATTAGATTCAAAAAATATCAAACAGCTAGAAATGCCTGTCCTTACGTCCAATTTGGACACAGGGGCAAAAATGACATTTCCGGGCCAAAGCGGGGTCCACATGTGGGCCACTGTGCACCGAAAAGCGTGTCAGGGTCAAAGGTCTCCAAATTCGCCAAACTTAGTGTCAACAAGTCAGAAACGATAATACGAACCCAACGGAACTTCCAGAATTGGATTCCGATGAGCCGATCACAAAATCGCCCGTCAAGTGGAGCCTGTGGGGCCCACGATACGCAATTTTGTCAACGTTCTCAGAATCGAACCAAACTTGGGTCACAGGACCAGCATATTGCTACGAGTCCGATGGCGTAAGTTTCGTTTTGATCCGACGTGTGTACACAAAGTTACAGCGTGTTCCAGAACCGACGGATACGGGGCGTTGTCGGCGGATACGCGTTGATTCCGGTGTGCACGCACATCCGAATCGACTTCTGTGAAATCTCACACGACCGTATCAACGTCGCGCACATTTTGGTAAAGACCGCGTGCGACCAAGTCGTCCCGTTTAGCGGGGCGCTCTCAGTTCCGGGGTAAAACAGGACGTTATTTTTCCTATTTTTGGATCACGATTCGCGATCGCCACAGGACGCGATGCACCGAGCGGGTTGCACGAACATCGAGAGGGTTACACAGTCTATGCGTAGCAACTGACGGAATCGAAAACGGAGTTGCGAGGTGAGAGAAATTGTTACCTGAACAGGGCTCCGTGAAGGCCGATTTTCACGTGTCCGAGAGGAGATGCGACACGGGTAAACTGTGTCCGGTCTAGGGTTTCCGCTATGTCCGGGTTAGGGGATACGGTGTCCGAGTCAGGGCTGCCCGGCGGACACGGCGGAGGCAGAGTCGTCGGAGCTAGGGCGGAGCAAGGAGGGGACGCTGTGGAGGCGCTCGGGGAGGGGAGGTTGTGAGATGTTCTGGTCGGGTGACGATCTGAACGGGGGAGGACGACGGGAGGAGGTGTTAGGGTGGTGTTCCAGGCGAGGATGGCGAGGCAGTCGGGGGTGGAAGAGGATGGCTAGGGCAGAGGAAGAGGGAGACGGTCATCGAGGGTGGACGGGGTGACTGGGCCGAAGGAGGAGACGACACCGGAGGGCGAAGCCGGCGGGGAGGGTCTGCGGTGGAGGAGAGGAGAGAGGGAGGCGAGTCCAGGAGGCTAGGGCAGAGGGTCGGCAGCGGAGGGGGATCGTCGGAGGGGCTGCTGGGTGGTGCTCCAGGCGGAGCTAGGGTTTCGTCGAGGGCGGCCGGGATCTGGAGAAGGCAGTGCTGCGCTAGGGCACGAATGTCGAGGAAGGCGGTTGCGGCTACGCGGAGTACGAGGAGTATTTATATATCGCGCCGCCGGGTCGGAACAGTGTTTCCGACCCGGTTTGGGATTTGGGTTACGGTGGGTTTGGGTCCGGGTCGGGTTTGTCTCAGATCCGACCCGACCCGACCCGCTATGCTGGGTTTGGCCCGGTTTGGTCCAAGTTGGGTTTTGTTTGGTTTAATTCGGTTTATTTGAAATAAACCTGGTTTATTTAGGGGTTTAAATTGGTTTATTTTATAAACAGTTTTTAGGGCTTTAAATGGGTTTCCGGAGTCCAATAAATTACCGAAAATTACCCTATGTTCGGTTTTCCATCTTACACCATAAAATATTATTTCTATAATATTTTAATATTAATTAACAGCAATTAAAAATCATTTAATTATCAAAAGCCTAGGTTTTAATTACAAAAAAATCTCAGGAAATTCCAGAAAATTGTGAAAATTCAAATTTAGAAATTCCTGAAAATCAGGGGGCTTACAATCTACCCAACTTATAAAAATTTTGTCCTCGAAATTAAAGATATGGTAGGGTTCATCTATCCAATCTCACTTGATTATAGTCTGAAGGATTCCTCTTAAGTGAACACTGTGGTCTCTACCCAACTTAGAATTTACCCATCTATCATCTAAGGCTATACATCTAATAAAGCTATGCCCCCACTTATTTAATCATGCTATTGAATCCTCAAAGTCTTTAACACCAAACATATCACCTATGGTATTCCCTTAGTCATTTATAAAAGGGTCATCAAACAATGCGACCGGCCTGTGGGGTATATCTAGTACTATCTATATATCAAACTTATACCAAGCGCGATGTTTCATCTTTCCGAAATAAGGGAAGACAGAGATCAATAATAAAGAGTTCAAGGGTGAGGTAATAGAATAGAAGTATCGGGATCAAGGCGTTTAAAGAATTCAAATGGGAATTGTTAAGCAGTTGTGGATTGAAATCCGATTCTGGTAATTCTCCGTTCGCATGCTCGTATTAGTACAATTATGTAACCGATACGATATGTCAGACATGTCCAGGGCAAGTTTATTCGTCTACTAATCACTATATATCTCAATCCACGTAAAATAGTATTACGAAGGCGAATCAAGCGCACTAAGGTTGGCCAGACCGTAATATACTGAATCTGAATAGACAATTGTATTAGTGTACATGTCCACTAATACATATGTCATGAACAAGCTCGATAAAGAATAAGCTTGCAAAACTAGGCTATAGAATAGCAGCATAAGTCAAGGTAGTACAGCAATATAAGTATGCTAGATGATGATAAAAGGAGGTACAAATCAATCAAGTTCACAAAACAAAAATAAACAAGCAACCATAATAATAACAGACTCTACAATCTCTACAGTTATCATACAACCTCCTTGTCTAAGTCGCTAGTCGACCAAATAGGGCAAGGACCTCTAAATTCTATTGTCTGAATTGCCACTATCTTCTTATACAAGTCTATAGTTGTGTCATCCTAGTTCACTTCATCAATAGGTCGATAGGGCTAGGTGGTACTAGGGTATGAGGTACACTACCTAACTTAGAACAATAATCTATTACTGAAATTGTCTTAAGGATACCGTGAAAACTCTTGTTTAAGGTCTACGATAAGGGGTCTTGGTACTTATTAGAGTATACATAGGTCATGGTCGTCTTAAGCCTTAGTCTTAGTGCCTATAGAACAAGTGTCGATAGTGAGGATAGAAGAGTTACTGGCCGTCAAGGGTAAGGGATCTAACTTGTGTCGAGGTGGGGGTACTAATTACGTAACTTAAAGCTAAGGGGTAATCATTAAATGATAACCTAACTGTCAAGTTCTAATTACCAATCACCTAGAAAAATAAAAATTTAGAGTAACAACCAAAATAAATAATAAGAAGCGCACAGGAATCAAGGCAGGATGTAAGTCAAGAAATTAATTCGAATCCGATATAGATGTCAGGAACGATTCAAGCAAGTGGATGAGATTCAAAAACTTATCCTATTCTTATTGCAGGCTTGCTCGGTCCCTAAGTTAAAACCGAACAATTTAGTCGTTGACCTGCATGGGCCACCACAAAAACCATGTCATGCCCCAATCCCAAAATACCGAGGGACTAGACACGTGGCAATGGCCAACAGCACACACCAATGGACAAACCCAATTTAATGGATCCATCGGAGCATACTTAAGCTGTAATACAACAATAAGGGTCTAGATATACTGATCTCATCCACAGAAATGAATACACCAATATGAGTCATCAAGCAAGATCAATCTCAATAAAATATAAACTCGGGGAAATAACCCGATAATGAGTCTGATACATCTGTCAAGATACAAGAATAAAGATAACCACAACAAATACTGAGTATGGAAACAATATATACCCAGAAGATACCCTCGGTGATCACTCGTCTACTGGATCTGGTACTACTCCAGTGCTTGCTCCTACTTCTGCTCCTGGTAATGCTCTTGTCCCGTGTAACTCGGGGTCGATCTCATCTGCTAGTCTTGGGGACATAGTCCGGATCCAGGTCCTCAGGGGACATACAAGGTACAAAAAATATAAGCCAAAATAAATGCAGTGCAGCAATGAATGAACAATAGGATAAGTATATAACCAGCTAAGTGACATGCAAGTGAGAGTTTTAGTCATACTCGGGCTGAGACTACTACAGGATCAGTGTCGGAGAAACCCATAGCAGTATTTTCTCGAAGGGCCAGAACTGGTGCCATAGCTCTGTGTCAGAGACTAAGACACATCTAGATATCAATATATATAATATAATATAATCAGCCTTTTGTATGGTAAATCTCTCCCCATCCAATGAAATCTCACGTCGCATGTCCATGACACGCAGGATCAAAACTAATGCAACAAGTCAGGATATAATCTAAGCATGTAAACTGTGTATGTCATAAACCTGTATCCTATACAGAATCACCATGAATATCTCAGAAAGATTATGTCTCATGAATAGTGTCAAGTGTCCTGGGTATAATGTACTTGATAAGACAAGTACGACGATGTAAAGGGTCACGAATGTCCATCTCTAGATGACAATACACAACACCGCGTACGGTGTTGGCACCCGACTATAATCGGACGATAAGTAAGTCACACGGTCCTAGGTCAAGCATGCACAATAATATAAAAAAATCAAGAAAAATATATAACAAGACTGCAAAGTTTGGCAAGGTACACTTGCTTGTGGTCCTAGCTCCAACTGTAGCTCTGGTCTCCGTGTGATCTGCTGGTACCACTCCGGTTGCTGAAATAAATATCACCATTAGATTCAAAAAATATCAAACAGCTAGAAATGCCTGTCCTTACATCGAATTTAGACACAGGGGCAAAAATGACATTTCCGGGCCAAAGCGGGGTCCACATGTGGGCCACTGTGCACCGAAAAGCGTGTCAGGGTCAAAGGTCTACAAATTTGCCAAACTTAGTGTCAACAAGTCAGGAACGATGATACGAACCCAACGGAACTTCCAAAATTGGATTCCGATGAGCCGATCACAAAATCGCCCGTCAAGTGGAGCTTGTGGGGCCCATGATACGCGATTTTGTCAACATTCTCAGAATCGAACCAAACTTGGGTCACAGAACCAGCGTATTGCTACGAGTCCGATGGCGCAAGTTTTGTTTCGATCCGACGTGTGTACACAAAGTTACAGCGTGTTCCAGAACCGACGGATACGGGGCGTTGTCGGCGGATACGCGTTGATTTCGGTGTGCACGCACATCCGAATCGAGTTCTGCGAAATATCGCACGACCGTATCAACGTCGCGCATGTTTCGGTAAAGACCACGTGCGACCAAGTCGCCCCGTTTGGCGGGACGCACTCAGTTCTGGGGTAAAATAGGGCGTTGTTTTTCCTGTTTTTGGATCGCGATTCGCGATCGCCACAGGACGCGATGCACCGAGTGGGTTGCACGGGCATCGAGAGGGTTACACAGTCTACGTGTAGCAACTGACGGAATCGAAAACGGAGTTGCGAGGTAAGAGAAATTGTTACCTGAACAGGGCTCCGTGAAGGCCAATTTTTCCGTGTCCGAGAGGAGATGCGACACGGGTAAACTGTGTCCGGTCTAGGGTTTCGGCTGTGTCCGGGTCAGGGGATACGGTGTCCGAGTCAGGTCTGCCCGGCGGACACGGCGGAGGCAGAGTCGTCGGAGCTAGGGCGGAGCAAGGAGGGGACGCTATGGAGGCGCTCGGGGAGGGGAGGCTGTGAGATGTTCTGGTCGGGTGACGATCTGAACGGGGGAGGACAACGGAAGGAGGTGTTAGGGTGGTGTTCCAAGCGGGGATAGTGAGGCAGTCGGGGGTGGAAGAGGATGTCTGGGGCGGAGGAAGAGGGAGACGGTCGTCGAGGGTGGACGGGATGACTGGGCCGAAGGAGGAGACGACGCCGGAGGGCGAAGCCGGCGGGAAGGGTCTGCGGTGGAGGAGAGGAGAGAGGGAGGCGAGTCCAGGAGGCTAGGGCAGAGGGTCGGCAACGGAGGGGGATCGTCGGAGGGGTTGCTGGGTGGTGCTCCCGACGGAGCTAGGGTTTCGTCGAGGGCTGCCGGGATCTGGAGAAGGCGGCGCTGCGCTAGGGCACGAATGTCGAGGAAGGCGGCTGCGGCTATGCGGAGTACGAGGAGTATTTATATGTCGCACCGCCGGGTCGGAACAGTGTTTCCGACCCGGTTTAGGATTTGGGTTACGGTGGGTTTGGGTCCGGGTCGGGTTTGTCTCAGATCCGACCCGACCCGACCCGCTATGCTGGGTTTGGCCCGGTTTGGTCCAAGTTGGGTTTGGTTTGGTTTAATTCAGTTTATTTGAAATAAATCTGGTTTATTTAGGGGTTTAAATTGGTTTATTTTATAAACAGTTTTTAGGGCTTTAAGTGGATTTCCGGAGTCCAATAAATTTACCGAAAATTATCCTATGTTCGGTTTTCCATCTTACACCATAAATTATTATTTTCATAATATTTTAATATTAATTAACAGTAATTAAAAATCATTTAATTATCAAAAGCCTAGGTTTTAATTACAGAAAAATCCGAGGAAATTCCAAAAAATTGTGAAAATTTAAATTTAGAAATTCCTGAAAATCAGGGGGCTTACACGTATGGACAAAACATCCATCGTAGTTTCATCTTCAGCCCAATCTCATGCAGCGCTAACTCCATGCGCCTTGCTGAAAAAGGGGAAGATGTGAACTTGGACTCTTTAAACTATGCACCGGCGCATGCTAGGACGAAGAAGTCTAGGGCAATGCGAGCTCGCCAAGCTTAAGAAATTGCTCACTCGATCGACCGTCAGCAGGCGCCGCTTATTATACGTGCCCCTGACGAAAAGTCATACAAAATCGGCATGTGCGTCCAGCCCGCAGTGGCAATCGGACAGGGTTGACCTAAAGAGTCTTTTGTTGGCAACTTGGGGCTTGTTCTTATACGAACCCCAAGCCAAGAAGCAAAATCAATGCCTACACACCAGTGTGCTCGGTCTACCCGGGCTCATAAGAAGGATGCAAAGGTGAATCGGCCCTCGTTCGACTAGTGCAATATAATCAATCATAAGCGCAAAGTGAGGGAAACAACTACGACATATGACGTGTCCTCCCCAGGACATCACTGTGCCAATATTATCATAAACTGCTACTACAACAAAGTAGCAGTACCTACAAACAGGCAGTCGATATTCTAATAGATGCAACCAAAGGCACCCACCCAGCTACAACCTGGAGAAAAGGTGCAAGCACCAGAGGAAGAGAAGCTGTTCTTTGCCTCATACTATTCTGCTCGGAAGGCCCCCTCCATAAGGGGAGGTCAGAAGTTTAGCACCTCAAGTTCATCGCTCTCAGCCAGTGAGTCAAGAAGATGTATCCAAGGAGGATAGGCAGCAGAACCCGTGAAAGGTGTTTTCCTAGGCACCCAGCGAAAGGTGTTTTCCTAGGCACCCACTCAAAGAAGAAGCTGCACCTACTGGGGGTAGTTCTTCCTCAGGAACTCACATGGCTACGCAAGCTGGGGGGTATAATCCCCCGAACCATAATGACAATCCGACGTTCCGAGAAGACGATGACTCCAAAGGAACATATATCGAGATCCCTGGGGGTAGCCACCCTCATCATGAGGACACAGCTTCCTACCCTGGGGGTAGTGTTCCCTCTGAGTCCGAAGAGGATGCGACACTACCTTATTTCCTAGATGACTATTTACGGCAAGAGTCTAAGGCAGAAATTGTGAGGTCCACCATCCCATTTATTTCTTCCCATGTAAGAATAACATACATGGAAGGGGACGATCACGAGGGCTCCAACGATCGATAGTGCCTCAAAACCCTCGAGGCCATAATGCAGACCATGAGTGCGTCAATGCAATCCTTAACCCAGAAAATACTGAAAATTAAGGCAAATATAGCCCACAACCAGCAAGAGCCTCTGGCCAAGCAAACCTGGACCCTGGGACCAACGGGGATTCAATGCAACCTCTCCACTCACTGCGATAACCATCCCCTACCCGGATTGTCTTCTCCTTCCGCAGTCGATGAAGCTCGGGAAACGATACGGAAGGTACGAGAACTCCGGACCCTCCTAGATTTAATAGGCAATTGAGACTCATTAAGCTAGCTCGTGATTCGATAAACGTATCCCTCGAGTAGAGAGACGTACCGTATCCGCCCAAGTACAAGCCCTTCAACTTGACTCCGTTTGATGGGAAGACATATCCTCGTCAATTCATAAGTTACTTCGAGACAAGAACGGGGCATCTGCCTCACAATGATGTCGTATAAATGAAGCTCTTTGTCGGGGCATTGTCTGAAATATCCTTTAATTGGTTCTGCAGCCTCCAGGATAACTGTATTTCGTCATTCGATGACCTCAAAGGCCTTTTTCTTGCTCGATTCTATGATGGGAGAAATGATATGACAATGTCCTCGTTAATGGATATCACGCAAAGGGAGAAAGAGTATGTATGAGAATACATCGAATGGTAAAGGAAAGCGGCGCAAAAGTTACCCCCTATTAACCCTGAGTCCACGCTGATGGACACCTGCCGGAGGAATCTCCTTCCCGTAGTCAGGCTCTGGATGAGAGACTCCCAGTTTAAAGACTGGACGGCGTTCATCATAAATATTGTCGGGACAGAGAAGAAAGTAAAGAACGCCTGCCTCTTAGGAATATAGATCCCTGGCGCTGATAATAGAAGAAAGCGCCCTTACAACAGCAACAACAACAGCGGCAATAACACCCAGGATAGCAAAGAAAAGCAGGCTCTAGTGGCCAATATAGCCAAGAAGTCCAAGCAAAAGCCCGCAGAGGCTCCAAAATTGAAGGAAACCTATTCCTTCGAAGATAATTATGTCATGGCAATCTTTGACGTGTTAATGAAGGAAAACAAGCTTTGGCTCTCCGATGTCAAGTGCCCTGATGAGGTAACAGTGTTGAATAATTTGAAGTATCGCCACTAACATCGTTACGTCTATCATGCGACACAGGACTGCTACAAACTGAAGTGGTACATCCAGCATCTGCTTGACACCCAAGCCCATACTCTGGACTTCGATGACAAAAAAGTTGTCGCAAACATGGTAACTCTCCAGTTCGGCAACTTTTCGGCCACAAAAGCCCAAGACGGAGTAATCTTGATCCCCTGTGCAACAATGGAGGTTGTCAATCTTCTGCCAGCTCATGACCAAACAGCCGGGATGATATATCTCACCACATCACGGAGGGAGGTCATGAGGGAAACAACTACGGCATATGACGTGTCCTCCCCAGGACATCACTGTGCCAATATTATCATAAACTGCTACTACAACAAAGTAGCAGTACCTACAAACAGGCAGTCGATATTCCAATAGATGCAACCAAAGGCACCCACCCAGCTACAACCTGGAGAAAAGGTGCAAGCACCAGAGGAAGAGAAGCTGTTCTTTGCCTCGTAATATTCTGCTCGGAAGGCCCCCTCCAATTTAATTGATACATACAATAATTGTCGTAATATATGTATATATATACATATATATAATTACACAATACCAAGGCCAAGAATACAAGAGAAAATAGATCTACAATTAAATTGTACACACATGGAACGTATCACCCCGTATCCCACTAGATCTAGGATACGCATGCGATACGAGTCCACCACACATCTAAACGTATCCCGAAGGTCACAAAAAAGTCATAAATATTATTTATGAATAGTACGAAGAGTCAAATACAAATCTACGTATTTGTGTCAAAATATGACATGCTCAAAGTCCCGTGTCGGGGGAAAATCCCCCAAATCAACACGTATCACCAAATTATTGGGATACGACCTATACATACCCAATTATGGACACGACACTAGCCCCAAACACACAAGAACATGCCAAATTGATCTATAGGACCAATTAATACATACAACAATTGTCAATCTCGGAAGTCCCCCAAAATTGACACAAAAAGTACCATAACTTTCTCAATAGGCCTCATATGAACACAAAACCAAATCCTATGGGTAGCCTATGTATATGGGTTGATTTCTCATGGTTAAATCTCAGATTTATAACCTAAATTAAGGGGAAAAAACTGAATTATACCTATTGGAAGATGAATTCCTAATAAAACTTCTAATTTGAGTGAAATGAGCCTTCAACTTGTAGATCTTTGCTCCTCTTTGTAGATCCTTGCTTCCTTCTTCTAGATCATTGCTCTTCTAGCCTCTAATGATGATTTGGAAAAGAATTGGGTGGAAATTTGGTAGAGATTTGATGGAATTTGATTGAGAAAATTTTTAGATCTAGATTTGGAATAAAAAATGGAGAGAGAGAAAGTTTTTATCCCCTTTATATAGGCCTCACTTGCCCCCTCCCTCAAACTACTATATAAAGTCTAAAATATCCCTTGGGGCCTCTCATGAAGAAATTAATTAAGAAGGAAAGGTTCTAGTCTAATGGGTTTAACTTAATTAATCATCCTCCTAATAAATGGGCTTCTAATTATTGGGCTCAAATCTAACTAAAATTAAATGTTGGGTCCATGGATCTATTCTAAATTAGTTAGCTCCATAAACACAAGTCCAAAATAAATCTAACATGCTAACAATAAATAAATAATACAATAAATAAATATTTAACGTTCACAATATTTAATTAATTATGAAATGATCAAAATATTCTTTCCTAGAAAATATGGTCTAAGAAGACCCGCAAGACATGGGTTGCAAATGTCGTTGTGCCTCACCCAATTACAGAGCATGCGCTTTCCGTCTCTCTCTGTCGCAGGGATAGCACATTATGCATCAATTTCTTATGCGGCAGCCTCATCTAACAAGAAAAATGCTCAGTACCTGAAGACCCGCAGGACATGAGTTGCAAAGAATATTGTGCCTCACCCAACAGCGGAGTATGCTCTCCCTCTCTCTCTGCCGCAGAGACTGTACATAATGCGTCAACCTCTCATTTGATAGCCTCTTCGGACAAGGAAAGTGCTCAGCACTTGAGCTCTGGCAGAGAAAAATACTATGATGCCAGGAATTCGAGCGCTAAGACATATTACATGCTACCACGTTAAAAGCCACATGAGAAGGACTATGCACACCGCTTGGCAGCCACAAGTAGATGGTCGCGTATGGACAAAATATCTGCCGAAGTTCTGTCTTCGGCCCAATCTCATGCAGCGCTAACTCCATGCGCCTTGCTGAAAAAGGAGAAGATGTGAACTTGGACTCTTCAAACTATGCACCGGCGCATGCTAGGACGAAGAAGTCTAGGGCAATGCGAGCTCGCCAAGCTCAAGAAATTGCTCACTCGATCGACCGTCAGCAGGCGCCGCTTATTATACGTGCCCCTGACAAAAAGTCGTACAAAATCGGCATGTGCGTCCAGCCCGCAGTGGCAATCGGACAGGGTTGACCTAAAGAGTCTTTTGTTGGCAACTTGGGGCTTGTTCTTATACGAACCCCAAGCCAGGAAGCAAAATCAATGCCTATGCACCAGTGTGCTCGGTCTACCCGGGCTCATAAGAAGGATACAAAGGTGAATCGGCCCTCGTTCGACTTGTGCAATATGATCAATCATAAGCGCAAAGTGAGAGAAACAACTACGGCATATGACGTGTCCTCCCCAGGACAACACTGTGCCAATATTATCATAAACTGCTGCTACAACAAAGTAGCAATACCTACAAACAGGTAGTCGATATTCCAATAGATGCAACCAAAGGCACCCACCCAGCTACAACCTGGAGAAAAGGTGCAAGCACCAGAGGAAGAGAAGCTGTTCTTTGCCTCGTACTATTCTGCTCGGAAGGCCCCCTCCATGAGGGGAGGTCAAAAGTTTAGCACCTCAAGTTTATCGCTCTCGGCCAGTGAGTCAAGAAGATGTATCCAAGGAGGACAGGCAGCAGAACCCGCGAAAGGTGTTTTCCTAGGCACCCAGCGAAAGGTGTTTTCCTAGGCACCCACTCAAAGAAAAAGCTGCACCTACTGGGGGTAGTTCTTCCTCAGGAACTCACATGGCTACGCAAGCTGGGGGTTGTAATCCCCCGAACCATAATGACAATCCGGCGTTCCGAGAAGACGATGACTCCAAAGGAACATATATCGAGATCCCTGGGGGTAGCCACCCTCATCATGAGGACACAGCTTCCTACCCTGGGGGTAGTGTTCCCTCTGAGTCCGAAGAGGATGCGACACTACCTTATTTCCTAGATGACTATTTACGGCAAGAGTCTAAGGCAGAAATTGTGAGGTCCACCATCCCATTTATTTCTTCCCATGTAAGAATAACATACATGGAAGGGGACGATCACGAGGGCTCCAACGATCGATAGTGCCTCGAAACCCTCGAGGCCATAATGCAGACCATGAGTGCGTCAATGCAATCCTTAACCCAGAAAATACTGAAAATTAAGGCAAATATAGCCCACAACCAGCAAGAGCCTCTGGCCAAGCAAACCTGGACCCTGGGACCAACGGGGATTCAATGCAACCTCTCCACTCACTGCGATAACCATCCCCTACCCGGATCGTCTTCTCCTTCCGCAGTCGATGAAGCTCGGGAAGCGATACGGAAGGTACGAGAACTCCGGACCCTCCTAGATTTAATAGGCAATTGAGACTCATTAAGCTAGCTCGTGATTCGATAAACGTATCCCTCGAGTAGAGAGATGTACCGTATCCGCCCAAGTACAAGCCCTTCAACTTGACTCCGTTTGATGGGAAGGCATATCCTCGTCAATTCATAAGGTACTTCGAGACGGGAACGGGACATCTGCCTCACAATGATGCCCTATAAATGAAGCTCTTTGTCGGGGCATTGTCTGAAATAGCCTTTAATTGGTTCTGCAGCCTCCAGGATAACTGTATTTCGTCATTCGATGACCTCAAAGGCCTTTTTCTTGCTCTATTCTACGATGGGAGAAATGATATGACGATGTCCTCGTTAATGGATATCACGTAAAGGGAGAAAAAGTATGTACGAGAATACATCAAATGGTATAGGAAAGCGGCGTAGAAGTTACCCCCTATTAACCCTGAGTCCACGCTGATGGACACCTGCCGGAGGAATCTCCTTCCCGCAGTCAAGCTCTGGATGAGAGACTCCCAGTTTAAAGACTGGACGACGTTCATCATAAACGTTGTCGGGACAGAGAAGAAAGTAAAGAACGCCTGCCTCTTAGGAATATAGATCCATGTCGCTGATAATAGAAGAAATCGCCCTTACAACAGCAGCAACAATAACAGCGGCAATAACACCCAGGATGGCAAAGAAAAACAGGCTCTAGTGGCCAATATAGCCAAGAAGTCCGAGCAAAAGCCCGCAGAGGCTCCAAAATCGAAGAAAACCTATTCCTTCGAAGATAATGATGTCATGGCAATCTTTGACGTGTTAATTAAAGGAAACAAGCTTTGGCTCTCCGATGTCAAGTGCCCTGATGAGGTAACAGTATTGAATAATCTGAAGTACCGCCACTAACATCGTTACGTCTATCATTTGATGCAGGAATGCTACAAACTGAAGCGGTACATCCAGCATCTGCTTGACACCCAAGCCCACACTCTGGACTTCGATGACAAAAAAGTTGCCGCAAACATGGTAACTCTCCAGTTCGGCAACTTTTCGGCCACGAAAGCCCGAGACGGAGTAATCTCGATCCCTTGTGCAATAATGGAGGTTGTCAATCTTCCGCCAGCTCATGACCAAACAGCCGAGATAATATATCTCACCACATCACGGAGGAAGGTCATGTGGGTCCATCCCGATCTTGCTCCAGACTTGATGCAGCAGACAATATCTTCTGCCACCAAGTCCAAGGGAAACCAGTTTAAATCCTGGTACCTGGTTTCTATCCCTTCCGACGAAACTATAGCAGGAACAATAAGGTCAAGGTTGGCATATCAACGAGAGTACGATATCCCTAACGATGGTGCGCTCCCAATCGCCGCATCCGATCTGAGTACATCCCTACCTCCAGCAACGGACAAGTCCAAGCAAAAAGAAACTCGCTTCGACAAACTGTTGTACAAAGATATCGCTCAGGGGTTGGAGAAACCCTACAACTTCAACATCCTGGCACAGCTTGCTAATACACCAGCGAAGTTTACAATTTGAGCTTCTCCAACTCTCCAAAGATACTCGGGTTGCTCTGAGTGAGGCAATACAGAATGCCGACACCTACCTAGCGTAAGTCAAGCCGTCAACTGAGGATCCTGCCGCATTTTCCTACTGCAATAATGTGATGGAGGCGAGCCCTTGAGAGTCTATCTCAAAGTTTGCACTCCCGATACAGCTTCTCCCCTCAGGATGAAACTACCCAAGAAAGCACTTGAGTCTATGGTCGTTCTCCTCCGTAGACTGGGTCGATCACTGAAGGAAGATCCGGCACCTACCACAACTTTTAAAACTCTGGTGATAAAGCTGAGCAGGAGACCCCCAAAACTGTCGCTCACACTGGAGGTATATCTCAGAAAGGAAGAACTGGAGGAGTACATAGCCGCTCATGCTAATGCCCTTCTCTCGATGATATAATTTCGGAAGACGGGATACCTTATTTTATCAATAAAGGACTATCTTTGAACTACTCAGATATTGCACATCTTAACGCGCTATATTCCTTTGGGCATGGTCTGGCCTGCACCTGTATACACAGGTGACTACCACCTATGCAGTGACACGGATTCTCTCCAGTCAAAACTCCTACTTCATAGTTCTAACAAGGAAGAGGAGAGACAAACTCATCATCTTCTACAGAGTAAAAAGTCCCCAATCATCCATCCCAGAAGAACTGGAGCTAGAACCCGATACCGGCAAAATGTTACTTTGCAGGTACAGCTCTCAAGCCAAGCACCTCATCCAGAAGATAGGGTAAGATCTGAAAACTGCTAAGGGCTTGAAGTACGACAAAGGATGACGGATGCCTCTGCATCTGCAGGCTCCTGCGAGCAAGCCCGAGGATTACTACCATAAGACCAATCATGGCTTAGGGTACATTATACCTCCCACAACCCTCGAAGTCTCGGATGAAGAAGATGAGTTACACACTTACTCTTCAGAATCTTTCTCTTGGGACTCCGATATCAGTATCGGGGAGACGCTCAAACAAATATTGTATGCCAACATGGTGTCAGCTGACCCTGAGGAAGATGACGAGGATCCACCTGAACACTTTAAAGTAGAACCGTGGGCCCAACACATAGACGCATAATAGGAGATACGGTTCGAACAACGAAAACCTTCTACTGTGGATAAAGTCGTACAAATCGATCTGGGCGATGAATCCTTCCCTAAATCTATCTTTATCAGCAAGAGTCTGTCTAATGAGGATCGAAAATCCCTGCTACACCTCGTCAGGTAATACATCGATGTATTTACCTGGAGTTACGAAGATATGCCGGGGCTGGTCCCCCAAATTATGGTCCACAAAATTAATATCTTACAAAATGCTAAGCAAGTCAAGCAACAACAATGATGGTTTCGGTCAGACATCATGAACGTCATCGAAGCTGAAGTGAACAAACTGATAGCTAGTGGCTTCGTCCACGAAGAACAATATCCGGATTGGGCAGCCAATATTGTGCCCGTCATAAAAAAGAATAGGAAGATCCGATCTGAATTGACTTTCATGATCTAAACGCGGTATGCCCTAAGGACGAGTTTCCCCTTTCGATCACAGAAATAATGATAGACAACACTTGTGGCTATGAGCATATGTCCTTCATGGACGGGTTCTCATGATACAATGAAATCAAGATATTTCCTAACGACGAGAAGTACACATCGTTCCAAACGCCGATAGGAGTATACTGCTACACAGTCATGCCCTTTGGACTGAAGAACGTCGGTGCTACATACCAGTGAGCTATAAGCACCATCTTCTGTGAATATCTATGCAAGACGGTGGAGTGTTACGTTGATGACATCACTGTCTAGAGCAGCTCTAAAGATGATCACCTCGGAGATTTGAAGACTGTGTTTGACCTGATGCGTGCGCACCAGCTCAAGATAAATTTGATCAAATCTTTCCTGGGAGTCTCCAGCGATAAGTTCCTGGATTTTTTTCATAACTTCAAAGGAGATCCACATGGAGCCCAATAAGACTAAAGCTATCCTTGAAATGTGCCCACCGAAGAACCTTAGAGAACTTCGTGGCCTTGAAGAAAGATTGGCATATATAAGGAGGTTCATGTCAAACCTCTCTGGACGTGGTCAACCGTTCACTCAGCTTATGAAGAAGGGAGTCTCCTTTATCTGGAACGAAGAATATCAATGCGCTTTGGATGACATCAAGGAGTACCTCATGAATCCCCCAGTATTGGTGGCCCCCGTTGTGGGAAGACCCTTCTTACTGTATTTGCGGGTAATGCATCACTGTCACTACCACATCCTGAAAATAGGGGTATTTTTGTTATTTTATATATTATAGGTATTGTGTGTATTTATTTTAAATAATTGCATGATATGTGTATATATATATGTGTATTATATATAGTGTTCATTAATGCATGAGTTAGTAGACTAGACCTAGATGCCTACTAGATGGAGCCCTGACCGAAATATAGTATTATGGATTTAATTTGTAATTTTTGGATTTATTATTTAGGGTTATAATTAATTACCGTAATTTTATTTAATTGTTGTGTCTTACCGTTGCTTCGATATTTGGAGCGCTACCCTAGCTTTTGCCTTCCAACCAATTTTACAACCTTGTCCTAGACGTGTCCGCCTTTCATTCTGACCTTTGTATAACTCATAATAATGCTCTCTTGTGCTTCATTTTAGTCGCACAATATTCGTCGCAGACGTTGTTATTTAATTCTAAAAAATTTGAATTTTGCGTCGTTGTGCGTTCCAATCGAAATTGGAGACACAATCTTGACCCATTTCATGCAACCCAAATTAGGGTAATATTTTATTCTGAGTCTACTTCATTCATGATACTTGTGTCCCACTTAATTTCAGCCCCATGTACTTTTAATTAATTTTAGAACACAAATTACATTTATTTTAATTAAATTAAACCATAAACCTAACTTTGTGCAATTTTCTAATTGTTGGGCACTTTTATGCAAAAGTGCATTAAGGTGTCCATTCCGTTGGACACAATACATGAAGAAATCCATTTCTCGTTCATGTGAATTTTTCTATAATTTTTGGGAGTGTATAACTCAACATCAACCTCCTTAAACCATAGCCCTCCAAACCTTGAACCAAATGCAATCCTAGCCCTTCATTTTGAATCCATTGAATCATAGCCCTTGGAATACCTATATGAGAACATTTTTTTCAAGTGTTGACTAAGTCAAATATTTTTAGGTCAACCCAACACCATATGTATAAATATTGCCTTCTTTATTTTTTCGTTTCTTTTCCTATTCCTAAACCATATATACAGCCGACATACACCCTCCCCCATCTTACTATTCATTATCTTCTTCTTCTAATTCAACCCGCCTGCATCCGTCGTGCCCTCGTCTGACTCCTCCGTCGACTGAAGCCGCCGTTCTCCTCCACTGATCCCCGATCTCCTCCTCTCCCTCCGGTCACCTTCCCCGTCGACACACCACCAGCCACCCTCTTCCTCCTTCGCCTGACTCCCCTGCCGACAATAGAGCACTCGACCCGAGCTGCCAGTGCTCGACCAGAGTCACTGCCTCAGCCCGCTTGCACCGGAGCACCGACCACCACCATCCCCGGTTTCTTTCCCGACTCCATGATTCTTCCCTTCCCATCTCAGACAACCGCCGGAGTATCCTCCCCCGACCGGAGCCGCCATCCTCGCCTGCACCGAGACGACGAGCAGCCGGATCCATCACCCTAGAGCACCCGTTGTGCTGAACACCATCGCCAGACCTCCACCATGGCAGCACAACCCCCTCATCTGTCTCTACTGTAACATCTCGTTCCGCTCAAGCGGACTGCCGTCTCAATCGACAATCGTGCAGCTGTCCCGACCCGCTTTGCCTCGATCAAGAAGCAAAGGATATCCAGACTTGTCCCTACAGGAATCCGGCTTGGACTTTCAGAGGCTCGCTCAGACGTATCGCTCTACCGAGGCGAATTATCGCTAAGGTGGGTGGCTACGGTGAACTTGTCTTTGCTTAGCCAACACACATAAAATCTGGAATATTCATGCTAGTCGCTAGGTGATTCACCCCCTGCATGCTAATAAATCCAACGCACCTAGCTAAGGGAATAATCCCAACTTGTATTGCTTGCTAGAACATGGAAAATGAAATACTGCTTATATTCAGACCCTCGCATGCTAAGTCCCCTAACGATTTCACTTCTCGGCTTACCTTCGGGTCCGAGCAACGTGCCTGCTTACGTCCCTTAGAAACGCATGCTTGTCTGCCTGTATGTTGCCTTGTATTCATCCAAACCCCGGAAGACTACTACGTAGTCGTTCCGTGCCTGAATGAACCTGCAAGTATCCGGGATCGTTAGGTCACCAAGGCAATTCCCGAACCAGGGAATCTGTACCCTGAATAAATGTATCCCTGAATCACAGCTCGTGGAGCAAACTACTGAATCAACGTTCCTGCCACGATAAGTTCATATATATATCCTGACTCGAACTTGTTCCATATAACTTGTTCATATATATATATCCTGCTTCGAACTTGTTCCTGTACCTGACCCTGACCTGCATGTCGCGGACAACTTGTTTCAAGTGAGATTCTCCCGATCTCAGTTCATGCGGACGGTCTCCGGGGCACCGGGCCGATCCGATCCGGACAGGAACCCCTGTTAGTATGCCTGCTTCGGGCAGAATGGTGTATAGCGCCTGTGAATTTATCCTTCACGCCATTCTTGCTCACAGACTAAATAGCCGCCTGACTCGGAAGGAATGATCGGTAGCGCTCCTGATCCGTGTCGCTGCATTCATCTCCTTTCATGTGCTACACCTGTCCTTTATGGCTATGCCAGCGACTCCTGTTCATATAGATAAGTCATCCTCGCTTAGCGGCTATCTGCATACGAGTCACTGCATCGCATTAACGAACAACTGAACACCTGAACGATCATATTAAAATGACCCTCCTGTTTGCATATGCTTGCCTCCTGAATGCTTATACATGTTCCTGCTTGAATTAACATGTTTGCCTCAATGTTGCCTTGGACAGGGAAGGAGAAATGGTAAGTTGGTAAGTCTCGCCGTGTTTCCTCAAACATCGTACGGTGCACTGTCCGACACGATAAGCTATTCAATGCTCGCATAAAACTGATCCTAAGGCAACTAGAAAGATAACTTAATAGTTGTGCACGAAACCTGTATTACGTGTTTGGATTTGTCGAGCGGGCGAGTAGCTTCCCCACCAGTGCATTCAATGTACTGATAATCCACCAGTTTGTATGCAGGGTGCGGGAGAACTTCGTCCGGTGTGGACGCCTCCTTCGTGCGTGCAAAGGCCAGGAGTTCCCTCTGAAGCCTTGCAATGGTGCGTCCGGGACTGAAGCACATATACAAGACATAAGTTATGAACATCGCCTGACCATCGCCTGTACAATCATTCCACAGTTGTAGCCACTTGGCACGCTTTTACTGTTTCAGAAAGAGAGGATTGAGCGACTTGTAATCTCGGCTATACGCCGCCTGTAATACAAGTTTATATCAATAAAAGAGTTTGCTTTACTTCAACTTGTGTTTCTATGCTTCCGCTATATTTCTCGACTCAGTGACCTTGTTACCGAATCGCTATGCGTTCCTAAACTCCGCTGCACTCGGACAATCTGTGCGACTCTGTGGCTTAGAACTCTTGCCGCCAGCCAATGAACCATGGCCTTGCACGGGCGTGGATCACGCTCGTGCGGCATCACGCCCGGATGGGTTAAGCGATCGTTCCGCGGGAGCGCTGGCGAGGGTGATTCCCGCCTAGCGGGAATGGCCGATTTGCCTGCGGGAGATCGGGGCGTGACATGTTGGTATCAGAGCCTGGCTTCTACGCCTTTGGACTTCAATTCGATATCTCTGTTTCGAAAGCTCGTTCGTGGGTTATGTGCACGCTCTCTCTCAATGCCTCGATGGGATGTTCCAACAATAAGTCTAAATACTTTCAAAATGCGTTTTGAATGATATGATTGCTTGTCTGATTGTATGCTGCGAGTGGCCTTTGTGCCAACCTGTGCGAACCCTTCGAGAGTATCGCTAGTAGTTTGTCCGATTTTTACTAACTCTAAGTTTGGTCGAATGCAGCTATTCAAGGGATGCCTTGAACTAGTGCACCATCCAAGACTTAAGAAAAGGTGAAACTCGAGTGCTAAGACTTCGCTATCACTGAGCTGGTTGACGTGTTCACACTAGAAATGCATGTCGAAGGTGCGCACGATCCAGTCTAAGCGGTATGCTAATTTTGAAGCTTGTGCAAGTGAAGATCCAAATGAACAAGTGCAACGACTTGTCTAGGATTGCCTCAACCCTAGATTACTGCTTGTCCTTAGTAAGTCTCGAGGACGAGACTTTTTCTAAGTTGGGTAGGATGTAACACCCCATTCCGCTCAAGCGGACTGCCGTCTCAATCGGCAATCGTGCAGCTGTCCCGACCCGCTTTGCCTCGATCAAGAAGCAAAGGATATCCAGACTTGTCCCTACAGGAATCCGGCTTGGACTTTCAGAGGCTCGCTCAGACGTATCACTCTACCGAGGCGAATCATCGCTAAGGTGGGTGGCTACGGTGAACTTGTCTTTGCTTAGCCAACACACATAAAATCTGGAATATTCATGCTAGTCGCTAGGTGATTCACCCCCTGCATGCTAATAAATCCAACGCACCTAGCTAAGGGAATAATCCCAACTTGTATTGCTTGCTAGAACATGGAAAATAAAATACTGCTTATATTCAGACCCTCGCATGCTAAGTCCCCTAACGATTTTACTTCTCGGCTTACCTTCGGGTCCGAGCAACGTGCCTTCTTACGTCCCTTAGAAACGCATGCTTGTCTGCATGTATGTTGCCTTGTATTCATCTAAACCCCAGAAGACTACTACGTAGTCGTTCCGTGCCTGAATAAACCTGCAAGTATCCGGGACCGTTAGGTCACCAAGGCAATTCCCGAACCAGGGAATCTGCACCCTGAATAAATGTATCCCTGAATCACAGCTCGTGGAGCAAACTACTGAATCAACGTTCCTGCCACGACAAGTTCATATATATATATCCTGACTCGAACTTGTTCCATATAACTTGTTCATATATATATCCTGCTTCGAACTTGTTCATGTACCTGACCCTGACCTGCATGTCGCGGACAACTTTTTTCAAGTGAGATTCTCCTGATCTCAGTTCCTGCGGACGGTCTCCGGGGCACCGGGCCGATCCGATCCGGACAGGAACCCCTGTTAGTCTGCCTGCTTCGGGCAGAATGGTGTGTAGCGCCTGTGAATTTATCCTTCACGTCATTCTTGCTCACAGACTAAGTAGCCGCCTGACTCGGAAGGAATGATCGGTAGCGCTCCTGATCCGTGTCGCTGCATTCATCTCCTTTCATGTGCTATACCTGTCCTTTATGGCTATGCCAGCGACTCCTGTTCATATAGATAAGTCATCCTCGCTTAGCGGCTATCTGCATGCGAGTCACTGCATCGCATTAACGAACAACTGAACACCTGAACGATCATGTTAAAACGACCCTCCTGTTTGTATATGCTTGCCTCCTGAATGCTTATACACGTTCCTGCTTGAATTAACATGTTTGCCTCAATGTTGCCTTGGACAGGGAAGGAGAAATGGTAAGTTGGTAAGTCTCGCCGTGTTTCCTCAAACATCGTACGGCGCACTGCCCGACACGATAAGCTATTCAATGCTCGCATGAAACTGATCCTAAGGCAACTAGAAAGACAACTTAATAGTTGTGCACGGAACCTGTATTACGTGTTTGGATTTGTCGAGCGGGCGAGTAGCTTCCCCACCAGTGCATTCAATGTACTGATAATCCACCAGTTTGTATGCAGGGTGCGGGAGAACCTCGTCCGGTGCGGACGCCTCCTTCGTGCGTGCTAAGGCCAGGAGTTCCCTCTGAAGCCTTGTAACGGTGCGTCCGGGACTGAAGCACATATACAAGACATAAGTTGTGAACATCGCCTGACCATCGCCTGTACAATCATTCCACAGTTATAGCCACTTGGCACGCTTTTACTGTTTCAGAAAGAGAGGATTGAGCGACTTGTAATCTCGGCTATACGCCGCTTGTAACACAAGTTTATATCAATAAAAGAGTTTGCTTTACTTCAACTTGTGTTTCTATGCTTCTGCTATATTTCTCGACTCAGTGACCCTGTTACCGAATCGCTATGCGTTCCTAAACTCCGCTGCACTCGGACAATCTGTGCGACTCTGTGGCTTAGAACTCTTGCCGCCAGTCAATGAACCATGGCCTTGCACGGGCGTGGATCACGCTCGTGCGGCATCACGCCCGGATGGGTTAAGCGATCGTTCCGCGGGATCGCTGGCGAGGGTGATTCCCGCCTAGCGGGAACGGCCGATTTGCCTGCGGGAGATCGGGGCGTGACATCTACCACTCCACGTCCTCCAACCCGACCACTTCCCCGCTGCACCTTGCCGGACTCCGGTCATCTTCCTCCCCGCTATTGATAGCCACCACAACTTTACCTCCTTCCTGCATCTCGATCACCAATACTCTATACCACCACCGTTCACCTCTCCTCCCCCTCCTGCCTGAGCTCCACTCCGGCAGCCTTCAACCTCGTCGTCATCATCATCGTTGACATCGTCGTCATCATCACCATCGCCATCGTCGTCGTCGTCATCGTCGATCACGTGCACAGGTTCGAACCTGTCCCTCCTCATTCATTTTATGTGATTGTGTGTGTATATATATAATTGGTATGTGTATACTACTTATTAGTATATGTTTAGTATGTACGTATTTGATATATATATATATATATATATATATATATATATATATATATATATTGCTTATGTATTCAATGGTATATATTTAGTATGTATATATTTAGGTATTCCATTAGTATATGTTTAATATGTATAATTGGTATACACACACACACACACACACACACACACACACACACACACACACATATATATATATATATATATATATATATATATATATATATATATATATATATATATATATATATATATATATATATAGTATGTGAACTCAATTAGTATATATGTATAGTATATGTATTCCCTAGTATATGTTTAATATATATAGTATAAATTTAATTAGTGTATATACATATATTATATATGTAATTAATTGGTATACATATATATATATTATAAGTATTAACGTTATATGCTAGTTAATAATATGTATAATTATATATGTACCAGGTGACCCGAGTGTAATTACGGATATCCCGTAGTTACATTGACCTGTGACCATGTAATATGTTAGCAGACTGCCATATGTACACCGACGTACTGGCAAGACCTGTATTATTGACTGTCTGTTATGCACAACAATTACAGACGTGACACCCCCTAACATAGTCTTTAAGTTCATTATGTTTTAATTTTGTGTGTTAGTGTAATGTTTGATGCAATATTGTATTATATGATATGTCTATAGGACTGTTGGATCATTCAGACGATACTTTGGAAACAGGACATTGGTATTGCCAGCTAAGGACCCCAGGCGAGTACATTCTCTGATAATTTTCGTTATTTGATAATTTCTATAATTCAAGTATTTGGAAATGTTACATCTGACTCTTGATACTGTGCTACACGGACTAGTATATAGATTGGATCTTTAGTCATGAGATGTTACATTGGTTATCGTATTGACATTGTACACGATATTGATATTAGACATTAATATTAGACATTGTACATGATATATTGGACATTGATCGTGTATCGTGACGTGTCATGGTTGGATCCACAGTACTAGTTGGGGGCGGGAAAATTGCTAGTGAGAGATGTGATCAAATCCATATCGTACAAGTGTAGACATTGATAGTGTTAATCAAACACCTCACGTATGATTAGCCAGGCCATGTAGCTATCGAACAAGTTCCCAAGCCGATCACATTTCGAAACTACTATTTCAAATACTTAGAATAGTTACAGTTCTCTATTTTAGTTCATATACTACATCACTCATATATGATATTATACCTCTTTCTTTTCATTTCATATATGCACTGACTGTACTATATTGCCTATATTGCCTGTCTCTTTATTTTTGTCATTGTATTTATTCATTGTTTTCTCTCAGTATATAGCATCATCTATTTATTATTTATAGTCCTTATCAATTAAACTGGAACTGTTATTTGGGTTGTACTTCGCTCCATCCTGACTGTAAATATTTTTCCAGACTACGCCTTAGAGGACTGGTGTCCGACATTTTATGGACCACAGGGAGAGTAGCTGCAGACTTGGATCTTGTAGTTCAGATGTAATTTCCGGGAGGTCTAGCCGGGATCATTAGTTATTTAGTTAGTTTCTTTTAGCAGATTTTTGGTACCGGATTTGTCTTCGGCATACTTTGAGACTTGGATATTATTATTTGAGTTAGATTATTTCTATTTTAGACTTGTGTTGTATTTTATTTATTTCTTCGATATCTTGTCGTGCTTTAGCTATGCGATTGAGTATTGTTCATATTATTTTATGATATCCGTGTCTCCTTATGGAGTTGGATGCTCGTGTGAGATTGTTTAGATAGTATTGTGACCTAGACACCGTTCTACCGCCGATGCTGCGGCGTAGGCTAGACGTACCCACGTACTCGTACCCTAAATTTTGGGTGCGGGTCGTGACAATCACTCCCTCGGAGCTCTACTAGCCCAGAAAAGTGATGCCGGTCATGAACAGGCCATCTACTATCTCAGTAGAATGATGGCCGGCACAGAGCATATGTACAACCCTATTGAGAATGAGTGCCTCGCTCTGGTCTTCGTCATTCAGAAGACCCAATATTACATGACAGGACAAACCATTCATATGATCTCGTGATTTAATCCGCTCAGGGTCCTTATGACTAAACCCGGAGCGCTCAACTCTTGCCTAGCCACATGGGCAATACTACTGTCACCATACTATATGGTATTTGTCCCACAAAAGGTGGTCAAAGGCCAAGCATTGGCATATTTCTTTGTAACCCACCCTGTACCAGAAACCTCGAAGCTCTACAAGGAGATCCCAAACGAGGTAGCGGACTCGAACATGACCACAAGCGCAAAAGTTGTTTGGCGAATGTTCTTCAATGCAGCTTCAAGAACAGAGCCCAAAGGCGATATTGTAGCTGGCGTCAGCATAGTACTGAATTCTCCACAACACCTGGTCATCAATCACGCTTACTCTCTCACAGAACCATGTTCCAACAATGTGGCATATAACGCTCTCGTTAAACAAGTAGGAGTTAACTACCTGGAAGCCTACGGCAATTCTAAGCTGATAGTTAATCAAGTCCGAGGCGAGTACGAAGTCTGGAATGAAGACTTGATTCCCTACCACTAAGCCGCGCTCGATATTATCTCCACCTTTGAGGGGTTCTTCATAGAGAATGTCCCTCGACTGTAAAATATCCAGGTTGACATCCTGGCTGGCCTCGCGGCCTCTTTATCTGTTCCAGTCAATACTCATGAACGGATCACCATGGTCGGTCAAGAGCTGGTCTGCCAAAAGAATAACCTTTGTCTATGCCTGAGCTACTCAGTAGAGACAAGCACCGACTCCCAAGACTGGAGACTCTCATTCATCGACTACGCAGTCTATGAAACACTTTCCGAGAACCCAAAGGAAGCCACTTCCATCAGAAGATGTTTCCTCTGGTTCTATTACGATATGGCTACCAAAATGTTGTATCGACGTTCCTACGACGGTCTTCTGCTACGATGCCTATCGAATGCGAAAGTGAAGCAGGCTCTCCGTGAGGCTCACGACAATGTTTGTGGTGCCTATTATCCCAGACCCAAGCTACAGGACCGTCTCCGGAGAATGGGTTACTATTGGCCGATAATGGTCACGGATGCTGTCAAATACACAAGAAAATGCCAAGCGTGCCAAATCCATGCTGACTTCATCCACCAACCCTCGGAGTTCCTACACCCGACCGTTGCATCTTGGCCGTTCGAAACATAGAGAATGGACATTATCAGGCCAATTAGTCCAACTTTGTCGAAGGGACATCAGTTCATCCCCGTGATTATCGACTACTTCTCTAAGTGGGAGAAAGTCGTACCAGTCGCTGAAGCCAAAATATCAAATATTATCAGCTTCTTCAAACATCACGTCATATACCGCTTCGGCTTTCTACGGAGGATCATCTACGACAATGGTCCACAGTTTGTAAGTCACATATTTTATCGATTTTGCTATAAAAATCAAATTTAGAATATAGCCTCAACGACCTATAACCCAGCAGTAAATGGTCTGGCAGAAGCATTCAACAAGACCATCATAAAGCTATTCAAAAAGTTTGTATCATCCAATAAGCAAGACTGGAATGAGAAGCTGGGTGAATGTCTCTGGACTTATCGAACAATGGTCCAGACACCTACTGGTATCATGCCATTCTTCTTGGTCTACGGGAGTGAAGCGGTCCTCCCCCTAGAGATCTAAATACTCTCGCTCTGAGTAGCTCTCTCCAATCGGCTAATTGTCAATGACAATCACCGCCGACGGCTACAAGAGTTAGAAGCACTCGACGAGAAGCGTCTCTTAGCTCAACAGCGCATTGAGCTGTACCAAGCGCGTCTCTCAGGAGCCTTCAACAAACGGGTCAAGAAGAGGACTTACCAAGTGGGTGACCTCATCTTGACAGTAAGAAGGCCGATGTTTATAACCCACAAGACGGCAGACAAGTTCCAACCCAATTGGGAAGGACCGTTCATCGTAGAATTTGTATTCTCTAATAGCTCCTACCGATTGGCAAAACCTAATGGCAACTTGGTCATGATGTCCATCAATAGCAAGTTCATAAAAAAGTACTATGTCTAAGACTAGGCTTGTACTTCTCTCTGTCCCTATCAGGACAACAAAAATGTACAGGGTTCCTTTTTTTGTTGTTCATCCCCAGCGAGTGCTTATGCACGATATTGTCCTTCCTCAATAAGCCATTATCTGTATTCAATAATCCGGGATACGTAACGGATAATGGATCCTCAAAATCTCCCCAGTAGAGTAGTCCTCAGGTCTATCTTCACACTCCCGTAGGGACCACTTAAAAATCAGTCTCATTAGATGCTAGCCATATCCATATTACCTATGAGCTTTCAGCCTAACGATCTCCCCAGCGGAGTAACCCTCAGGTATATCTATATTCTCGGGTAGATCTCACTCAGCAAACCACTCATCAGTGAGTTTCTCGGATATTGGTTCACGTCCATATTATCTCTGAATTACTGCCCTAACATTTCTCTCCGACCGATTTTGCCATGTCCATATTACCTCTGAGCAAACCTTTCGGGTTTGTCTATCAATTATCACGTCCATATTTACCTCTGATCGGTTGTCATCTCAAGTTATCACCCGTACTTAACTCTAAGTACGCCAACGGTGTTAAGTCCACAAAATCTGACACGTCCATATTACCTGTGGCAGGGCTTGTCTCAAACATATTACTTGCACTCAGGTGCGCAAGAAGTAATGGGTCCACAAAACCAATCGCGTCCATATAACCTCTAATAAAGTTTTATCTCGAACTTATTACTTGCACTCCCGTACGCAAGAAGTAATAGGTCTACTAAAGATCCCTAGTAGGATGTCCTCGATGGAAGCAAACAGTTCACGTCCATATTACCTCTGAATTATAAGCTTCCAATGATTACCCCATCCAAGAAAATAGCCAAGTCCATATTACCTTGGCTCATTTCCTTTTTTTCTTCCACAAAAATACTAGGATCGAACCTAACTTCTCGGTATGTCTATCGATTAGCTCACGTCCACGTTACCTCTGGGCTATCGTCCTCACATCCTCCCCAGTAGGGTTTGCCAGGTCCTTCTTACCTTTGAGCAAAATTTTCTACTTGACTATCGATCATCACGTCCATATTACCTCTAATATCGATCGTCGTCAAAACTTAGCACATGTACTTAACTCTAAGTGCGTCAGTGTTATTAAGTCCACCAAACTTGCCACGTCCATATTACCTCTAGCAAGGCTTGTTTCGAATCTATTACTTGTACTCAAGTGTGCAAGAAGTAATAGGTTCACTAAAGATCCCCCAGTGGGATGTCCGTGAAAGACTATAGTGTTGTGCTACGTCCATATTACCTCTAGTACAATATCCAAAGTTTACAACATATAATATGACAAATACAAAAGAAAAATTCTGAAAAATGAGAGACTTTATTGATTAATATTCAAGATCATGAGTAAATATAATGAAAATCCATTACATTAAAGGGTTTTTCTTTAGTATTCGAGGTCATGAGTACATATGATGGAAACCCATTTTAAAGATTTTCATAAAGTCTCGCTGATACGAACCTTTTTTATTAGAGGAGCCCCTCTGTGCTGTTATTGCTACTGACACAAGTTGAGCCTGCAGTAAAACTCAATGCTTTTTGGATCATCCCTCCACAGTACAAACCTCAGTATATGGGAAAAAATCCATACTGATGGATAGCAAGGGAGGAGCAGGAGCAGACTCTCTACCACCACGCGGAAAGAACGAAGACATGAATGGTAATTAATCCAAATCCTGTCATTGACGTCGCAAGCCCCCGACCGATAGCAAGCCGTATAAAGGGGAGAAACACAGCTAGCAAGTTGTATAGACGGGGAAAACTCCGTGCATGACGTATGATGTTCATCCTCGTCTCATGGATCAGTTCTTGGCGAACCGTCCTCACCTCCTGGATCAGTTCTTGACGAGGAACCGCCGCATAAGGTTGACATTCTCTTCGAATGACGGGTTCTATGATATCCTTCCATGCTCCATCTTGGGAACCGCGAAAGGTGGTAAAACCTGCACAAAAAGAACATATATTAGTCTTAAATAAAGATTACAAAAATTTCCAGCGGCCGCATGCCACTTCCAAGTCGCAGCCACATGCAAGAGGGAATATCTCGAGATAGCCAAGGCTACACGTATGAGCGAGAGATATTCTCAGCCATACCAAACCGCAGATGGTCTGATTCCTTATCCATGCGCAAAGCCACAGATAGGCTCTGAGTGCATGTTGCGGATAACTACGCAGTTATAAGCAGAACTTTAAGGGGGCGGGCATGCGCTTGTTCTAGATGATTACTTATCCACGCTGCGAGGTCGTGTACTTATGTCTTTGTGTCTGTGTCCCTGCCACCATGATACCCTCCCTTACCTCCAAAGAGAACGCCAGCATCAGGGAGCCACGGATAGACATCGCTCCTGACAAACTCCATATCAGACGAACAGTAGCCCTCAGCATCTTCTTTCGTAAAAAGAGGGGGAAGTCGAGATACAAAAGATCTCTTTTCTCCTTCCTAGCCCACCTATTTATAGGCTCCTTGGGAGCATGAGAAGATCAAGGCAATGAACCAGGCAGTTATGAGGATGAACCGGATGCCTTAATTTGTGTGATCCATATTTATCTCCTCGAAAATTGTCGTTGACTCAGAGTCATCTCCTCCATAACTTGCATGATCCATATGAACTAGGCAGTTATGAGGACGACCCGCTATCTATGTATCCCAAAGTCATCTCCTCCATTCTTCTTATTCAAAGTACTCCAAACTTATCAGTTTAAAAACTTTGAAGGGGGTCTTATAGAAGTATGGAAAATCTAGATTCATGCACTCAACAAATATTTGCTCCACAGTCGACTCAGAACAAACTAGGCCGTAGGATGACCATGCGGCCAAGAAAAAGCAGCATCCATGTGCCCCTAAATATTGACCGCATAAAGGCCTGCCATCAAGATTATGTCTGACACAGAATCCTGACAAAAAAGATTTTCTGAATGCCTCAAAAGATGTGAGCACACTAAGCGACAAGAAGCTCTCGTTAGACTAATAATAACTTCTAGCAAGCGATCAATGCCACGTGTATGAGGCCGCATGCATCCCAGACTCCATGCGCTCCATGAGACTCTGGCCCTCTGCGTTCTAGACTTCATGCGTTCCATGCGACTCTGGCCCTCTGTGTTCCAGACTCCATGTGTTTCATGCATCTCTGGTCCCATGCATTCCAAATTTCACGTGTCCCATATGCCTTTGGTCCCATGCGTTCCAGACACCATGCATCCCATGCGTCTTAGACTCATTGCGTCCAACATGGGAAGGTTCCCTGAGACAAAATATTTTGGTTATGATTCTCTCCAACCGAATGCGGGTCACGTGTCAAGCTGACCAAGTCACGCAAATAAGAGACAAGAACCCCCAGGATCTCCAGCAACAACAAATTCCAACAAGACATCCATGTGGCAGCTTGTCCTGGACCCAACCCATACTATGCGCCCACTATCACGCCCCAGTACCGGAATACGAAGACGGACATAGCTAGCTACCCCGTACAAGGTACTATATGTCGTACGATGATCACGACTGTACAAGACAAGGGGGTGCATGCTACAATCAAGTCTCATATGGTCAAAAAATCTATGTCTCAATCATTTAAATAAGAAACAGTAAGCATAGAGCATATATGATAAGCAATAAGGTATCCCAAATAATTTCTTAAAATATTCTGGAGACCAGCTATGCAAAATAAGGAGCTGGAAGAGTAACCAAAGTGTATGACAGTTATCAGCTGCAGTCTGATTTAATACAATCATGTAAGGAGACTAATGTCCATACGAGCCGGCTAATAGGTGTCGGTGGCTAAACGCCCCAAAGAAATAAATGTAGAATGATGAGCAGGAAAGAAGAAAACTCACTCGCTATCTCCTGCGACTATGATTCTGGTATGCGCCATGAGTTGGGGGTAGGCACGCTGGATCCTCGGGTGCTGGTTCAAAACCTGGCCATGCAAAATCAGTGGGGTTAGACCCCAAATAGAAAATACCACAAAGGAAGCACGAAAATAGAGAAACAAAAATCCAAAAAATATATATAATAATACATAGGTTCAGTATCGTAACTTAGGTCCATGGCATATCCTAGCACAAAGTTTCAATCCTATAACCAAACAAGGACAATGGTTGAACCATCACACTATGATAGTCCATTTTACTAGGATACTAACCGAATAATACAATCACAACCAAGTCAATTTTTATATATCGGCTAATTATTTGTATGACTTGCTATTTTTATGGAGTCTGAGTTTATCTCAGAAATAATGCATAATAGGTATCCTCAGATCACGCCAGTGCCGAACATGAGCTAACCGAACCAATATGTCATGCCCCAGTCCCAAAAATACGTAGGACTAGGACACGTAAGCATGTCAGCCGTATGGATATGGCAACTCCAATATATGGAAACCATAACCCATACGTACGCTTTAATATGAATATCAAATCCACAAGTGGTATAAACATATGTCATAAGTCACAGGGTATAAACTAAATCTCATCCACGAAAATTAAATATCATTAAATAACCAGTGTCTATGAAACGAGATCTTAATATAAGTATCTAAGGATGATAGTTGGGTGGAAACAAATCCACTACCAACTCGAATGGAAAAGTACAACACAATAAACACAATATAGGAATACCAGCTAACAATCACGGGCTCGAAGAGAAGACATCCTCGAAACACATATAACCATCCAAATCTGCGCTCCTGCAAATATTCAAGAACAGATACACCTGGCAGGGGACCAGGTCCTCAGGGGGACGTAACAAGATACAGAACAGCAAGCCAATTTGAATATAGTAAACATGCATAATGTTTGAAAATATATAAGTACGTTGTATAAGACAATCTATATGGATGCAAATGAGGACAACTTTTCGACGTATGGACAAGGGTAGGCTACTCAATCTAAATCTCACACTCACACACTCGTCAGTGGATATCATCAGCCGACATACCTTGGGGGTAGCTACCATCGGACACGACCACCATAGTGCGTGCTAGTTACTACGGTTTACCAGAGTGGTTAAAGCCCATACACCTACTGATTGTCCTCTATGATACTAAGTGTCAAGTGTGTGTGTCAACATATCTAATATATAGTAATAACTGAAAGAAACTACACATGCAATAAATATACAGAAATACAATAAATATACAGAAATATACTAAGCATGCAAAATACTGTAAGCAATTTGGCAAGGTATCTTGCCTGGTAAGAAAGCTGCAAGGTGTACTATCTAGAAGTCAAGCACATAGGATCAGAAGCTATGGCCTCAAAACAAATATCTCCGGATGCTGAAATAGATATCACCAACGTTTCCAGAATAAGCAAAATAACTAGAAAGTACTTCCCTATCGTCCAATTTGGACACAGGAGCAAAATGGTAATTTCGGATAAAAGGGGTCTACGTGTGGCCCACTTTGCACCAAAAAATGTGCCAAGGGTAACAGTCTCTAAATAGAACAAATTATAGGTCAAATAAACTCTAGATGTTAATACGAACCCAACGGTATGTCCAAATGTGGATTTCGATGGGCCGAACACAATTTTGCCCAAAAAATCAACCGTTGGACCCGCCAATTGGCGACTTGGTCAACTGTCTCAGAATTGCGTGAAAATTGGGTCACGGGACCAGCTTGTTATCACGAGTCCAGTGACAAAAGTTTCGTTGCAATCTGACGAGCGAGCACAAAATGCGCATAACTTCCACAAAAGTTATGACACGGGGTGTGTCTGCGGATACAGGCTGATTCTGGCGCGCACACGCGTCCGAATCAGTTTCCGCAAATTTTTATGTATCCGGTTATGCTGCGCGCACCGTTCGGTACACTTGGTACACGGCGGTGCGGTCCCGTTTGGCTGGGCACGCTCCGTTTTACAACTTTTAGAAATCTGAAAAAGTGTGTTGGCGGAGTTTTCCAACGAATTTAATTCTGTCTACAGCAGTTAATAATCCAGGGTTATTTAACAGAAATTAAACTAGGTCAAGTGGTCTACGCATACCAAAAAGAATCATCGAATTCGGATCTCTGTGGTGGGAGACACAAACTCAGAAATATGGATGGTCACCGTAGTTTTTTGCGATTCCAGAATTCGGTCTATTTTCACCAACTTTGGTGTTATTTTCGTGGTTACGCGTTGTTCGAGGTCTACTATCATACAGATATGGAAGAGGGTTAAGGGGTGAGCATACCGGTGAAGACGGGGTAGCATTTGGTTGAGCGAGGCGACAGAAAACAACCCCGGAACACAGGTACCTCGCTGTGGGAATCTGTAGTGCGCGGGATCGCGGTCATCGGGATTTGTTTGGACGGCCTGGCGGGGTTCTCCGGGTGCGGTGACGGTGCTCTCCAGGTCTATATAGGAAGAGAGAGGGTTTGGATGATTTAGGTTAGGGTTTTAGATGAAATAAATAAATAAATAAATATATATATATATATATATATATATATATATATATATATATATAAAGGAGAGAGAGGGTTGGTTTGGTTTGCTCGCGGGGCTAAAGGACTTGCTGTGAGTGGGTTGGCTTGGTAGAATTCAGCGGTTTTGCTAAAAGAGAAGTGGTTGGATGTGCTCACAATGAAGAATCGGGCTTGGCTACTATGGCGTGTGGTAATTTGCTAGGGAAAGGAGTTTGCTGGTTATGGTTGGAATGGTTTAGTAATGGTTAAGTTATTAATAATTTTTTTTTTCTTTTTTTTTTCTTTTCCTTTTCCTTTTTCTTTCTCTTTTATTCATATATATATATATATATATATATATATATATATATATATATATATATATATATATATATACACATAGAAAAATCTAGAATTAGTATTAATGCATACCATTAAGCTAGCAACTGTCCAAAAGGTCTCCTACATGAAATAAATTCTGAAAAATTCATAATTGCTCCATAAATCCCCTAAATGCACACACACACACATACACACACACATATATATATATATACATAAGAAATCTAAAAATATATTTGTGCACACCATTAAGCTAGCAACTGTCCAAAGGGTCCCCTACATGAAATAAATTCAGAAAATTTTCTGATGGTCCCATAATCCCCTAAGTGCACCAACATCTAAAATAAAAATTATTAAAAACCTATTTCTCCTAATTAGCACATAATTACTATAATTAAATTATTAATTAATAATTAAAAAGGGTATATACGATTTTTAGGAACAGGAATTTTACATTATACCCAACTTATAAAAATTTTGTCCTCGAAATTAAAACTAAACCTTGGTAGAAAGTCAAGGGTGGTATAAGATTTGTATTGTTTAAAATGCAAGGCTAAGTTTAAAGGAGTGGGCGATGTTGCGCGTTGCACATCCCGAAAAATCATGGAAAAATCCACATGAGCGAAAAATAGGTTTCTTCAGGTGTCATGTCCAATAGTGTGGACACCTAAATGCTCTTTTGCATAAAAGCGCCCAACAATTGGAAAATTGCACAAAGATGAGAATTGTATGATGGCACGTCTAGGATAAGGGTGTGGAATTTGTAGGAAGACAGTGGCTAGTGTAGTGCTCCAATTATCGAAGCACGGTAAGGTACGCTAAGTGATACAATATTGCAAAATTAAATAAAAATACCGTGTTCTATTTCTAACTGGATTCAATCTAGCCTTAGTCTCACTATCTAAGCCAAGTAGGTCTAATTTTGGGTGAGGGGTTCACAATCTATCGACCTTTAAAATTTATTCATCTATCACCTAAGGCTATACATTTGGAAAAACTATTCCTCAAATTATTTAATCATGTTATTCAATCCTCAAAGTTTTAACACCAAACATATCATCTATAATATGCCCTTAATCAATTATAAAAAAGAGTCACTAAGTCATGTGGTTAGCCTTATGGGGTATATCTAGTACTATCAGTGTCAACTTATACCAGCACGAGGTTTCGTCTTTCCGAAATAGGGGAAGACGGAGAGCAATAATAAAAAAATTTCAAGGTAAAGGTGATAGAAAATAAGTACGAGGCTCAAAGAGATTAAAGAATTCGAAAAGAGAGTTGTCAGGACAGTTGTGGATTGAAATTCTATTTTTGGTAATTTTCTATTTACATGCTCGTATCAGTACAGTCATGTAATCGATACGATATATCAGACATGTCTAGGGGCAAGTATATCCGTCTACTACCATATATCTTAATCCACGTAAAGTAGTCATGCAAAGAGCGAACCAAGCGCACTAAGGTTAGCTAGACCTTAATACACCGATTCTAATTAGGCAATTATATCATTGTGTGCACCCAATAATACATATGCCATGAACAAGCTCGATAAAAGAATAAGCTTGCAAAAACTAGGCTATAATAGCAGCATAAGTCATGGTAGTACAGCAATCATAAATATGCTGGATTATGATAAAAAAAGGTACATAATAATTCAAGTTCACAAAAGATAAGACTCTTATAATCTCTACAGTGGTCATACTAAATCCTTGTCTAAGTCGATAGTCGACCAATTAGGGGTATGTGCTTCTAAGCTCTACGGTCTGATGAAACATTATCTTTTTATGCTAGCATACAGGTAATGTCATTCGGTTACACTTCAATAATAGGTCAAAAGACTATGTGATACTAGGTTGTGAGGTATACTACCCAACTTATAACAATAAACTAATACTGTAATTGCCTTAAGGATACCGTTGAAACTCCTGTTAAGGTCTACGAGAAGGGGGTCTTGGTACTTATTAGGGTATCCTCTTTCATTACATAGGTCATGGTCGTCCTAAGTCTTAGCCTTAGTGCAAGTGTCAATAGTAAGAATGGAACAGTTACTGGCCTCAAGGGAAAGAGAATATAACTCGTATTGAGGTGGGGTACATATTATGCAATTTAAAACTAAGGGATAAGCACCAGGTCGCAATCTACTGAATAACTTAAAACTATCCAGTTCTAACTACTAAGCACGACAATTTAAAATTCAAGATTATAACTATAACCTTAGCAAACTATATATCCTAAAATAAGATAGAATCTCTCGGTCTACAATCAGAGAGGTTTAGGTGGCACGAATTAAAAGATGAAGGAAAGAAATTTAGTCGTCTCACTAATAGCGAGCGCTAAGGGTTCAGAGGAACAAGTCATAAAACTAAATAGAAAGACTCTAGATAATGGCATAGTTTTCTAAGGGAAGATATTATGCTAATATCTGAGTTTGAGGTATGATCAAGAAAATATTCTATGCATTGCTCTTGGCTTTCTATGGTTCTGTCTGCTACTATTAAGACAAAAGCTAAATTTATAGTTCTCTAGTACTATCTAACTATGAAGGTTAGGTTCAGTCCTAATATTCAATTTTGGTTTTCTATTGGTTCCTCAATACTAGGGTCAAATATTATGGTAAAACTTCTAACTAACTCTAGTATCGTCTATACTACTCTCAAGTCTTCATAATACATCAAGGGGTAATGGTAAACCAATCTATAGATAAGGAATTCTAGGGTTCATTGGATATTCTAAACTTAGTGGTATGTCTATATTCTCGTTGTATTCTTAATAGGTGTGCTACCATAATTATCATTCTAATAACAGGGGTTCCTATATTCTAGCAGAAGGCTATACTCAAGGAACTATTAGGGAAGTACATGAATCAAGCATGATGCAATTATTCAAATAGAATGGATTGGAAGGAGAGCGAATCATAGTCAATTGTGGATAAGATCCTATACTCTATTCCTAGGTATAGGCTTGTTCGGTACAATAACGTAACCGAGACAATATGCACTTGACCTGCATGGGCTACCACAAAAACATTTCATGCCCCAGTCCCAAAAATACGTAGGACTAGGACACGTAAGCATGCCAGCCACATGGATATGGCAACTCCAATATATAAAAACCATAACCCATACGTACGCTATAATATGAATATCAAATCCACAAGTGGTATAAACATATGTCACAAGTCACAGGGTATAAACTAAATCTCATCCACAAAAATCAAATATGATTAAATAACCAGTGTCTATGAAACGAGATCTCAATATAAGTATCTAAGGATGATAGTTGGGTGAAAACAAATCCACTACCAACTCGAATGGAAAAGTATAACACAATAAACACAATATAGGAATACCAGCTAACAATCACGGGCTCGAAGAGAAGACATCCTCGAAACACATATAACCATCCAAATCTGCGCTCCTACAAATACTCAAGAACAGATACACCTGGCAGGGGACCACGTCCTCAGGGGGACGTAACAAGATATAGAACAACAAGCCAATTTGAATACATTAAACATGCATAATGTTTGAAAATATATAAGTACGCTGTACAAGACAATCTATATGGATGTAAATGAGGACAACTTTTTGACGTATGGGCAAGGGTAGGCTACTCGATCTAAATCTCACACTCACACACTCGTCAGTGGACATCATCAGCCGACATACCTCGGGGGTAGCGACCCTCGGACTCCATTAATCGACATACCTCGGGGGTAGCGACCATCGAACACGACCACCATAGTGCGTGCTAGTTACTACCGTTTACCAGAGTGGTTAAAGCCCATACGCCTACTGATTGTCCCCTGTGATACTAAGTGTCAAGTGTGTGTGTCAATATATCTAATATATAGTAATGACTGAAAGAAACTACACATGCAATAAATATACAGAAATGCAATAAATATACAGAAATATACTAAGCATACAAAATACTGTAAATAATTTAGCAAGGTATCTTGCCTGGTGAGAAAGCTGCAAGGTGTATTGTCCAGAAGTCAAGCACACAGGATCAGAAGCTATGACCTCAGAACAAATATCTCCGGATGCTGAAATAGATATCACCAACATTCCCAGAATAAGGAAAATAGCTAGAAAGTACTTCCCTTTCGTCCAATTTGAACACAGGGGCAAAACGGTAATTTTGGATAAAAGGGGTCCACGTGTGGCCTACTTTGCATCGAAAAACGTGCCAAGGGTAACAGTCTCTAAATAGGACAAATTATAGGTCAAACAAACTCTAGATGTCAATACGAACCCAACGGTATGTCCAAATGTGGATTCTGATGGGCCAAACACAATTTTGCCCAAAAAGTCGACCGTGGGACCCGCCAATTGGCGACTTGGTCAACTGTCTCAGAATTACATAAAAATTGGGTCACAGGACCAGCGCATTACCACGAGTCCAGTGGCGTAAGTTTCCTCACAATCTGACGAGCGAGCGCAAAATGCGTGTGACTTACACAAAAGTTACGACACGGGGTGTGTCCGCGGATACGGGCTGATTTCGGCGCGCACACGCGTCTGAATCAGTTTTCGCAATTTTTTACGTGTTCGGTTATGCTGTACGCACCATTTGGTACACTTGGTACACGGCGGTGCGGTCCCGTTTGGCGGGGCGCACTCCGTTTCACAACTTTTGGAAATCTAGAAAAGTGTATTCGCGGGATTTTCCAACGAATTTAATTCTGTCTACAGCAGTTAATAATCTAGGATTATTTAACCAAAATTAAACTAGGTCAAGTGGTCTACGCATACCAAAAAGAATCATCGAATTCGGATCTCTGTGGTGGGAGATACGAACTCAAAAACAGGGGTGGTCATCGCAGTTTTCTGCGATTTCAAAATTTGGTCTATTTCTGGCAACTTTGGCGCTGTTTTTGCCTATGGTTACGCGTTGTTCGAGGTCTACTATCATACAGATATGGAAGAGGGTTAAAGGGTGAGCATACCGGTGAAGAAGGGGTGGCGTTTGGTTGAGCAAGGCGACGAAAAATAACTCCGGAACACAGGTACCTCGCTATGGAAATCTGCAGTGCGCAGGGTCGCGGTCGTCGGGATTTGTTTGGACGGCCTGGCGGGGTTCTCCGGCTGCGGTGACGGCGCTCTCCAGGTCTAGATGGGAAGAGGGAGGGTTTGGATGATTTAGGTTAGGGTTTTAGATAAAATAAATAAATATATATATATATATATATATATATATATATATATATATATATATATATATATATATATATATATATATAAAGGAGAGAGAGGGTTGGTTTGGTTTGGTTTGGTTTGGTTTGGTTTGCTCGCGGGGCTAAAGGACTTGCTGTGAGTGGGTTGGCTTGGTAGAATTCAGCGATTTTGCTAAAAGGGAAGTGGTTGGCTGTGCTCACAATGAAGAATCGGGCTTGGCTACTATGGGCGTGTGGTAATTTGCTAGGGAAAGGAGTTTGCTGGTTATGGTTGGAATGGTTTAGTAATGGTTAAGTTATTAATAATATAATTTCTTTTCTTTTTTTCTTTTCTTTTCTTTCTCTTTTTCTTTTCTTTTCCTTTTTCTTTCTCTTTTATTCATATATATGTATATATATATATTTATATATACATATATACACATAGAAAAATCTAGAATTGATATTAATGCATACCATTAAGCTATCAACTGTCCAAAGGGTCTTCAACATGAAATAAATTCTGAAAAATTCATAACTGCTCCATAAATTTCCTAAATGCACATATATATATAAATACATAGAAAATTCTAAAAATATATTTGTGCACAACATTAAGCTAGCAACTGTCCAAAAGATTTCCTACATGAAATAAATTTAGAAAAATTTCTGATGGTCCCATAATCCCCTAAGTGCACCAACACCTAAAATAAAAATTATTAAAGACCTATTTCTCCTAATTAGTACATAATTACTATAATTAAATTAATAATTAAAAAGGGTATATACGATTTTTAGGAACAGGGATTTTACACAATAGATGAATAAAACAAGTTTTTACGAGATACAACAGTTCTCCGTAGGGCCACTACGCTAAAAATAATGTATTAGCGGTTCCAATGTTCCTATAGTAAAACTGTGGCTCGGCATAATAATAGGTCCAATATTGTACTCCACTAAGGCAGATGATATATAGTATCTGTGGTGGCCAGCCCACAGCACACTTAGAACGAATCTCTGTAGGAAGGTTCGTTGGCATGATCTCATGATATCATTCCCTCCAATGTTACTACCACTTTTAGTTACCTAATTAGCTGTAAACTCTCTCACCCAAAATAGATATTTTATGTATATTTTATATTATTATATTTATTATAGATGTTGAATTTATTTAGAATATTCTCTTAGTTAATTAGAAAATAAATTTTTTTTAGTATATTTACTTATATAAATATTTATTTAGAATTATTTTAGGCTATTTTAGATTATTGGGATTTTTCCATAATTTTTAGTTAATTAAAAACTAGTAACACTAATTTTCTAGGACTTTGAAGAATTTATTTTATGTTCAAACTTAAATAAAAATATCCCAAACTTTTATTTTAGGTTCTAAATAATAAAATATATTTTTTATAATTTTTTGGGAATTTTTTGATTATTTTTAGCATTTATTTTGAGTTAATTATCAAAAACTGAATTAAAAACTATTTTCTGAAAAAGAAAACCCAAAAAGAAATTATTTCTGCCCAGTCAGCAAACAGGGGGCCCACCTGTCAGCCGCCCGCAGCAAACAGTGCCGGGCCCGCCTGTTAGTGACTGCGGGGCGGGCAGCGTTGGATGGCTGCCACGTGTCAAGATCTGAGCCGCGACTGCTTTCTCTCTCCTCTATATATATATTAGTTTAAGTTTATTTCTAGGGTTTTTCTTCAGCCGAATTTTGGAGAATTATCATCTAGGGTTCCTTCATCTTCCAGAAGCCATTGTGCATAGCTTCGGACTCCAAATGAGGCCTAGTTTTTTTTGTTAGAAAGATATTGAGGTTAGATTTCTGATTATATAATTTGTTTTACGAAATTATTATTATTAAATTCTGGAAAATTCGTAGAACACAGCATGTCCAAAAATAGACGTGTTTCGATGTTTTCGTGATTCCGGGAGAACCAGGAATTAGAATCATGAACCGTTTAAAGTTTCGGAAAGCTAATGTCGAGATCATTGACATATGTTTTTCCCAGAATTTATTTCGAAGTATTTTTATATTGTTAATTCTGTAGAACTTCTAGGGTAAAATTTAACCATCGGTGCACGATACGAAACTTGTATGTGCCATAATTTCCAAACTAATTTGAATTCGGACGAGCCGTAAATTCCAGTATGTTTTTGACACTGAAATCTATAGGAATTCATGCATGAAAGTCAAGTTTGTGTCAGTTGACTTTTCGGTCAACAGATTGTCTCGATTTGCGTGCCATGAGTCTCGAGTCGATAAAATTTAATTCCTTTGGACAAAATTTAGACATTAACCTAAAAATTAGAATAATAAGATTAAAAATAGGATTTTAGAGTAATTATTACATAATTAAATAAATTAAAATAAATTATCTTTTGACGTGATGAATTTGTAATACATAGGCTATTTGGACTATGACTTGGACTCTGATTCATACCAGCAGCAGGACCCCAGGCAAGATACCTTGCCAAATTGTTACAGTACCTTTACATGCTATTTATATTTCTTTATATTTATTGCATTTCTTATTCTTGCATGTGTAATTTTTTTTCAGTCATTACTATGTATTAGATATGTTGACACACACATGGCACTTAGTATCATAGAGGACAATCATTAGGCGTATGGGCTTTAACCACTCTGGTAACACCGTAGTCACTAGCACGCACTATGGTGGGTCATGTCCGATGGTCGCTACCCCCGAGGTATGTCGATTGATGGAGTCCGAGGGTCGCTACCCCCGAGGTATGTCGGCTGATGATGTCCACTGACGAGCGTGAGGTTGTGAGGATTAGATCGAGTAGCCTACCCTTGCCCATACGTCGAAAAGTTGTCCTCATTTGTATTCATATAGATTGTCTTGTACAGCGTACTTATTTATTTTTAAATTATATGCATGTTTACTGTATTCAAGTTGGCTCGTATTTTCTGTATCTTGTTACGTCCCTCTGAGGACCTGGTCCTCTGCCAGGTGTATCTATTCTTGAGTATTTGTAGGAGCACAGATCGGATGGCCATATATGTTTCGTGGATGTCCTCTCTTCGAGCCCGTGATTGCTAGATGGTGTTCTTATATGGTGTTGTTGTGTTGTACTTACTTTAATATTTGCTCTTACATTCGAGTTGGTAGTGGATTTTGTTTTCATCCAACTATCATCCTTAGATACTTATGTTGAGATCTAGTTATATAGATGTTGGTTAGTTATTTATATTGATTTTCTGTGGATGAGATTTAGATTGTACCCTATGACTTGTGACATGTTTATACCACTTGTGGATTGATTTTCATATTACAGCGTACGTGTGGATTTGGTTTCCATATATTGGAGTTGTCATATCCATGCGGCTGGCATGCTTACGTGTCCTAGTCCTACGTATTTTTGGGACTGGGGCGTGACATGTTTTTGTGGTGGCCCATGCAGGTCAAGAGCATATTGTCTCGGTTACGTTACTGTGCCGAGCAAGCCTGCACCTAGGAATAGAGTATAGGATCTCATCCATAATTGACTATGATTTGTTTTCCTTCCAATCCATTCTATCTGAATAATTGCATCATGCTTGATTCTTGTACTTCCCTAATAGTTCTTTGAGTATAGCCTTCTGCTAGAATATAGGAACCCCTGTTATTAGGATGATGATTATGGTAGCACACCTATTAAGAATACAACGAGAATATAGACACACCACTAAGTTTAGAATATCTAGTGAACCTAGAATTCCTTATCTTTAGATCGTTATACCCTTACCCCTTGATGTATTAAGAAGACTTGAGAGTAGTATAGACACTACTAGAGTTAGTTAGAAGTTTGACCCTATTGTTGACCCTAGTATTGAGGAACCAATAGAAAACCAAAACTCAATATTTGGACTGAACTAACCTTCATAGTTAGATAATATTATAACTATAAACTTAGATTATTGTCTTATTATTAGTAGATAACACTTTAGGAAGCCAAGAGCATTGAATATAGTAGTTTCTTGAACATACTGCAAACGCAGAGAGTAGCGTAGCATCTCCCCTTAGGAAACCTTGACATTATCTATAGCCTCTCTATTTTATTTCATATATTTGTTTCCCTGAAACCCTAGCACTCGCTATTTGTGCGACGACTAATCATGTTCTTCTATTCTTCATCTTTCAACTCGTGCCCTCTGACACTTCTGAGTGTAGGCCAAATGAATTCTTTTATGATATGATATATAGTTTCCTAGAATTATAGTTGTAATCTTGAATTTTGAAATTATGTGCTTAGTAGCAAGAATTTGATAGTTAAGCTGTTCATTTAGATTATAATTTTATGGTTACAACTTAGTTTTAAATCACGTAATTGAACCCATATCTCCACATAAGTTATCTCCTCTCTCACTTGAGGGCTAGTAACCTTTCTATTTTTACTATTGACACTTGCTCTATAAGTACTATGACTAAGAGGTAAGATGACCATGACCTATGTAATAGAAGAGGATACCCCAATAAAGTACCAAGACCCCTTTTTGTAGACATTAATAGGAGCTTCTATGGTATGCTTAAGACAATTATAGTATTAGTTTATTATTATAAGTTGGGTAGTATACCTCACAACCTAGCATCACATAGTCTTTTGCCCTATTATTGAAGTGTAACTGAATGACATTTGTCGTATGCTAGCGTAAGATGACAGTGTTTATTCAGACTATAGGACTTAGAGGCTCATACCCCAATTTAGTCGACTAACAACTTAGACAGGGAGTTAGTATGACAACTATAGAGATTGTAGGGTCTTTTATTATTATTGCTTATGTTGTTTTGCTTCTGCGAACTTGAATTAATTTGTACCTTCTTTCATCATAATCCAGCGTACTTATATTTTCTGTACTACCTTGATTTATGCTGCTATTATAGTCTAGTTTTTGCAAGCTTATTCTTTTATCGAGCTTGCTCATGGCATATGTATTATTGGGTGCACACAATGATACAATTGCCTAATCAGAATCGGTGTATTAAGGTCTAGCTAACCTTAGTGCGCTTGGTTCGCTCTTCGTATGACTACTTTACGAGGATTGAGATATATCGTAGTAGACGGATATATTTGCCCCTAGACATGTCTGACACATCATATCGGTTATATAACTGTACTGATACGCGCATGTAAATAGGAAGTTACCAAAAATAAGATTTCAATCCACAACTGTCCTGACAACTCTCTTTTCGAATTCCTTAATCTCTTTGAACCTCATACTCGTATTCTGTCACCTTCACCTTGAATTCTTTATTATTGCTCTCCGTCTTCCCCTATTTCGGAAAGACGAAACCTCGTGCTGATATAAGTTGACACTGATAGTACTAGATATACCCCATAAGGCTAATCACATGACTTAGTGACACTTTTTTATAATTGATTAAGGGTATATCATAGGTGATATGTTTGGTGTTAAAACTTTGATAATTGAATAGCATGAGTAAATAAATTAAGGAATATTTTTCTTAAAGTATATAGCCTTCTGTGATAGATGGATAAATTCTAAGTTGGGTAGCAGTGCATTGGCAACTCGAGAGAAATTTTTTTTAGATTGTGATCGAGTAAGATTAGATTGGGAGAGGTTCAAGCCATTTAATTTTGAGAATTTTAGAAGAATTACTAAGATGATGAGGATTAATGAATTTTAAAAATCTTGATATTGATGACCCAATATTTATACCTTAAGTACATAATTTAAATTTTTGAGTATTGAAGGTAAAATCATCAATTTGAATTTGAAGGATAAATATATAATTTCAGACTTGAACATTGGTGGACTGCATTTAAATTATTTTTTAATTTGATGATTTAAATAAAAAAAAATTGATGATTGGACTACCTATTTGAAATATTGAGGATGTGAATGGAATTTAAAAAGTTGAAAAAAAAAAATTATAAGTGAAAATAGGAATAATATTGGACTCGAATTACTTCTAGAGGAGATTATGATACTTGGAGATCGTGAGGTAAAATTTGATATGGGTTATTTAAATCTTGAAGATATTATATGGATTCAATTTAAATTTGGATATTGATGAGAAAGAAAAGTGAGAAGAGATTACAATAGGTTGAATTTTGATTTGAACAATGATTATCTTAATTTTGAAATGATCGCGATAGATTTGAATAGATTTTGTTATTTAAATTTTTGGAAGAGATTGCGATTGACGTACCTTATGTATGAATGTGAAGGATTTAACAAATTATGCCTTATTTTAATTTCGAGGACGAAATTATTTTAAGTTGGGTAGATTGTAAACTTCCTCACCCAAAATAGATATTTTATGTATATTTTATATTATTATATTTATTATAGATGTTGAATTTATTTAGAATATTCTCTTAGTTAATTAGAAAATAAATTTTTTTTAGTATATTTACTTATATAAATATTTATTTAGAATTATTTTAGGCTATTTTAGATTATTGGAATTTTTTCATAATTTTTAGTTAATTAAAAACTAGTAACACTAATTTTCTAGGACTTTGAAGAATTTATTTTATGTTCAAACTTAAATAAAAATATCCCAAACTTTTACTTTAGGTTCTAAATAATAAAATATATTTTCTATAATTTTTTGGGAATTTTCTGATTATTTTTAGCATTTATTTTGAGTTAATTATCAAAAACTGAATTAAAAACTATTTTCTGAAAAAGAAAACCCAAAAAGAAATTATTTCTGCCCAGTCAGCAAACAGGGGGCCCACCTGTCAGCCGCCCGCAGCAAACAGTGCCGGGCCCGCCTGTCAGTGACTGCGGGGCGGGCAGCGTTGGATGGCTGCCACGTGTCAAGATCTGAGCCGCGACTGCTTTCTCTCTCCTCTATATATATATTAGTTTAAGTTTATTTCTAGGGTTTTTCTTCAGCCGAATTTTGGAGAATTGCCATCTAGAGTTCCTTCATCTTCCAGAAGCCATTGTGCATAGCTCCGGACTCCAAATGAGGCCTAGTTTTTTTTGTTAGAAAGATATTGAGGTTAGATTTCTGATTATATAATTTGTTTTACGAAATTATTATTATTAAATTCTGGAAAATTCGTAGAACACAGCATGTCAGAAAATAGACGTGTTTCGATGTTTTCGTGATTCCGGGAGAACCAGGAATCAGAATCATGAACCGTTTAAAGTTTCGGAAAGCTAATGTCGAGATCATTGACATATGTTTTTCCCAGAATTTATTTCAAAGTATTTTTATATTGTTAATTCTGTAGAACTTCTAGGGTAAAATTTAACCATCGGTGCACGATACGAAACTTGTATGTGCCATAATTTCCAAACGAATTTGAATTCGGACAAGCCGTAAATTCCAGTATGTTTTTGACGCTGAAATCTAAAGGAATTCATGCATGAAAGTCAAGTTTGTGTCAGTTGACTTTTTGGTCAACAGATCGCCTCGATTTGCGTGCCATGAGTCTCGAGTCGATAAAATTTAATTCCTTTGGACAAAATTTAGGCATTAACCTAAAAATCAGAATAATAAGATTAAAAATAGGATTTTAGAGTAATTATTACATAATTAAATAAATTAAAATAAATTATCTTTTGACGTGATGAATTTGTAATACATAGGCTATTTGGACTGTGACTTGGACTCTGATTCATACCAGCAGCAGGACCCCAGGCAAGATACCTTGCCAAATTGTTATAGTACCTTTACATGCTATTTATATTTCTTTATATTTATTGTATTTCTTATTCTTGCATGTGTAATTTTCTTTCAGTCATTACTATGTATTAGATATGTTGACACACACATGGCACTTAGTATCATAGAGGACAATAATTAGGCGTATGGGCTTTAACCACTCTGGTAACACCGTAGTCACTAGCACGCACTATGGTGGGTCGTGTCCGATGGTCGCTACCCCCGAGGTATGTCGATTGATGGAGTCCGAGGGTCGCTACCCCCGAGGTATGTCGGCTGATGATGTCCACTAACGAGCGTGAGGTTGTGAGGATTAGATCGAGTAGCCTACCCTTGCCCATACGTCAAAAAGTTGTCCTTATTTGCATTCATATAGATTGTCTTGTACAGCGTACTTATTTATTTTTAAATTATATGCATGTTTACTATATTCAAGTTGGCTCGTATTTTCTGTATCTTGTTACGTCCCTCTGAGGACCTGGTCATCTGCCAGGTGTATCTATTCTTGAGTATTTGCAGGAGCACAGATCGGATAGCCATATATGTTTCGTGGATGTCCTCTCTTCGAGCCCGTGATTGCTAGATGGTGTTCTTATATGGTGTTGTTGTGTTGTACTTACTTTAATATTTGCTCTTACATTCGAGTTGGTAGTGGATTTGTTTCCATCCAACTATCATCCTTAGATACTTATGTTGAGATCTAGTTATATAGATGTTGGTTAGTCATTTATATTGATTTTCTGTGGATGAGATTTAGATTGTACCCTATGACTTGTGACATATGTTTATACCACTTGTGGATTGATTTTTATATTACAGCGTACGTGTGGATTTGGTTTCCATATATTGGAGTTGCCATATCCATGCGGCTGGCATGCTTACGTATCCTAGTCCTACGTATTTTTGGGACTGGGGCGTGACATTAGCCCTATGTTGTGTTTAAAATCTCAAGGCATAGTCACATGAGAATTTTTCTTAAGATAACGTACAAAGTACGGGCACGCTAGATACGATTCCATGGAAGTCAAATCTGGATTCACCCGAGCGCGTATCTATATTCAGTCAATCAATATTCAAGCCACGCTTTGGTAGTTGACTCGCTTGTTATGCCCGTACTGGGGAAACAATATATACTTATAATATTACGCATTCAGGAATTTGAAGGCATTCTCGATGCACAACCCAAATATAATCACTTAACACGTGACATGATTTGTCGCACCTCCGCGCATATTAAATTATGGACAAATATCAGGCAATAGTGGTATCAGCACGGATACAGTATTTGAGTCCAACTACTAATTAAATATTGGGTCACATTAATCAAGAAAATATTCAATCGAAACAAGCAAGGCCGTATGGGTTTCTAGGCCGCATGGGAAGTCTAGGCCGCATATGACTCTAGGCCGCATGACAAGTCCTGACCGTATATGAAGTCAGGCCACATGCTCAGGGTTAAAGTCCACTCCTTGGGAAAAGTGTTAAAGTGACGTCCAATCAATGAAGTGTCAGTGATGTGACATAAAGTGATTAATGTGACAAGCCATAAAGCGTGTCAGGAAGAAAAGATAAAAATTATAGAAATATGTGCCACGGTTTCAGAGTCATGCGTCCAAGAAAAAGTGGCCGCATACTCTGCTTGTTGCATATGCCTGCTTGCCGAATATAGGTCAGTGCCACATGGAGTTTGATGCCGCATGGAGATCTCTTGGACTTAGCGAATTTCTTATTCGTTCAGCTAGTAAACACACAAGGAGTTCAAGGATAAGCTCTAGAATACTTGTGTGATGGCAGTCATGCGTCTAACAATATGGACACATGGGGTCAGTATGAGGCAAAAGCTCAGGCCGCATAACTCTCTCGGTCGCATAACTTGTTGGCCGCATAACTCTCTCGATCGCATAACTTGTTGGCCGTATGAAGACTTCGTCTTCTCCAAACAGCAGGTTCGGCCCTGGCGAAAGCTCTAAAAACTGAAATCTTATTTTGTCATAAAATCCTTATTTTAAGTCCAAATTAAGTGAACCAAAAGCCAAAATGCTCTAAATTAAAAGCTCTATCATGTAGCAAAAACTGGTTTTCTAAAAGACATGTTTAATAGATCAAAACCAAGAAATATTCATAAAACCTATAAAATCCTAAGTTAAAAATGTAGATATACTCAAGACTACCCATCAAAATAGAAAACTCCAAGTTCTAAAAATGCTTAGAAACACATAACAAACATAATAGAATAATAATATGGAGGGTTTGTAAACCCCCTCGACCAGATTTCAGTATTTCTAGGATTATTTTAACAATTTAGGATTTATGGCAACATTTTAATTTATTTTGCTTACACATCTTGTTGACTTGTGCACCTGTCCGTCACCTAATTATTTGGAGCTTTACCTTGACTGTTATCCCCGAACAAAATTCACATACCTGTCATAGACATGCTAGACTATTTTTCTGAATTTTGTGCAACTCCCAGATGCTTTATTTTGAGCCTCGTTTGAGACGCACAACTATCGTTACAAAAGACCGTATTTATTTCTTAATTAATTTCCTGCTCTTTACCCACCTCTGTACCAATAGAGATTTGAGGCCCAACATACACCTGTTTTGGCCAAACAAAAATACGATAATTTTCTACACTGAGTATACTACATTTAGTGTATTGACACCGTAGAAAAATTATGACTCTAACTGCCTCTAAATAATTAGTAAACACCGTGCGCAGTATTTATTAATTAATTAATACGATGGGCCGTATCACCCAGAAACCAGGTCCAATTCCTGCCCAGACTCACCCCCATTCCCTCGGGACCCTCACACAGCTTTACCCTTCAATTCTGTGAATTTTAGAATTTTCAGGAATCAGGTATTTTTCCAGACAATTTCGTAAATTGCGCAATTTCCCAAAATAGGACTTTTACGCAATTTATGAAACTACAGGGACTTTCCTGCAAATTGCAGTGCAGGATGTCACCCCCTCATTGGCCGGTGAACCTGCACCGTCCATTTGGAGACGGGACCCACCCGAAAAGATCCCGGAAATATCCCGAAAAGATCCCAAAAATATCCTAAAATATCCTACAAATATCTAAAGATATTTTACATATTATAGTAATATAATTTTCTATATAATAAAACTAAAAGAAAAAGAAAAAGAAAATAAAAATAAAATCCTAAATCTAAACCCCCCTCCCCTCAGATCCAGCCGAACCCCCCCCCCCCCCCCGCGGCCGCCGGCGGCGAGCCCGGCCGCCGGAGCCCCTCCGCCCGCGGCGGAGCCAGCCCCCCTGCCCGGCCGCCCTCTCTCCTCCCTCTCTTTCCCACGCTGGCCCTCTCTCCCCCGAGCTCCCTCCGCCCGTGCGTCCCCCGCCGGCCCCGCGAGCCCGCCGGAGCTCCCCTCCGTCGCGGCGAGCGCCCTTCCCCCTCGTCGGCGTCACCCCGCGACCGCCGCCCTCAGCGAGCCCCCCTCTCTCCTCGCCTCCCTCTCCTTCCCCGCTCGGCCAAGCCCGCAGCCGCGCCGGCCTCCGCCCGCGCCACCGCGGCGAGCCGCCCACGCCGGCCGCCTGCGCCGTCTCCGGCCAGCGCCTCCTCCAGCGAGCCGTCCCGGCCAGTCTCCAGCGACCCTAGGGCCGCCGTGGACACGGACACGGTCAGGACACGGCCCTTCATGTCGACACGGACACGAAAATTTAGTTTTTTTGGAGCTCCGTTCAGGTAACCGTTTCTCTCTGCTCGTCTACTCGTTTTCGATTCCGTCTGTTGCATCTCGTAGACTGTGTAACCACCTCGGTGCCCGTGTAACCCGCTCGGAGCATCGCGTCCTGTGGTGATCGCGGCACGCGATCCAAATACAGGAAAAACAACGACCCAATTTACCCCGGAACTGGGTACGCCCCGCCAAACGGGACGACTTGGTCGCACGCGGTCTTTACCAAAACGTGCGCGACGTTGATACGGACGTGTAGGAATTCGGAGAAGTTGATCTGGATGTGCGTGCACACCGGAATCAACGCGTATCCGCCGACACCGCCCCGTATCCGTCAGTTCTGGAATACGCTGCAACTTTGTGTACACACGTCGGATCGAGACGAAACTTGCGCCATCGGACTCGTAGCAATACGCTGGTCCTGTGAGCCAAGTTTGGTTCGATTCTGAGAACGTTGACAAAATCGCGTATCGTGGGCCCCACCAGCTCCACTTGACGGGTGATTTTGTGACCGGCTCATCGGAATCCAATTCTGAAAGTTCCGTTGGGTTCGTATCATCGTTCTGGACTTGTGGACACTAAGTTTGGCGAATTTGGAGACCTTTGACCCTGACACGTTTTTCGGTGCAAAGCGGCCCACATGTGGACCCCGCTTTGACCGAAAACTGTCATTTTTGCCCCTGTGTCCAAATTGGACTTAAGGACAGGCGTTTCTAGCTATTTGATATTTTCTGAGACTGTTAGTGATATTTATTTCAGCATCCGGAGACTTTATTCTGAGGCCATAGTTCTGACACTTGGTATTTGACATCTGGACATTATATTTTGCAGCTCTCCTGCCAGGCAAGTATACCTTGCCTTGTTGTACTGTTTAAATTCAGTTATTGTTAGTTACATGTCTATTTATTTTAATATTATATAAATGTGCGCGTCCGAGCAGACTCGGGTGCAGTCAACGATGGCGTTGACGTTAGGACTTGTGTCTGACCTAGTGTTTAGTAGACCCACCTAAAGTTGTGAAGTTATTGATATAACTTCCCAGGCCTTGACACGTATCATTACACGTCACAGAGTGAGTACATGTAGGGACGCGTGCCTCATGCGCGACTGGCCATCAGTGTGAGCAACATGTGTAGTGGTATTTAGCTCAGTTGTTTATTTGCTTGAGACTTGCATCATAGTAGGAGGTGTCCACGTCGTTTTCACGACTTGTACATCTATATTGGGCGGGAAAGACACTTAGTAGGCGTATGGGACACCCCCTCCTTATATATTCATGTGGCCTGATACCATACTCTACGGAGATGGGGCATTCCTGTTACCATGCTGCTCGGAGATGGGGTATTGGTTTTCTTGTTACCGTTACCATGCTCCGAGGAGGATGGGGTATTGATTGTTTTATACCTTCGTCCATACTCTGCAGGGGTGGACGATTGCAGAGTGCCCTTGCGTCAGGGGGCGTATGACACATATACTAGCCAGTCATGACGATTGGTGAATTACGTCAGCATACGTCTAGACTACACATTCCCATGCGTGCTACAGGTCTTTAAATTGCATTCACTTAGATGGTTAGCACACCCCTTTATTTATTCAGTATTTACATTATGGCATGTCATTTTTCTGTATCTTGCTATGTCCCTCTGAGGACCTGGTTCCCTGCCAGGTGTGTATGTTCTTGAGTATTCACAGGAGCACTGATCCGGACAGGTTTCGTATTTTTCCGAGGAGGTCTTCTCTTCGAGCCTCGGGATTGTCAGATGTTGATCTTTTATGGTGTGTATTCTGGTTCCTTTTATATTCCATATCGGCAGTGGATTTGTTTCCATCCGACTGTCATTCTTTAGATACTTATCATTGAGATTTAGTTACCTAGTTATTGGTTATTCATGTCTATGTGATTTCTGTGGATGAGATTTAGATATTACCCTGTGACTTGTGATTATCTATACCACTGGTGAACTATGTTCATTATACAGCGTACGCACGTATATATGGTTTCCATATATTGGAGTTGCTATATATACGGGCGGCTGGCACGGTTACGTATCCTAGTCCTACGTATTTTGGGACTGGGGCGTGACAGTGTTTTTAGTGGTGGCCCATGCAGGTCGAGAGCATATTGTCTCGGTTACGTTACTGTACCGAGCAAGCCTGCACTTAGGATTAAAAATATAGGATCTCATCCAATTGACTATGACTCATCTTCCTTCCAGTCTGTCCTACTTAAATAATTGCATCCTGCTTGATTCATGTGCTTCCCTGATAATTCCTTGAGTATAGCCCCTGCTAGAATATAGGAATCCCTGTTGATAGGATAATGATTAGGGTAGTATTCCTATTAAGATCACCACTAGGGCTTTGTCATATCATTAAGTTCAGATTACCTAATGAACCCTAGTCTTCCTTACTACCTAGTGAACCCTAGCATCACTACCTATAGATTAACTTACCATTATCTCTGGACGTATTTTTGTATGACTTGAGAGTAGTATAAACACTACTAGGATTAATTAGAGAATTAACCATAGTGTGACCCTAGTCTTAAGGAACCAATAGAAATCCAAGGTTGAACACTAGGACTGAAACCTCATCCTATGTTTAGATAAACCCAGTGTTACGCCAGAAACTCTTTACCCTTGTTGGCGTAAAACCCATTTGAACGTTGTTGGCTTAAGAACCAAACAAACTGCCTAGTTGGCGTAAAAGCCTAATGACTTTCCTGTTGGCATAAAAACCAAACTATGCAGAAGATTATCTCCTTTACGCTGCAGTTATAATAACTGTAATCCACTTTTCCTTAGTATTCCTTACCTTGCGTAGGACACGTCCTAAAAGCCACGTAGGTAACTGTCCTACGTAAACTTGATGATTCTTGAATAAATAGATGACCAGCGTAGAGTAACTTGATTAGGCGTAACCTAAAGATAGAATGTGAGCGTATTTGTTACAGCCTTAGCTTTCCTCAGCCATAACCAAATCCCGTGTATTAAATACAGATATATGCATCGAGCCCTGTGCAAAAAGAAACAGCTTTCTGACAGGACATCTGATTTTGACTCACCTCAAGCGCATGACTTGTATCCAATCAGTCACTAGACGACAACCTGGATCACCCGTGCAAATTCATCATCGCAACCGCCCACTCGATCGTTGTGCAAGTACTTTTGTCAGATGTCAGGATTCATTAATTTTGACTGACAAATCCATGAGTTACTCGTACAACTTTACGCTGCAACGAATGTTAGACTTTACGCAGGAGATATTTTGCGCAGATTTTAGCGCAAAACTTTTACGCTCAGACTTTCACCCAGACTTTTACGCGCAGACTGTTACGTACAGACTTTTTACGCGGACAGCTCTGAAGCTCTACCTTACGCTTCTCTGTGTTGCGCGGATAGCCCTGAAGCCATGCGTTATGCCAAATTATTTTATCTCTGCTTTACGCAGACAACCTCGAATCCATACTTTACGCAGACTTCCTTAAATCTCTGTTTTAGGCAGACAACCTATAGTGTTTATATAGATTATAGAATTTAGAAGGCCATACCTCTTTTGGGTCAACTAGCGACTTAGTCAAGGATTTAGAATTATAATTGTAGATTTTGTTGAGTCTTGTCTTTTTGTGAATTTGAATTGTTTTGTAATTTCTCGTATCATAATCTAGCATACTTATATTTACTATACTACCTTGACTCATACTGCTATTATAGCCTAGTTTTGCAAGCTTATTCCTTATCGAGCTTGTTCATGACACATGTGTTATTGGGGCCTGATCCACTCCACTAATACAATTGTCTATTCAGAATCAGTGTATTACGGTCTGATCAACCTTAGTGCATTTTGATTCGTCCTTCGCATAACTACTTTAGGTGGATTGAGATATATAGTGATTAGTAGACAGATGTACTTGCCCTCTAGATATGTCTAAGCATATCGTATCAGTTACGTGACTGTACTGATACGAGCATGTGAATAGGAGTTACCAAAAATATTTCAACCCACAACTGCTTTGACAAATTCACATTTGAATTCTTTAAACACCTTGATTCCCATACTTCTAATCTATTACCTTCCACTTGAACTCTTGATTATTGTTTTCCGTCTTCCCTTATTCCGGAAAGACGAAACCTCGTACTTAGTATAAATACGATAAGTGTATTGTTTCTGTAGCCATTTCTGTTTGTTTCTTGGGTAATTACCAAACCCCATTATTAGATTAGATTGCAGTTTAAAACTGTACTATCTTTAGAATGACCTTCGCTACCTACCTACTTTTCTGATACATGCATCACTATGACAGCATGAAATTTTTATTTTGCCTCGTAACTTGGGACAAGTTCAGAACCCAAGTATTACGATATAGAAAGTATCATTTTGCTATCAGGAGACTAAATGGATTCTACCCGGATGAATAATTGACTGACTCCTGAAATGGATAGCAGCACCTATGACTAGGTTGACTTATTAGGATTAAGAATTCCTATGGACCAACGAGTGTCAAGCCACTTTCGAGGAGTTGAAGAAGCGACTGACCACAACACCCGTATTGACTATTCCATCCGAATCAGGCGGATGTGATCTACAGACGCATCAGGAAAAAAAAAATTGGGATGCGTATTAATACAGGATGGCAAGGTAATAGCATATGCATCTAGACAATTATGAGTACATGAGAACAATTTGGAACTTGCAACCGTCATAATTTCTCTGAAGATAGGAAGACATTACTTATATGAGACAATCGTAAGATTATATGGCACACCAGTCAGCATTGTACCAGACAAAGATTCGCGTGACCAGAGTTGGTGGTCAACACCGTAGAGACAGTTAAGTAAATACAAAGACACTTGCGAGCAGTGCAAGACAGACAGAAGTAGTGAGCAGACGTCATCATCGTCCCTTGGAATTCAAACAGGACGATCATGTCATCTCGAGGATATCACCTACTAGAGGCACCAGAATTCAAACAGGACGATCATGTCATCTCGAGGATATCACCTACTAGAGGCACCATTCGATTCGGAGGACACAGCAAGTTGAGTCCAAGGTATGTTGGACCATTGACGTGCTAGAAAAAGTGGAAGTACTGGCATATCAACTTGCGCTACCACCTTCACTTGAGGAAGTACTTGATGCATTTCACGTGTCGCAACTCAGGCGATATGTGACAGACAGCAGTCAGGTTCTCAACCATTCGTAGATCGCCATTAGGCCGAGCTTGTCGTATCAAGAGCAACCCGTGGGAATCCTTGATCATTGAGGAAGGGTATTGAGGAATCAGTCTATTCCCTTGGTCCGCGTGACATAGAAGCCTGACGCGCCAGGAGAATCTACTTGGAAGAGTGTGGACGACATGCGTAAACATTTTCGAACCTATTCGTAACCCAAGATATAAATTACTCTGTTAAATTATATCTATTGCCATCCTTGACTTCTACCATAGCTTAGTTTTAATTTCGAGGACGAAATTTTTATAAGTTGGGTAGATTGTAAACCCCCTCGACCAGATTTCAGTATTTCTAGGATTATTTTAACAATTTAGGATTTATGGCAACATTTTAATTTATTTTGCTTACACATCTTGTTGACTTGTGCACCTGTCCGTCACCTAATTATTTGGAGCTTTACCTTGACTGTTATCCCCGAACAAAATTCACATACCTGTCATAGACATGCTAGACTATTTTTCTGAATTTTGTGCAACTCCCAGATGCTTTATTTTGAGCCTCGTTTGAGACGCACAACTATCGTTACAAAAGACCGTATTTATTTCCTAATTAATTTCCTGCTCTTTACCCACCTCTGTACCAATAGAGATTTGAGGCCCAACATACACCTGTTTTGGCCAAACAAAAATACGATAATTTTCTACACTGAGTATACTACATTTAGTGTATTGACACCGTAGAAAAATTATGACTCTAACTGCCTCTAAATAATTAGTAAACACCGTGCGCAGTATTTATTAATTAATTAATACGATGGGCCGTATCACCCAGAAACCAGGTCCAATTCCTGCCCAGACTCACCCCCATTCCCTCGGGACCCTCACACAGCTTTACCCTTCAATTCTGTGAATTTTAGAATTTTCAGGAATCAGGTATTTTTCCAGACAATTTCGTAAATTGTGCAATTTCCCAAAATAGGACTTTTACGCAATTTATGAAACTACAGGGACTTTCCTGCAAATTGCAGTGCAGGATGTCACCCCCTCATTGGCCGGTGAACCTGCACCGTCCATTTGGAGACGGGACCCACCCGAAAAGATCCCGGAAATATCCCGAAAAGATCCCAAAAATATCCTAAAATATCCTACAAATATCTAAAGATATTTTACATATTATAGTAATATAATTTTCTATATAATAAAACTAAAAGAAAAAGAAAAAGAAAATAAAAATAAAATCCTAAATCTAAACCCCCCTCCCCTCAGATCCAGCCGACCCCCCCCCCCCCGCGGCCGCCGGCGGCGAGCCCGGCCGCCGGAGCCCCTCCGCCCGCGGCGGAGCCAGCCCCCCTGCCCGGCCGCCCTCTCTCCTCCCTCTCTTTCCCACGCTGGCCCTCTCTCCCCCGAGCTCCCTCCGCCCGTGCGTCCCCCGCCGGCCCCGCGAGCCCGCCGGAGCTCCCCTCCGTCGCGGCGAGCGCCCTTCCCCCTCGTCGGCGTCACCCCGCGACCGCCGCCCTCAGCGAGCCCCCCTCTCTCCTCGCCTCCCTCTCCTTCCCCGCTCGGCCAAGCCCGCAGCCGCGCCGGCCTCCGCCCGCGCCACCGCGGCGAGCCGCCCACGCCGGCCGCCTGCGCCGTCTCCGGCCAGCGCCGTCTCCGGCCAGCGCCTCCTCCAGCGAGCCGTCCCGGCCAGTCTCCAGCGACCCTAGGGCCGCCGTGGACACGGTCAGGACACGGCCCTTCATGTCGACACGGACACGAAAATTCAGTTTTTTTGGAGCTCCGTTCAGGTAACCGTTTCTCTCTGCTCGTCTACTCGTTTTCGATTCCGTCTGTTGTATCTCGTAGACTGTGTAACCACCTCGGTGCCCGTGCAACCCGCTCGGAGCATCGCGTCCTGTGGTGATCGCGGCACGCGATCCAAATACAGGAAAAACAATGACCCAATTTACCCCGGAACTGGGTACGCCCCGCCAAACGGGACGACTTGGTCGCACGCGGTCTTTACCAAAACGTGCGCGACGTTGATACGGACGTGTAGGAATTCGGAGAAGTTGATCTGGATGTGCGTGCACACCGGAATCAACGCGTATCCGCCGACACCGCCCCGTATCCGTCAGTTCTGGAACACGCTGCAACTTTGTGTACACACGTCGGATCGAGACGAAACTTGCGCCATCGGACTCGTAGCAATACGCTGGTCCTGTGAGCCAAGTTTGGTTCGATTCTGAGAACGTTGACAAAATCGCGTATCGTGGGCCCCACCGGCTCCACTTGACGGGTGATTTTGTGACCGGCTCATCGGAATCCAATTCTGGAAGTTCCGTTGGGTTCGTATCATCGTTCTGGACTTGTGGACACTAAGTTTGGCAAATTTGGAGACCTTTGACCCTGACACGTTTTTCGGTGCAAAGCGGCCCACATGTGGACTCCGCTTTGACCGGAAACTGTCATTTTTGCCCCTGTGTTCAAATTGGACTTAAGGACAGGCGTTTCTAGCTATTTGATATTTTCTGAGACTGTTAGTGATATTTATTTCAGCATCCGGAGACTTTATTCTGAGGCCATAGTTCTGACACTTGGTATTTGACATCTGGACATTATATTTTGCAGCTCTCCTGCCAGGCAAGTATACCTTGCCTTGTTGTACTGTTTAAATTCAGTTATTGTTAGTTACATGTCTATTTATTTTAATATTATATAAATGTGCGCGTCCGAGCAGACTCGGGTGCAGTCAACGATGGCGTTGACGTTAGGACTTGTGTCTGACCTAGTGTTTAGTAGACCCACCTAAAGTTGTGAAGTTATTGATATAACTTCCCAGGCCTTGACACGTATCATTACACGTCACAGAGTGAGTACATGTAGGGACGCGTGCCTCATGCGCGACTGGCCATCAGTGTGAGCAACATGTGTAGTGGTATTTAGCTCAGTTGTTTATTTGCTTGAGACTTGCATCATAGTAGGAGGTGTCCACGTCGTTTTCACGACTTGTACATCTATATTGGGTGGGAAAGACACTTAGTAGGCGTATGGGACACCCCCTCCTTATATATTCATGTGGCCTGATACCATACTCTACGGAGATGGGGCATTCCTGTTACCATGCTGCTCGGAGATGGGGTATTGGTTTTCTTGTTACCGTTACCATGCTCCGAGGAGGATGGGGTATTGATTGTTTTATACCTTCGTCCATACTCTACAGGGGTGGACGATTGCAGAGTGCCCTTGCGTCAGGGGGCGTATGACACATATACTAGCCAGTCATGACGATTGGTGAATTACGTCAGCATACGTCTAGACTACACATTCCCATGCGTGCTACAGGTCTTTAAATTGCATTCACTTAGATGGTTAGCACACCCCTTTATTTATTCAGTATTTACATTATGGCATGTCATTTTTCTGTATCTTGCTATGTCCCTCTGAGGACCTGGTTCCCTGCCAGGTGTGTATGTTCTTGAGTATTCACAGGAGCACTGATCCGGACAGGTTTCGTATTTTTCCGAGGAGGTCTTCTCTTCGAGCCTCGGGATTGTCAGATGTTGATCTTTTATGGTGTGTATTCTGGTTCCTTTTATATTCCATATCGGCAGTGGATTTGTTTCCATCCGACTGTCATTCTTTAGATACTTATCATTGAGATTTAGTTACCTAGTTATTGGTTATTCATGTCTATGTGATTTCTGTGGATGAGATTTAGATATTACCCTGTGACTTGTGATTATCTATACCACTGGTGAACTATGTTCATTATACAGCGTACGCACGTATATATGGTTTCCATATATTGGAGTTGCTATATATACGGGCGGCTGGCACGGTTACGTATCCTAGTCCTACGTATTTTGGGACTGGGGCGTGACAGGGTTTCTCTATTTCTCATTCAAGGTGTACTTGCCTATGGAAATGGGGAGAGAAAACACAAGAGAGAGAGAGAGAGAAATAAAGAAGTGAAGAAAGAGAGAGAGAGAGAGAGAGAGAGAGATTGGATTATATATAGTAGGATTGAGGGTTGAACCAAGGGTTCTCATGACTTGAACCAACCCACAAAATAAACCATGAACAAGGTTAAACCAAAAAATGGGTCTAGTCTCCATGCACATGCAACCATGCTAAAAAAAATACGTTCCAAATACGTATATCGGAAACGGTGAGTGACATCTCTATTTGTCCTAAGAATTCAAATCCAAGCAATAGCCAGAGAAGTCAGGACAAGCGCGATACAAATCTACTCGCAATGACACATGCAAGCAATATCATCACAACATACAGGTGATCACCTGATCACAAAATCTGAGATATGAAGGCGTAAGAAAGAATATACCTTCTGGATCGAATATGTGCGGGTACCGGGATCGAATATCGTCCTCTCGTTCCCATATTGATTTTCCTAGAGAATGATGGCCCCAAGCAACCCGGACCGGAGAAATAGTCTGATTCTTGAGCACCTTCTTCCTTCGGTCCAATATGGATACAGGTTGCTCCTCGTAAGATAAGTCGGTACCAACGAATAATTTAGAGTGATCGAGGATATAACTCAGATCCGGAACATACCTACGCAACTGAGATACATAAAATACATCGTGTACCTCACGTAAACGAAGGCGGAAGGGCAAGACGATAAGCAACATCGCCTACCCACTCGAGAATATCGAACTGACCTACGTATCATGGACTAAGCTTCCTATGAACCCCGAATCTAATAACTCCACGGGTAGGCAAAATTCGCAAGAATACGAGGTCGCCGACACGAAACTCTAAAGGCCTACGACGTTGATCTGCCGAATGTCGATGCCTATCTTGTGCAACCCAAAGTCGCTCTCTAATCTTCTTGACAACCTCTACTGTCTGCGTTATCATTTCGAGGCCTAACATCTTCCGCTCACCAATGTCATCCCAAGCCAATGGTGATCTACACTTCCTGACATATAGTGCTTCGAAAGGTGCCATCTGAATACTGGCCTAATAAATGTTGTTATACGAGAATTCCACCAAGTGAAGGTGATTCTCCTAAGATCCACCAAGATCTAAGGTACAGGCTCGTAGCATATCCTCCAAGGTCTGGATGGTTCTCTCTGATTGTCCGTCTGTTTGGGGGTAGTAAGTTGTGCTGAATCTTAACTTAGTACCCAAACTCTGATGCAAACTTTTCCAAAAATATGAAGTGATCCGAGTGTCTCGATCTGACATGATACATACTGGGATACCGTGTTGCCTCTCTATATGTCGTATATATATATTTTAGCCAATTGTTCTGTAGATTGTCCTACTCAAAAAGGAAGAAAGTAAGCTACTTTTGTGAGATGATCCACTATCATCCAAACTATATCTTGACCAGTCGGTGATCTAGGCAAACCAGTCACAAAGTCTATCGTGATGTGTTTCCATATCCACTTTGGAATAGGAAGCGGCTACAATAATCTTGTCAGCCTATGTTGTTCTGCCTTCACTTGCTGACATATCAGACATCGTGATAAGAAGCGTGCTATTTTCCTCTTTATTCCGTTCCACCAAAAGTGTTGCTTGATATCTTGGTACATCTTCGTGCCTCTCGGATGAATGGAATACTGAAAACTGTGTGCTTCAGTCATAACTTCTTGTCGAATATTCCCACTTGGTATGCATAGACGATTCCTAAATCTTAGCGTTCCATCCGCACATATTGTCAACTCCTTACGAAGACCTGACTCAAATTTTTATCATAGCTTTTGAATCTTCAGGTCCTCTTCCTGAGCTAGTTTGATTATATGTACCAAAGTTGACTGAATCTGTAGGCTAGCCTGAACCCCTGTGCTCTGTGAAAGTACTATCTTGATACCCATCTCTCGTAAGTCCTCTAGAATGTGCTTCTGAGTGGTCAACATAAATTTGCCACATCTTCTGCTAAGTGCATCAGTTACTACATTAGCCTTGCCTGGATGGTACTGAAGTTCCACGTCATAGTCTTTCAACAACTCTAGCCACCTTATCTGCCTCATATTTAGGTCCTTCTGAGTGAACACATACTTCAAACTCTTATGATCCATGAATATTTTAACTCGATCGCCATATAAGTAGTGCCTCCATAGCTTAAGTGCAAACACTACTGCTGTTAGCTCCAAATCGTGAGTTTGATAGTTCTTCTCGTAATCTCTCAGCTGCTGAGAAGTATATGCTATCACTCTCCCTTTTTGAATCAAAATACATCCAAGTCCTTTGCCAGATGCATCATAATACACTGTGAATCCTCCGGATCCTGCTGGAAGAGTAAGGATTAGTGCAGAGATTAACTTCTTCTTTAACTCTTCAAATGCTATCTGATATTCTGCTGACCATATAAACTTAACTTTCTTGTGCATCAACCGAGTCAATGGTGCCGAGATCTTAGCAAAATCTGACACAAATCTCATATAGTATCCTGCCAATCCCAGAAAACTACGTACTTCTGCTACTATCTTCGGAACCGGCCAGTTCTCTACTTTATCTACCTTCTTGGGATCAACTGACACTCCTGCTCCAGAAATAATATGCCCAAGAAAGGATATGCAATCCAACCAAAACTCACACTTACTAAGCTTTGTATATAACTGGTGCTCCCTCAAAGTTTGCATCACTATCCTGAGATATTCTTCATGCTCCTCCTCATTATGAGAATACACCAGGATATCGTCGATGAATACTATCACAAATTGGTCTAAGTAAGGCATAAAAATACGGTTCATCAAATCCATAAATACCGTTGGAGCATTAGTCAGTCTGAATGGCATAACTAAGAATTCGTAATGCCCATATCATGACCTAAATGATGTCTTTGGTATATCTTGCTCCCGAACTCGCACCTGATGATATCCTAATCATAAATCTATCTTGGAGAAGACTCTTGCTCCACTTAATTGGTCAAATAAAGCATCAATCATTGGTAATGGATACTTATTCTTCACGGTCATTGCATTAAGCTGCCTGTAATCCATACACAACCGCGTCGATCCATCCTTCTTCTTTACTAATACCTTTAGTGCTCTCCACGGTGATCCACTGATCCGTATATACTTTTTCTCCTTTAGTTCTTTTACGTGTCGATATAACCTTTCAAGCTCTGATGGTGACATAGGGTACACCTTCTATGATACTGGTTATGCTCTTGGCATTAACTTTATACAGAACTCTACTGCTCTAACTGGGGATAATCTGGGAAGATCGTTGGAAAAGACGTCCATGAACTCTTCAATTATCTTGGGCAGCGAGTCTTCTTTCCTTGCTATTGTTGTGACTCCTCCCTTATATTGGTCTCTTGCTATTCTACTAAGGGTAAACTCTTATAGACCTGAAATTATAAATAACACTCTACCCTCGAGACAGACTATCGTTGCATGACTGTCTCTCAACCAATCTATGCCTAAGATAACGTCAAAGTTATCCATAGGGAACTCGATCAACTTTGCAGGTAATAAATGCCCACATACTACTACTGGACATGCTAGGCACACCCTACTAACTTCTACGATCCTATTTCCAGTGAGTATATTCAGCCTCGCTAGCAATGCCTCAAACTATAATCCAATACGTGTCGTATATTATGCAAATATAAATGAGTGTAAAGCTATATAATCAATTAAAGCTATGGTAGGAAAGGTTGTAACAGAAATATTACCTGCCACTACGTCATACGATGTCATAGCTTCCTCCAAAGACAAGGTGAGTGCCTGCCCTTGGCCTTGTCGAGCTCCCTGCTGTTGTCTTTCTTGCTGCCGTAGTGCGGCCCCTGCTGATTCTGTGGTTGTTGCTGTCTATAAAGCTGGGCCTATTTAGGCAATAAACGCTGAGGTAAAGGCCGTACTGCTACTGTTGGTCCTCCTTGCTGTACTGTCCTCAGAGCTGGCAATGCAGGAAACTGTTGTACTGGCCCTCATGACCTCTGTATCAACGGACATATGGCAATCTTGTGATTAGGGATCCCACATCTCAAACATAGTCTGTTAGCTGCCCAGCAAACATCCCGGGTATGATATCCCTTGCCACAATAGGTACAACCTGTCGGCACTCCCCGTCGTTATTGCTGTTGTTGTTGCTGCCTCGGCTGTTGTTGCTGCCTCGGTTGCTGTTGCCGAGTTGGTGCCATCACTGTCGAGGTTACTGGCCTCCTCTGTATCACATTATGGATGCAAATGCCAGGGGATGGTACTGACGTTCGAGATACTGGACCTCCCTCATTGCTCTGTCCATGAGGCCTCTTCCAATCTACTCTTCTTGATGCCATCATCTGAAAAGTAAGCTCAACCTTCTTGGCTGCTATCAATACCGCCTCGAAGGTTTGGTAATCGTGCACCTCTACCATGTATAAGATTTCCATGTGAAGTCCCTGCTGGAACCTCATTGCTCTTACCAACTCTGTTGCCACCATGGTTGGAGCAAATCTGCTTAGTCGGCAAAACTCTGTCGTATAGCCGTCTACTGTCCTTCCTGCTTGCTTAAGGTTAATGAACCTTTACTGTAACTCACACTGAGCCACAATCCTAAAATACTTCACCCTGAACCGGGTCCTGAAATTCTTCCATAAAATAGGATGCCTCAATCCTACCTCCATCGTGGCCCACCAATCCCTTGCCAGATCTTGGAGTTGTAGGCGAACCAGGTCAACCTGTTCCTCAACCGAAAATTTAGCTTTTGTCAGAATAGTCTCAATATCCTCGAGCCAATCTACCGTGATTGCGTCCTCTGTGCCATCGAAATATCTGGGGTTCAGTCTGCAAAATCTAACATATGCCCAGGTATCTGTTCTTCCTCCTCGCTCTAGGGTCGTTTGCAACCCTTTGTTCAACATGACATTATGTTCTTGCTGCTGAAGTTGTTGTTGCTGATGTTGCTGCTGTTGTTGTTGTTGTTGTTGTTGCACCACCATCTGGTGTCATGAGTTGGGGGAAGGCACGCTGGATCCTCGGGTGCTGGCTCGAAACCTGGTTATGCAAAACCAGTGGGGTTGGACCCCAAATAGCAAGTACCACAAAGGAAGCACAAAAATGGAGAAACAAAAAGACAAGGAAAACATATAATAATACATAGGTTCAGTGTCATAACTTAGGTCCATGGCATATCCTAGCACAAAGTCCCAACCCTACAACCAAACAAGGACAATGGTTGAACCATCACACTATGATAGTCCATTTTCCTAGGCTACTAATCGAATAATACAATCACAACCAAGTCCATTTTCTTATATCGGCCAATCATTTGTACGGTTTGCTATTTTTGTGGAGTCTGAGGTTATCTCAGAAATAATGCATAATAGGTATCCTTAGATCACACCAGTACCGAACATGAGCTAACCGAACCAATAGATGAATAAAATATATATTTACGAGATGCATCAGTTCTCCGTAGGGCCACTACGCTAAAAATATGGTATTAGCGGTTCCAGTATTCCTATAGTGAAATAGTGGCTCAGCATAATAATAGGTCAGATACTGCACTCCACTAAGGCAGATGATATACAATATATGTGGTGGCCAGCCCAAAGCGCACTTAGAATGAATCTTTGTGGGAAGGTTCGTTGGCATGATCTCGGGATACCGTTTTCTCCAATGTTATTAGCACTTTTAGTTACCTAATTAGCCCTATGTTGTGTTCGAAATCTCAAGACGTGGTCATATGAGAATTTTCCTTAAGATATCGTACAAAGTACGGACATGCTAGATACAAATCCATGAAAGTCAAATCTGGATTCACCCGAGTGTGTATGCAACATTCAGTCAATCAATAACCTAGCCATGCTTTGGTAGTTGACTCGCTTATTATGCCTGTGCTGGGAAAACAATATATACTTATAATATCACGCTTCAGAAATTTGGAGGCATTCTTGATGAACAACCCAAATATAATCACTTAACACTGACACGATGTGTCATACCTCGGCACATATTAAATTATGGAAAAATATCAGGCAATAGTGGTATCAGCACGGATACAGTATTCGAGTCCAATTACCAATTAAATATTGGGTCACATGAATCAAGAAAATATTCAATCGAAACAAGCAAGGTCGCATGGGTTTATAGGCCGCATGGGAAGTCTAGGCCGCATATGACTCTAGGCCGCATATGAAGTCAGGCCGCATGACAAGTCCTGGCCGCATATGAAGTCAGGCTGCATGCTCAAGGTTAAAGTCCACTCCTTGGGACAAGTATTGAAGTGGCGGCCAATCAATGAAGTATCAGTGATGTGACATAAAGTGATTGATGTGACAAGCCATAAAGTGTGTCAGAAAGAAAAGATAAAAATTATAGAAATATGTGCCACAGTTTCAGAGTCATGTATCCAAGGAAAAGTGGTCGCATACTCTGCTTGCCGCATATGCCTGCTTGCCGCATATGGGTCAGTGCCACATGGAGTTCGATGCCGCATGGAGATCTATTGGACTTAGTGAATTTCTTATTCGTTCAGCGAGTGAACACACAAGGAGTTCAAAGATAAGCTCCAGAACACTTGTGTGATGGCAGTCATACGTCCAACAAGATGGACGCATGTGGGTCAGTTTGCGGCGAAAGCTCAAGCCGCATAGCACTCTCGGCTGCATAACTCGCTGGCCGCATGAAGACTTTGTATTCTCCAAACAGCAGGTTCGGCCAGGATGAAAGCTCCAAAAACTGAAATCTTATTTTTTTCCATAAAATACTCATTTTAAGTCCAAATCAAGTAAAATAAAAGCCAAAATACTCTAAATTGAAAGTTCTATCATGTAGCAAAAAAATAATTTTCTAAAAGACATATTTAATAGATCAAAACCAAAAAAAATTCATGAAACCAATAAAACCCTAAGTTAGAAATGTAGATCTACTCAAAATTACCCATCAAAACAGAAAACTCCAAGTTCTGAAAATGCTTAGAAACACATAACAAACATAATGGAACAATAATATGGAGAATTTTTCCATTTCTCATGTAATGTGTACTTGCCTATGGAAATGGGGAGAGAAAACACAAAAGAGAAAGAGAAATGAAGAAGTAAAGAGAGAGAGAGAGAGAGAGAGAGAGAGAGAGAGAGAGAGAATTATTGGGTTATATATGGTAGGTTTGAGGGTTGAACCAAGGGTTCTCATGACTTGAACCAACCCACAAAATGAACCATGAACAAGGTTAAATCAAAGAATGAGTCTAGTCTCCATGCACATGCAACCATGCTAAAATAAAAATACGTTCCAAATACGTATATCGGGAAGTGGGATGACACCCACAGTTCCAACCGCATTCTGTTGAATGAGCCCCCTTCGGCCACCAAACAGAAGCACATGCGGCACCTATAGCCCATCAACATGATGACTATAAATAGAGATAACTTGGACATCCCAACGACTGAATTTTTCTGCTTCAGAGAGACCATATCCCTCCAGGCGAGCTACGTACGTGCACACAAGCTCAGGAGAGAGAAGAGAGAAGAGAGCATCTCGCATTCACTCGTCGGACCGTCAACGGAGTAAAAGAGTCGTTGTAGTACTCGATCTCCATCGTCACACTACCCAGATAAAAAATATTGTACTTAGATTGTCTGTGTAGGATTTTTTTGTAATCTTTTTGTTAGTTATTAAACGAAGGTTTCCCAAACCTACATTAATGACGAACAACAACAAAAGCGGTCCTCCGGACGGTTCTGCTCCCCCTCCCACCCCCACCTCATATATATATATATATATATATATATATATATATATATATATATATATAGAGAGAGAGAGAGAGAGAGAGAGAGAGAGAGAGAGGGCTAGGGATAATTTGGTCAAAAAATTATTATTTATTTTTGTTGAAACGAAAAAAATTAACTCCTGACTAACAGAGGGTATTGACTTTAAAATATTCAATAGTTGATGGTACTGATTGGTTTGATATTAAAGTTCATGGTATTAAGTTGAAAAACTTGAATAGTTGAGGGCTATCAAGTTGAAATTAAGCCAAAAACTAACTCCTTTTGATACTACTTCCCCGCTATTGTTCCTGCTTGCTACTTGTCCTCTTTCTTTTCTTCTTTTCTCTTCACTCTCTTTCTCTTCCCCCATCCCTCCCTATCATCCCCTATTTATATATCTCCCAAATCCAATCTGACCGCTTTAAAAAAAAAGTAAAATTCCACAACTCAGTTGGCGAATGTCCTTTTAGAAGTTGGCAAATTATTGTATTCCGAATCCAAAAATTTTTCTCCTTTCCTATTCGTTCAAACTCTCTCTTCCTATTTTTTTATTTATTTAAAATTATTCCAACTAACTTATAATTTCGAAATCGTTTGTCACGATACTCTTCGTCTAAGAAGACGTGAGATGGCCCAAAAGAATGGACTGAACTCAAAGGGTGGTGCTATGCCTACAACTTTATGCTTACAACCTTCTTACAACTGTCACGTGGCGCCTACGTGACGGCCGTCCATTGGAAGGGGAGGGGAGAGGTGGGACCAGATGGCTTCTCGGGTGGTCGCCACGTGGCCGAAATGTCATGCGATGGTCGTTCATTGAGAGAGAGGTGAGACCGGATGTGGCCCACATTGCATGGGGTGAGAGGATTGTGAGAGGGTTGTAAGCATTTGGTAGTATACTAAGCATTTTTGGAACTCAAAACACCCAACCCAACTCGGCCAGTACATAGACAGCCAGAGAGGCAGCCAACCAACACCGTCGCACGTGCAACACACACCATACCATTGGAGGCTGCTTGGTTGGTGACGGCCATTGGGTTTTTGTTTCCCCTTCCCCTTCTACCAAATAGATAAGATTGGCGGAAGAAAAAGCAAGAATTTTATCCGCCGTTGATCTCCGATTGCCGCCTCCTCCGACCGAAGTCCACGTAAATACTCTCTTCACTGTTTTTTCATTATTATTATTGCTGTGGAGACCGACCGACTCTAATTTGGAATGACAAAATTTCATCTGATTGTTGGTTGGTTCAATATTGCAATATCTCGATTTTTTTTTTCTCCAGAAAATTACCTATACAATAAAATCCTTTACGAATATTACTGAAAGATAATAAGTTTGGCAAACTTCAAATACAAATTGGCATTGGCAATGGCGGTGCACTCATACCGCCACTGGGTGGCTATAACGCCAGTAATAATGGCGGCATGAAGGCGATCAAGTTTTTTCCCCCCTCAGACCGCCATTAGCACATGTACTAAAGATTAGTTCTGAGTGCTGTAGATGTTCTGTACATTGGTACTGTAGGAGTGGAGTTCCTGCGTTGTGACAAACAAGGGGAAGAGAGGAAGGCTAGTGAAAAACCAAAGAAGGAAAAGGGGAAAAAGAAGAAGAAATATTTGAAGCAAGATTTGAATCTGAACCTATGTTGCCCGGATATGATAGAAACACTACACGGTAAGGATATGGAAACACAAACACAGAACCTGTTTTGGACTGTCCTAGTGTATTTTGGAGTGTCCGTGCTTTATGAACCCATTTCTCGAAAGTGTCCTGGCACCTGCAAACTCTGAGGACCCTTTATCTTAAGATTCTCGCATGTAGCTTATCAAGAAGTCTCCTGCTACTTGCAAACGTACGAAAGGTTGTCTTTACATAGAAACATTGCCAGTCTTGGGATTTTGAGGTCCTTGGCGGCAACAAAATTTGGGTCCTTATAATTTTTTTCTTCTCAATACTAGACATATTGAATTGAATAATATTATTGTTTTCAAATGACATGATTCTAACAAAAGAAATACATATAAAATGTTTTAGGTTACCAAAAAGATTAAATTAATAAACATTCACTATGTATCTTGTTTTCATTTTCAATTACAAAATCAACTTATTTATGCATAATTTTGTCTCCAACTTGTCTTCTCAACATCCTCAACCATTACGCATCACCTAGAAATATAAATTAAAAAATCAGTAAAGATAAAGTATTACTAAAATTGTGTTCTTCTTGCATATCTATAAGCAAAATTTATAATCGAAGTTTTTATATTGGGCCCTTGATTAGCGGCACCTTCTTTGACTTCTAAATAAATTTGGTTCATGTTATATATAAAGCAAAAAAAATTCCACAAGGTTATATATATATATATATATATATATATATATATATATATATATTTGTGCCCTATTAGCCTTGGGACCTGGGCGATCGTCCACCCCGCCCATGCCCAGGGCTGGCCCTGCATAAAAAGAAGGGATAGCATTTGCAAGGGTGATGGCTAGGATCCTTGGACAACAATGTTGATGGATTGGAAGTCGAGGGTAACCCTCAATATCTATTTGAGTAGTATTCCCTACATTTTTCATTTGCCTATATCCCTGCCAATTCTTGCATGTTATTGCAACTTATAAGTTAGAGAACTCTAAATTAAGATGAAAGTCCTGCAAGTAATGATCCAAATGCAACGATGACGAGCGAATTAGGTTTCAAGTGTTTGTTTTTGCACTCGTTTTCTCTTGTAGTTAACTAATGGAGCATTAATCTTACGAAGAAATGCATGTGTAGATGTTGACTTAATGTGCATGTTGTGGAGTTTAAACTTGTAGGAGATGCGGGAGATGGCCTTAGCTTGAGCTTGCCTTTTGTAGATGAGATGACTCTTTTCTACCATGAGCTTCATCAAATTAGGAATAAGGACAAACATGTAATGGTAATTGACTAGAAAACGATATTGAAATATGTGTGAAGTGTCTATCACTATTAGAGTGACTGAAGGTACCCAAGATAATCGGAGGATTTATCAAATAATTGCATGCTAATTTTATGCTTGGTCTCAATGTTGAAAGAATAAAAGGATATAATAAACCCCATTAAGATTGTGTAGCATGAATAGTTGTCTCATGATGCCATGTCTATGTCGAACACCATGCCGGACATGATATTATGTCTCATTTGTCAGTGTTTCTAATGTGTCTGATATATTTTTAGACTTCAATTGTTTAAACGTATTTTTAGACTTGGCACTTTGTTACACATTGGAAACATAGGGTCTGACTTTGTTTTCATATATTAGTCTGAAGATTATTATTTACCAAAGGGAGAACACAGTATGACTGAAGAATATAATAAGCTTTAGATGTGTGTATAATGTATATATAAGATGTGGAATACATTGGATAATCGTATGGGAGCATGAAGGGATAATATCTGTAGTCTACATAGTCATGTATGAAAAGTTACACACACACACACGGCTATATCTATACTTCTATAGTCAATATAGTCATGTATGAGAAGTTACACAGAGGATACTAACTGCTCTTGAAAGCAGGCGCACAAGACCTCCTGCCCACATAATTTTGGCCCATTAAGCAGACATTTTGCTGCACCCTTTTAGATTCTTAAGTTCTCCCCTTACAGGAGGGAATTAGGGGACATTTGGTTCAAGTTTTGGAGGCTTGGAAATGGGTTTTAGATTCCTTACCCTTGTTTGGTATGTTTAGAATTGGAAATTACGGAGGAATAGGAGGGGCTTCATATTCCCATTGTTGTGGGAAAGTAATTCCCAAGGCCCCCCTTGGGAATAGTTTTGCTTCCCTAGCAATGTTGTTTGAATATTTTGTTTGGACAATAACATCCTCATTTTACGGGAGAATAGGAGGGGCTTCATATTTCCATTTAACTTATATCCCAAACATGTAAATTTAGGTAATAGAAGCATGAAAGAGTATTTATGAAAAAATAAATAAATTAAGATTACTTTTCCATATTTTCAACCTAACCTAACCAAACATGGGTATGGGAATGTTGAATTCTTTTTCCATGGGAAAGGAATGGAAAATGAATTCCTAGGAATACAAAACCATCATCCAAACGACCCCTTAGGGTTTTGTTTAACAAACCCCCTTACACATCTTCATCTTCCTCTCTGTCTACCTCTTTTGGTGTTGAGTACTGTCCTGCCCCGATCCCAACTGCGACAGGCAGTTCAATGTTTTTCTGTTTTCTCCTCTCTCTCTCTCTCTCTCTTTCTCTCTCTCTCCTATTTTGTCCTTCGTCCCCTCTCCTTTATATTCTCTATTATCCACTACCTGTTGCAACTTGTGCTTCTGAAGACGACAAACTCCAACTGTTGCAGCAGAAGAAGAGAGGAGGAAAACAAAAAGGAGAGGAGGGGGCACCTAGGATCCAGGTCACTTTGCTTCGTCAGTCTCTTTAAGAACATTGATGATACTCCAGAAAACTATAAAACATGTGGGATGAATATGATGATGTATTTCTTACATATTTACTATGTTGTTTATTACCCTTCATGTCTATTTTTTAAAGGATATATGACTTTTTTATGTTATTAATTTATGTTATATAAAGTTAAACCTTCTGCTGCATCTCTTTCTTTCAGTGAATTAAACAAACAGGGATTATACTCACTTGATGGCAACATCTAAGATTCAAGCTCTATGGAATCACCCTGCTGGTCCTAAAACGAGTAATATCTCTCTCTCTCTCTCTCTCTCTCTCTCTCTCTCGTACACAATTATCCCTGATACTTGAGCAAAATTATCCACATGAACTGACAGAAACTAATAGAGTACATATCTGAATAATTGGGACGACATTATTGATCTTGCAGTACACCTTTTATTGCTATAAATTTTCACTTCTACGCTTCTGGTTGAATTTTACTCTGAAAGGCAATCTAATCAGTAAATTGTTCAATCTCTAGAGGCTAGTGCAGAATATTCCTAGAGTTAATTCTCAGCAGTCATACTTTGCTTACTAATTTCTTTTATTGTTTTCTTTCCATAAAGATATTGTAAAGGATTCTTTACAATCTTTCTTTGATATGTATCGTAAAGACCTGTCTGGTTTACTTAACATTCTTTCCGTATATGTCCCTTTCAATTGAGTTTTCCATACAATAAGCGCTTATGATATTATATGGATTTACTTGATAATTATTATTATACAAATAATGATATTGAGATTCTAGGTATTCAATATTAATTAGTAATATTATAAATATCAAGGCATTAATTTTTTTTAACAGTGTAATACTACTTATGAAGATTACTTAGTGTTAGGATGATGTCTTGGAAGTGAACAATGTCGATTATTAATCATTGTTTTTTGAAAGAAAGTTAGTAACACCAAACAACATAAACATTGCATGAATTCTTTTACTATAAAATTCAAAGATTACTATAAAAAATGTGTAATCTGATACTCCTAACTCATCCCAAAATGCTGAATCGCCAAACTGTGGCACAAAACATGGCTGAAACTTGAACTGGAATTTTGAATCTTGGGTAAAATATAGTACATCAATTCCTACAAAAATATATTAAAACGATTCAAGTTCTCAAATAATGTGACATATACTATATCTTTTTAGAATCTTGTGCTCGTTTAGACTTTAGAGCTTAAAAAACTGTTAATTGGCTCTCTGTGGTTGGTTGGAACTTGGAAGTCCATAAATCTAAAATGAAAAAAAAGAAGCTAAATAGACCTTCTGTTCTTATTACTGTTATCTTACTGTTCGCTAGTTAATACTGTATATCGTATCTTGCATATGAAGAACAGAAGTAATAAATGCTTAACTGCAGTTCACTTCTGGGCCCCAACTTTCAAATGGGGTATCAGTATTGCAAACATTGCTGACTTTGCCAAGCCGCCAGAAAAGATCTCCTACCCCCAACAAATTGGTAAGTGGTGTATTATTTTGGAATAGTTGTGTTTGTCCTGTAGTTTTTTTTCCCCCTAAGAATTCTTGTATTTATTTTGAATTTATAATCGCACGATATGTTGCTCGTGTTTTTTTACTTTTTTATGATATTCAGCTGTTGCTTGCACTGGAGTTGTCTGGTCCCGTTACAGCATGGTGATTACCCCGGTTAGTCCATTTTTCCAGATGTGCAGCAGTCTATTGATATAATAACTTTATACTTCATTGTTACTTGCAGGATTGTTAATTTGAAATTACGTATTTGTTGGATTTTCACTTTTCACATCACAAGCAAAGATTGAGTTTGGAACTAGCCATTTTCATGGAAAGGCCTTCAAATGACCATGCTCATCATTTTCATTTAGAATTTGAAATTCAACTGGAATTGCATGTAGTTAGATTTTTCTTTTTTTTTTTTTTTTTTTTTTTTTGAACTTTCCCTTCTATGATGTCTATTTCCTTATTAAATGTATACAGTGAAAGGATACTTGCAGTAAATACTAAAGTTTTATCTTTCTGAGCTTCCCTTTGTTCTTCTATTTTGTCTGCTAATATTTTTTTTGGCATCTGAGTCTTCAAGGAACCTTGAACTAGAATACTAGTTTATCTTTTTTCTTTGAAAGTTTTTCAACTTACCGAAATGGCAATTCATCGGTGATTGAAATAACATAGATCATAGATACCTATGTGGATTTAGTCACACCGTCAATTGGTACATCTTATCACGTGAGCTTTCATATGCTGAATGTTACACAATATGATTCACTGAGTCATGCAAACAACCAACAACTTAGGGGTGTTTGATTTTACCTCTAGTTTAGAGGCGAATCACTAATTGGGTCTAATTAGAGGTGGGCCCACAAAAAATGTCATTTGTGTTTTTGCATCTAATTAGATGCAATTAGAGTTTGACGACTAATTAGAGGCTCCGAAAAATAAAGCGTTAGCCTGCAACTTTCTTTGCAACCCAACCTCTAATTGGAAGTAAAAAAAAGACCATTGTAATCTCAAGAAAACTCAGTATTTTTCCCTTGTATTTTTACACTGGAGATATAATATCTAAAAAGAGAAACATAAAGAAAGACCAACAATTTATTACGAATTGCGTGATCAAATTGTGGCGGAATTACACAATTTATTTAGTTTTATTGCTTTTGATGTTGTAGTTGAGTGGTATAAGACTTGTTTGTGATATGTTTTGTAATTGCTTTGACTTGTATGATATAGTCTAGAAATGTGACATTTCACTTAATTTCTAATGAAGTTATTTTGATATAAATTCAGTTTAAAGCTGTCATGGATAATTTTTCGACGTAGCATTAGCAAAATATTTTATTTTAGAATACTTTATAATAAGGGTACAAAGGTAAACTGATGTCTAATTAGACATTGAAAAACAAACATTTAACCACTAATTAGTGAAAAAAAAACACCTTTTATGAACCACTAATTAGAGGCTCTAATTAGTGAAGTGGGACCCCAAACCTCTAATTAGTGCAACAACTCTAATTAGTGGAAGAAAAAACACCCCCTTACATTTTACTTTTTGCACAACTACTTCATGCAATTATAACACGAATTAACTTGAAGTTTTATATTGCTCTGGGTTTAATATTAATGATTGTTAAGCCTTGATATTATGAACATAGGTTAGTAGTAGAGAATATGGTTCAGGTGTTGCAGATATTATACAACTAAGTATGAATATAATCTGCTCCTTATTCTCAAACCAGGACTAATATAGCTAGTGTAGTTTTTTAGCATCTGTGTTTCAGTGTAAAAGTAAAAGGTTGTCTCTGTCAGGAGAGTTGAACTTTGTAGAGTAAGAATCAAGATTTTGGGTCTTAATTATTTGTCTTTAGGGAATCATATTCATCTCTTTGCACAATAAGAGTTTATAAGTCCAATTAAATCATATTCTCTACACCCTGCAATGAATTTGAATGATATAGAATCTACACCGATGATAGAACTTCTTCATTGTGATTTGTGGATATATTGTTTTACTTCTCTGGTTATCTTCATGAGCCTAAAATAAGAACACCTTTGCCAAGCTACTGGCATCTTCTTTCTCTAAAACCTGAAAGTTGATGACAACATTGTTTGCTGGCTATATATGCTGAAAAGAAACCATGATGCAGGATAAGACCTAGAGGGCTCTTAGATGGGTCAATTAATAATTAAGGAAGCAACAACCACAAAGCCTTTATACCATTTTTTTGTAGTCGGCTGTTTGAATCCTTTTCTTCCATTCGTCTCCGTTAGGGTCATGTCCCCTATAGCACTAACAAAAATCATATCTTTTAAAACGTCAATTGATGTTCGTTTAGGCCTACCTCTAGTCCTAGCGGCTCTTTTAACTAATATTTTAGTACTTATCTTTACTGGAGCACCTATTAGTATGTATTGTACATGTCCAAACCAAGATGATGAAATGTTGTTTCTTAATCGCCCAAAACTTTTATCTATAAAGCATGGCTAGTCTTAATTTTTTTTTTTTTTTGGGCAAACTTTAATGGTATCCCACGACCATAAAGTACTACAAAAGTACTCCATTTCAACCATTTTGTTTTAATCCTATCCATGGCATGTCCTCAATCTCTCCATCATGATAAATGATTGATCATAAATACGGAAAACTGTCACTCCTAGGTGTCTAGTTTAAAGCAAAGATTAATAATAATTTTGTAGTAGAAAACCATATAGCAAATTGGCATTCCTTTACTCTTTGGCGTAATATGACATAGAGATGAATGCAATTTCCTATAGTAAATTGTATCATCTTACCTCTTCATTTAGACTCTTTATATTCTAGGGGATCTTGGAGGGTGCTCCTTGATTGCATGACCTTAAACGACAATCCAAAAAGTAGGTCTATCTACCTATCAATTGGTCACCCAGACTTTATTGCATGGCCTTGTCATGCTCATAGCTACCTTTGATACGAATTTGGCATCAATATAAAGATTCATGTCAGGTCGACAATCAGTCATTAAATTTTGTCAAATATTGTATGGAGCTTTCTTATACTCCATAGCGGACCCCATTCTAGTGGAAAAATTCATGGATGGTGATATGGAAAAATGCCTTGGAGATCTCTAAGTGAACAATTGAATTTAGATTTTAGAATACGAATCAAATTTACGCAGGAATGGCAAGGTCAAATCGGGCAATTGAACATCAAACCTCGTCCAAGGATGACGATCGGCAATGACAAGCCTTCGTCCCGAGGTGGTGAATGAACCTTGAACAATGCTTGGATCTCTAGCAGACGGTGGGTGGATGTCATGAGGAAGATGAAGTTTGTCGACGATAAAACGGGTTGAGGTTGCCTTTGAGCTGATGACAGCAAACCCGGATGACAGGGAGAGTTCTGATTCACAGGGGCAACAGGTTTCTCGGGTATCGAGGCTGACGTGGTAGAGAGACACACAGGGATGTGGACTGGAACACGCAAGGGATGGGTTGCTGTCGTGCAATGGGAAACCACAGGTGGTTTGGCTGCTGAAGTTGGTAGGTCTTGGATGGCCTAGGCCCGCCAGTAAGGGTTGGATAGCTTCTAGCTTGGAGAGGTTTGGAGGGGTCCCACAATACAACAGAAACAGTAATGGAAAAGGTGAAGAGAAAAATATATTGATTTGGGGATTTGCGTTTAACAATATATAGTTTATAGATGATGAAGAGAAAGAGAGTTTTATGACTTTATCTAGGAATAGGCATCCTACAGCAAACTTAAAATTCTCAAGTCTTCAATTTCACCAATGAAAATAAGTACTTACGTCTTGTTTATATAACCTCACAAATCTTGGCCATCAAGAAACCAATCCTAATTAGAATTATGACATATAAATCAAGTCCCAATAAAAAAACAATACTAAATCAAACATACACCATGTTTAAATATAAACCCAATGTGTCAAATCGGTGCTGCAAGGACCAGATCTCCATTTAATAATTGTCCCCATCAAATCAGCTCAATCTGGGTGTATGAAATTACACATGTACTTGACCCATTAGACAAGGAATTGGTTCTTTAGGCATGAGGAATATCAACTTTTTCCTGTTAGGAGTTGATATTCTTTTTAGAAACAAAGGTGATCTTCGTGTAATATTTTTGACCTTCTTATCAATTTAGTTATGTTTCATGAATACCAGTATAATACGATACGACATGGCAACACAGACATGACACCGATGTTCATGTGCCTAGTGTATTTTGTAGTGTACATGTCATGTTTGATGCATATCCAAAACGGGCACTATACTAACATGGCGCTAATCTTGGAATATCTGTGCTTCCTAGCAATTTAGTCTTTACTTTTTATATTGCTGCTGAACTTGTTTAATTCTTGTGGTTATGCAGAAAAACTGGAACCTTTTCAGTGTTAATGTTGCGATGGCTGGAACAGGTCTTTATCAGCTTTCTCGCAAACTTCGGTAAGTTGAAATATTGTCTCAATGTAGTTTTAAAGATGCTTTGCACATTGTTAGAACAATCAAAACAATATTTAAGAGAACAATGCATGTAGGGTTTTTCTTGCCCATTCATGTAAAGCAATATGCTAAAGTTTTCCAGCCTTAAAACTAAATATTGTACTGTGAGCATAGGATTCTATAGTTGTTTAATGTTGTGATCTGTTTACTACATATAGGTTATTATTCATGATTTGTTGAATGTTCTTAGTTTTATACTTATGATATGAACTTTAAAGGCAACTAGTGCAAGAAGCTTGTACAGCTTCTTCAATTTACTAATAGATTCAACTACAAAACTGCATAACTGAAACAATTTCAGCATTTGTCTGGATTTGAATCTTCTAGTAATGCTAGCATTAGCCAATTAGTGAATTTATCGAAAATGATATTACATAAGAAAAGAAATTACATATAGTAGTATATTAGAAAGCTTACCCCAGTATTAATGTACTTGACAGATCATATTTTTACAGGGATCATCAAGATCCCTCATCTTCAGTATCCTCCTACCTGATGTTGCATGGGCACAAATAAAAAATGACGCAGTATGGACACGGTGACTTCAAAGCGACACCAATTTTGGCATGGTCTACTTTATTTTGGAGTGTCCATCTCAATCCGATGTGTGTCTGACAGGCACTACACAAACATGACACAATGTTGGAGTCTCAATTTTCTAGCTCCTATCGAAAGTTATGTTTACGAATCTAGCAGCTAGCCTCTGCAAATCCTTACAAGTGGCAACTTTGTGGATTATGCTTTCACATTGCAGCACTTAAATGGTGATGTTGCATTAACTTACATGAGCTGACATCAGTTCTCCACATTTCTAGTTAAGCAGCATAGGTCAAAAGTAGAAGTAGATCAAGATGGCCATGGTCATAGCTATGAAAGATTATTGGTTAGTGGTGAGACTTGTTCCGTGCAGATGCAGCCGAAAGTGTAGCATATTTGAATGGCTACAAAGTAATACTCAGTGTCTTGGATCCAACAGTTATGCATGGCCTTTGCATGGCCTTATGAATGTAAATCAAGCTATGGCTACAAAGTCATGGTTAGTGCAAAACATATTTTATTTACATGACATAGTTACAGTATTGACAAATTTTAATTGAAAAAACGAAGTCACTTATGTGCCGGGCTGGGCCTCTCTTATGGGCCGAGATATGAGGCCCGGCACGTCCCAATATAGTGGGCTGGGTCAGACTGGGCCCAAGATTATTCGGGTTGATCTGGCACATGGGTCATTTTTTCGGGCCGGGCTCGTGCCGTGCTGGCCCGGCCCGGCCCGGCCCAATTGACAGGTCTACTGAGAGCCATTATGATGAACACTGGAAATATGCAACACAACAAACAAATTTGTGGATAGATGTCATTAAATAAATAAAATTGAAATTGCATGGAGTAGTCTAAAAAAGCTCGTTCTAGCACATTAAATTATTGGATCTCGAATTTTACGGAAATACTTATTTCAAAGTTAATTTCAAATTTTGTGGCAATACTATTTCAAAGCCATGTATTAGGCTTTTTTTTGCATCAAGTTCCCCCTTGCAAACATTCATCCTATGGACAATACTGCCTTCTAGCCTCTCTAAGTCCTGGAAATTTCACAAGGGAACCTACTCTCCTACGGTATTATTTGCAGAATTTAAGTGGTAACATAACCTACATGAAGATTACAATAACATCAATTCTCTTCATTCTACTTCTAGTAGTCAGTCATCTACCAATTTCTCAAAAAGAGTTCTCGACATTTTTGCAAGGTAGCTAAGGCCATAAAAAAAGTAGATCATAATTATGTGCTTATGTTTGTAGCTAGATAGAGGTACATGGTCAACTAGTGTGGTGAAACTTGTTCTTACAAGATGTAGATATGTGGCATGATTCTTAGTAGTTATGAATGTTGCAAAAAGCATTGCAAATGTGCAACAATGTAGTTTTTAGTTTGTGCTTCAGTCATACCTATGCTACTTCTAAATGATATATGTCCCCTTTTATCTCTCTCCCTCTCTTCGTTTCTCCCTTTCTCTTCATCTCTTGTAAATGTTATCTATATGTGGACATTTTTGTAGTTTATATGTCGCAGGGTAGATCTGTCATGGACCATGGGGTAGTCTTAGTTAACAACATATGTTGTATCTGGAGCTGGCTGACAATACACTTTTGGTTACCACTCGTCTAGCTAGAGATTGGAGTAGAGAAAACGGGAGAAGGAAAGAGAGGGAAATGGGGAAGTTTGACATTCATGTCGGTCATGTCTGTTGTAGAATAGAGATCGAAACGGTGGGGATTGAATAAACGATAAGCCTCCTTTTTCCCTTTGTCCGGTTGTCCCCCTAGCCCATTTCAGATTTATCTTATGGTAGATTAGTTGTAGGGCAGGATACTTGGATGATAGTCGCTTGTGCGAAGGGCTGAGAGAAAGGAAGGGAGGTGAATTGCTATCAGGGGCCCCTGCTGCAAGAGGGATAAAGAGCTGAGGGAGAGTGGATAAGTGATGAAGAGAAAAGTGGCATGGGGTTCCTAGTTTTCTAATATACATTAGGGGGTTGTAGGAATGTATCTTTTTCCTTATAAATTTCTCAACTTTCTAATGGCTTTCTTCACTCTCTCCATGCATGCCAAAACTGTATTTAGTGTTGGGCCAAAGGGACAATGAGCCAGGGATCCTGTGACCAAGGAACGGACTAAAGGGGATAGTTTGACATAGAGATTGTAGGCATGTGTTGCTCGAAACTAAACATTGCCTTGGCCTGGAAGGTATCGCCATCTTAAGCCAAGGATAATAATGGGCCTGGTCGGGTTATCAATACCCAAATCCGGTCCTAAAAAAATTTGGACAAAAGTAGGCCCTATTCTGGCCCTTCGAGTTCAGCACGTGGGCATTGCAGGCCAGCTCAACTAAGTTGATCTTTTCTTTTATGATAACAATTCACTTACACTATTCAAGCGAACCCATAATGGGATTGCCATTCCTTCACTTTTGACATGATAGTCCTAGAGATAGTGCAATTCCCTATAGCAAATTATATCAGGGGCCCCTGCTGCAAGAGGGATAAAGAGCTGAGGGAGAGTGGATAAGTGATGAAGAGAAAAGTGGCATGGGGTTCCTAGTTTTCTAATATACATTAGGGGGTTGTAGGAATGTATCTTTTTCCTTATAAATTTCTCAACTTTCTAATGGCTTTCTTCACTCTCTCCATGCATGCCAAAACTGTATTTAGTGTTGGGCCAAAGGGACAATGAGCCAGGGATCCTGTGACCAAGGAACGGACTAAAGGGGATAGTTTGACATAGAGATTGTAGGCATGTGTTGCTCGAAACTAAACATTGCCTTGGCCTGGAAGGTATCGCCATCTTAAGCCAAGGATAATAATGGGCCTGGTCGGGTTATCAATACCCAAATCCGGTCCTAAAAAAATTTGGACAAAAGTAGGCCCTATTCTGGCCCTTCGAGTTCAGCACGTGGGCATTGCAGGCCAGCTCAACTAAGTTGATCTTTTCTTTTATGATAACAATTCACTTACACTATTCAAGCGAACCCATAATGGGATTGCCATTCCTTCACTTTTGACATGATAGTCCTAGAGATAGTGCAATTCCCTATAGCAAATTATATAATCTTACTCTTCATCTAGACTCTTTATAGTCTAGGGGTCATAGAGATGAATGCAATTCTCTATAGCAAATTATTTAATCTTATCCTTCGTCTAGACTCTTTATAGTCTAAGATAACTTGGAAGGTGATTCTTGGTTGTATGAGCTTAAACTGCAATTCAAAAAGTGTCTACTTACTTGCCAACTGGCCACCTAGGTTTTATGGCATGGTCCTCTCATGCTCATAATCTACCTTGGCTAGGAATTTGGTATCACCATATAGAGGATTGACGTCAAATTAACAGTCGGTCATAAAATTGTCACATATGTATGGAGCTTTCTTATGATCCATAGTCAACCCCATTTTGATGGGAGAAGTCTTTGGTGATGAAGATGGTGATACTAATGATATTCAATCAAACCCATAAAATATGATAAATACAATAAACGTGACAATTATTCTTTATAAATATGATATAGATGTGATGAACGTCCTCGTTATTGTTTGGGGTTGTTTAACAATGATGGTCGATGAAGAGGTCGAAAGGGTGTAGAGTTGAATTTGGGGGAGTTTAGTTTTAGGGGAGTATATGCCAACTTTTTCCAATATATTTCCAAAGCATCACATCACTTTGTATATAGGATTAGTTAAGGAACCTATTAATGGATCAGGTTGTCTCAGGTTTGGCCAACTCGGCTAGTATCCATACCAGCTCGAAAAATAATCGGGACAAAAAGTTGAGCCCGGCCCTACCTAACCCATATTTCTCAATCGGGGCAATGTTTGGGTCGGGCTTTTTTTCGGCCGACCCTTGCCCATTATCCTCCCTATCTTAGGGCTTGATTATCACCTTGGGAATTGATTATAAAGTGGTCAATTTTTGGAAAAGATTCTTGGTTTGGTTTTACGTTGCAAACCAAACCTACCTTTTTTTCATTGAGGGTAGGTGGCTGGTGGTGGGTAAGCGAACAAGTTCATCTCTCTCTCTCTCTCTCTCTCTCTCTCTCTCTCTCTCTCTGCAGTGATGAGAATGGCGGTGGTAGCAAGTAACAAAGGCTGCTGTCAACAAGTGAAAAACATGTCTCTCCCTCCCCTCTTATGGCTGATCCCTAAGATTACAAGTGATCTATCTAAGCTATCTACCATGTTTTGTAGTTTACTTTTTCATGGTTCAAGGGCCTCTCCTTATATTTTATTTTTCTTCTTGGTCCACATTAGATATGTCCCTACATTAAACCTTCTGTAGGGCAAGGCTGGTAGATGGTAGATCTTTGGGCTGAGAAGGAGAGGTAAGGGGAATGTTGTCAGTGTCCTCAAGCTTAAATACTGACAAATAGTTGGTGCAATGGTGAGAAGTGATTATATTACAAAAAAATCACTTTTATGTTCCTAATTTTTAAGTAACTGACTTGTGAGTTTCCTATGTTTTACCCTTCCTTTTTGTAGGTTACCCATGTACCTACTATGCCTCTCCCAACCCCAGTATCCTTCTCCTGGAATGTAACTCCATCTTAAAGCTTGATATCGGGTCTGAGAAGCAGTATTAAAGTCGTTTGATCTTGTGGAACAAATTGTTAGTTTTGTTCTCTGCTTCTGGAAATGGCACTGGTGGTCATGGTGATGAATTTGTGGTCAGAGTTGTCAAACTAGATCATCAATCGTTCACTTTTCGCATGTTATCTAAGTTAATTCGCATGTTATCTTAAGTATTAACTATGTTAATTACCTAGAAGGCTAGAGCACCAAGTGTACCATTAGATTCAAAAATCGAAGTTTTGGCTGGTGAGTAACCTACAATACCAAGCTACATATATATTTACTCTGGGTCATATTTATCCAGAATATGAACAATCATCATGGTTGAGGCATTTATATTACAATAATACTGTTGATTGAAAACTAGAGCAAAACCCAAACTGAAAATGCCTTAATGAGTTCAGGTAGTAGTGCCTACTACTTGTGCTAAAAAAATTAATCAACTTGTTATTACAAACCGTCCTTCATTTTTATGCAATTTTATAAATATAAATAAATCCTAAAATATTGAGATTTTTATTTTTGATAATTTGTTAATGTCCTTAATTAATGGCACATTTCTTCCCAATAATTGGGTGCAAGGATGTTTGTACTGATAAGACTTTGAACCTGTATCCTTTGAGTAATTGGGCAAAATTTAACTGGCCAATTTTGTTTAATGATGTGAACTATAGCTTTTCAAGCATTCTGTGCAGTCTGCTCCTTGCAATCCTTGAACTATAGACTTTGAACCTATATACTATAGCTTTATCACAAGTATATGGCAAGAACACTATGTAGTTATTTATTGCGATGAATAGAAGAGTAATTTTATTTGTTCTTGTGGTTACTACTTTTTATAGTTCTAAAACTGGCAGTTGCACAAATTGACTTGGTTATACTTTCAGGCAAGATTATTTTTCTGAAGTACAAAAGGCATGATGATGGACAAGGGGGTTCTCAACTTTCCTGCAGCTGATGTTGCCCAATATTTTCCAGATCACTGTTGTTCTGTGTGAATTTTGTGTCAGAAATGTTTGGGAAGGACCATAAGAATCCCAGAATAAGGCATAAAGAAGCCGATTTCAGCTAGAGATTTTTGCTCTGCTAATGTAGATAAGCAGATGCTGCTGTTATTTCTCGTATTTTTAAACTAATGAAAGCTTGACGATCTCACTTCAACTGTTTAGGCTTTGCAATGTGACAGCTTCATCTTGTGATCTGTTATACCTCATGTTGTATATAGTTCACTATTGGTTCACAGAAAGAAAGGAAATTAATTCTCTGCTTCTTTTTTGGAAAATTACAATTTCTATCGATCTTTCTTTCGAGAGTTTGGAAAGACCATGTCAAAATTGGCAGGGAAAGTTCATGTCAAAAATTACAAGTTCACGGACCGGCCTGGCTTGGCCCACACTACTTGCGGGGCCGGGCTGGGTTCAAGAAACCGGCCCGAAAGTCCGGTCTGGTCCGGTTGACGCTCAAGTCGGGCCCAAGTTAACCATTGGAGCCCGGTCAAACCGGCCTGAATCGGCTCGATTGTCGACCCGAACCAGGTCGACCTGGTTGAATTTTTTTTTCTTTGTAGCCGTTGGAGGGTATTTTTACCTCTGATTTGATGGCAATTTTTTGAACGTTTTAAGGGTAATTTGGTCATTTTAATAAAAATGATCAAAATACCCTTCTAGCAACTATATTTTGGGGACATAGGGGATTATTTTGCATCCCAAAATTCCTATAAATATACCTAATTTAATAAAAATTAACCACCAAAATTTCTTTGATCTCTCTTACAAAATTTAGAAGCAATCTATTGTGAAGAGATTATTTACTATCATGGAAAATGATCAACCACCACAACAACTGGAAGATCAGCAATCTCAACCCGTACTGCAACCTCAACCTGCACTGCAACTATAGTTTGAATTAAAAATTTAGCATCATTTTAGCGGAGTTTACAATGAGCGCGATACGGAATAAGATACTCGAATAGAGTTCTTATTAAATGCTTGCATTGTTGAAAATGACTCAAATGAGACTATAACTCTGGTACAAGGAAGCTACGTATGCATCGGGACCATAATTGTGGTACAAGGAAGCTACGCATGCATCTGAAAATGTGTATGGATATCTAGTAATCTTGTATTTTCTTCAAAAATCCGTATTATTTTTAATATATTTTATTATTGTTACATAAGTCATAGGTATATTTAAATCTAATTGCAACTTATGTTTGAGTTTCAACTTTCAGTCTATCTACAAACTTTATTTGCAGTATTAAAAATAAATTTTGAAGAGAAAGTGAGAAGCTGAAACACAAATATAAGTTGCATGACTTATGTAAAATATATATATATATATATATATATATATATATATATATATATATATATATATATATATATTAAAAATTATCTTCAATATTTTTTTTCTAGTTAATTGTTTTTGTTAGTTAATGTTGTTTACATTTAAAAGTTTTGATTATCGAAAGAAAAAAAAATTATTTAAATTTATATAACTAATAACTCATATACAAATATATATAAAACATTATAATTATAAAAAATTATATATAAATTATAGGAAAAAATATATAAATTATGTAACAAATATTTTTTTTAAAAATAAGTTATAATTAAAAAACATATATATATAAAAAATATTATAATTAACAAATAACTTTTATATATATATATATATATATATATATATATATATATATATATATACTTTATGTGTCATAAACGCGCCCGCCATATGTATATATACATACTTTGTGTCATACCCGCGCCCGCCGTGTGTATATATATATATATATATATTATGTGTCCTATCTGCCGTCCTCCACATGCCGGGGGTGGGATTTGATCTCGCGCCCTTCCGACCGGGAGACCAACGTTCTAACCAACAGACTACAATATATATATATATAATATCCAAATACACAATATATTTAAAAATATATTTCGTGGGACGGCCCGGCCCGCCCGTGAACTGGTCCGCACCCAGACCCGTTCGGGCCGTCCACCGCAAATCGGGTCATAGGTACAAAAAAATTAATCGGGGCAGGACGGGCTGGGCTGGGCCTGTCCGCTATCTCCCTCGGGTTCGACCCGGTTCGGACCGAACCCGGTCAAACTCGGTCAGCGTGCGCCGCGGGTCGGCCCGGACCGGACCCAATAACACCGGACCCAATAACACCTTGAGGGAAAGTGAATACTTGGAGTGGGTCTTGGGGTGGGTGAGGGGATCTTTTTTTCCCTTTTGGGAATCTTTTTTTTTTCTGTTCATTTTTTTTGGCAGTCAAGCAATGACTTTTTTTTCCAAGGTTCTAATTCCATGACCCAAATTAAGCCTAAAATCTTGTTTGGTTCGCGGAATCATGGGGTTGGATAAAAAAAGTCATTACTTTCCTATGTTTGGATATCATAGGAATTAAGGAGAAATGGAAAATGATTTCCAGTAGAAAAAATTAGAAAAAAAAATGGTTTTCTCTATCCAACTAAGGATTCACTTTTTTACATTTAAGTATTTTTTTATTTTTTTAATTTTTTTAGTATTTTCAAACATTGAAAAAAATTGATAAAAATTATAATTTTCTACAAAAAAAAAAAAAAAAAAAAAAAAAAAATTGAATTTCTTTCATTTTTTTTCCCGAACCAAATGAGGCCTAAGTGGAAACAAATTGCCCCTTTGTGAGAGGTCGAGAAATGAAACTTTTACCATAAAGGCATATGGTGAATATTCAATATTTGCAACTGCACTGTCAAAGTAGAGTCGTTTCCTGTGTAATTCAGCATAAATGATGCTATGGTGTGTTTGATTCCAGAGAAGACTGATAGAAAGGAAAATGGAAGATGGAAAAGTGGAGAGACAGATTTATTTTTTCTCTTTTGATACGAAAGAAAAGGTAGGAAAAAAAAAAAAAGATAATTACTTTTCCCTCGTAACTTAGAAATTTTAATTCCTCCAAAAGTGGATAAAAAAGTAAAAATAAAAATAAAAACTAATATTGATTAACAATTATATCCTAATATTCATTGCATTATTTAAAAATTATTTATGAAGTTAAATTGTAAATAAGTATAAAGATAGAATTGGTAAAACATATATTTTTTATTTTTTTTCATTTCACTTTTTCTTTTATATCAAACAATGAAAAGTACATCTTTTTTTTTTTTTTTTCCTTTCTACCAAACACAAAGGAAGAAAATGATATTCCATTTCCATATGGAAGAAAAATACATACTTCTCTTTTCTTTTTTTTTCCACTTTTCTATCCCTCCTACCAAATGAAGCCTAAATGTGTGTTTGGTAGGAGAGAAAAGTGAGAGAAAGAAAAATGGAGGAGAAAAAAGTGGAAGGAATGATTCATTTTCTCTTGTTTGGTATGCAAGAAAAAGTGAAAGGAAGAAAAAATGGAGGGATTACTTTTTCCTCGTAACCTAGAAAATTCAATCCCTTCAAAAGTGAAAGAAAAAATGAAAAAAAATATTGAGGCTTATATTAATAAACAATTATACATGTATATTAATTGTATTATTTATAAATTATTCATGAAGTAAAATGATAAATAAGTATTTTTAGTTGAGGATAAAATTGATAAAGCATATATTTTTTTACTTTCCTTCCTTCCACTTTTTCATCCATCCTACCAAACGAAACATAAATGTGTATTTAGTAGGAGAGAAAAGTGAGAGGAAGGAAAATTGAGGAGGAAAAAGTGGAGGAAATGATTTATTTTTTCTTGTTTGATATGCAAGAAAAAGTGGAAGGAAGAAAAAGTGAAGGGATTACTATTCCCTTCTAACCTAGGAAAGTCAATTCCTCTCAAAGTGGAAGAAAAAGTGAAAAAAAAAAGTGGATGAACAATTATACATGTATATTAATGTGTTATTTAAAAATTATTCATGAAGTAAAATAGTAAATAAGTATTTTTAGTTGAGGATAAAATTGATAAAATATATGTTTTTACTTTTCTTTCTTTCACTTTTTTCTTCTATACCAAATAAAGAAAAGTGAATATTTTCTCTTTTTCATCCTTCCTACCAAACACAAAAAAAAAAAAAAAAATTTTTTTTCATATATAAGAAAAATATATCATTCTCTTTTTCTTTTCCTCCACTTTTCTATCTAAAGGGCAGTTTTTGGTTGTCCGTAGATGGAACAAATGTTTTTTTATTCAAAAGAAGAAGAAGAAAATATTTGATTATTGTAACAAATTTCTTGAGGAAAACTTCAACAAAAAAAACAAATTATTGAGATTAGTTTCTTCCTAGCTACAGTAACAATTTATTGAGGTTAAAATGGTGCAACACTACTACTTGTGCGTACTGTAAATATAACAATAAATGCAGTTGTTGTTTTTGGCATGTGTTTGTTCCAATATTGAATGGATTTGTACTTCCCACTTTACAAAGGGTTCACAATAGATGAAACTGAATAAACCATTTTGATTCTCAAATTTACAATAAAACATAAATTTAGAATAGATTGGGTCTATATAAAAATAATAGAAAATTATTCAGCAACATAAAATAACCATCGGTAGCAAAGGTAAAAAAATTTATGTAGTTAAAAAATAATGCGAAATTTAGAATCTAGAAATTGAGGTTCTACATTTAGCCTTACCATTTTACTAAAAGAGTTCCTACATTCTAAAAGTAGAATTTACGGGTCCAAACTATAGCTCATGTGACTCGGACGAGACTATCATGGAGCTCCAATTAAATTTTATTATTCTATAAAATATGCTCCAACATTTTGATTGTAGAATCTAAAAATTGTGATAAGCTTTACTATTGATGCTCTCACATCAACAAATGTTGCCTGGTAACAACAATCAACACCCCTCAAAAACTAAAGACCATTTAAGTAGAAGGCTATGTAGGCTAAATTTTGGATTATAGTTCGGAAATAATAAGCGGTTGCTCAAATGTCTTTCTTTTCTTTCAATTTGTTTTTTTAATATATCCTTTCTATCAGATTAAGAACTAAATTTAAAAAAAAAAAAATCGAATCATGTCTATTCTCATAATAGACCAATATCCCACGGACCAAATGCCTATTTTTGAAACGTGGATCCTAGAGACGAGAGAGGATTAAAAGTAACTTGGAATCTCGGATTTGAAGTAACTACAATAAAACGGACTTGTAATCCTAGTGGAGTAGACATAATTGTATGGATGGCCTGATGTCAGTGTACTATTTATATTTATATGAACAAAATTTCATATTGGATAAATAAGGAAGTGAAAAACAAGACCCTCTAAAAAAATAGTAAATAATTAAATCTATATAATAATATATGCCAACTTCAACAACAAATGTGGCTGTAGTTTAGTGGTTAGAATTCCACGTTGTGGCCGTGGAGACCTGGGCTCGAATCCCAGCAGCCACAGAAATGTTTTGTTAAATACAACATTTATTTTTCCTCTTAAATCTATGCCTTTTATTTCCCTATCACCTATTATTATTAGATTTTTCTTATAATCATAACTCATTTTTTTTAACCTTATGATCTAAAGCTGAGTAAGAGCATCTCCAACCCTATTGTGACTTTGGAATAAAGTTGTTGCCCCATAAAAATGACAAAATTTTATTAATTTTTTTTCTCCAATGCAATTATAAAGTAAAATTTGAAGCTTACGTGGCAAAAGTTATAGAAGATATTGTTAGACAATGTAGTTGACAATGTCTTCACCTCAATGTCATCAATTATAAATAAAAAAAATATTTGAAAAAAATTTAAGAAGAGGATAGTTGTCTTGGAATTTGGAAAAAAAAGTAAATATCTCAATACTTTTGAATTGGAGAATACTTTTCTACTTTATTATCTTTTGTGAATACCTTGCCACCTAGAAAAGATATTGGCTTTTGTGCCACATAGGAATCACAACACATTTATAAGACAATAGGGTTGGGGATGTTCTTACAACAACAACATAGGTTTCATCCCATATTATTGGGTTGGTTGTTTGAATCCTCTTTTAAGGAAGTTTGTATCTTTTTCAACATTTTAAATCATGTTACTCTAAGTCTACTTCTAGTCCTAGCGGCTTTATTAATTATAGATATATTGTCGTTCTTCTTTACAAGAGTATCTATTGGTCGGGGTTATACATTGCCAAACCACCTAACTCAAAAAAAATTTCTTTAGTGTCACATCTAACTTCTCACAAATGTGGTTGTAGTTTAGTATTGATCACCAAACACCTTCTCTTTCTAAGCAATACTTAGAGCAAATACATGACAATGTATTCACCTTAATGTCATCAATTATAAATAAAAACATATTTTAAAAAATGAACAAGAGGATAAGTTGTCTTGGAAGTTGAAAAAAAGTAAACATCTCAATACTTTTGAATTGGAGAAGACTCTTCTACTTCATTGTCTTTTCTGAATATAGCCTTACCACCTAGGAAAGATATTGTCTTGTGCCTCATGCCACATAGGAATCACAACACATTTATAAGACAAAAGGGTTTGGGATGCTCTTACAACAACAACATAGTTTTCGTCCCATATTATTGGGTTGGTTGTTTGAATCCTCTTTTAAGAAAGTTTGTATCTTTTTTAACATTTTAAATCATGTTACTCTAAGTCTACTTTGTAGAAGCATGAAAAATCTCAAATCCCTCTATGCGCCTTAGTCTTCATGTGTCGAAGAAACATAAAGGTCAGGTGACGCAGGACGTCTTTGACGCATTATCACTTCAGTCAAGTCAGAGCATTTATGACTCTGACAGTAATAATGCTCTGAACTCCTCGATTTCGACACTGGCAGTTGGCGTCAGTGCCCACGTCACCGCCATAATTATTTTTGTCACTATGTAGCCGTACAACACCACGTGCATGTAAGACAAAGCTCTCCATGCGTCTCTGGTCCCATGCGTCCCCGACTATATGCGTTCCATGTGTCTCTGGCCGATGCATCCCAGACACCATGCGTCACAAGCATCTCAGACTCTATGCGTCCAATATGGCAGTGTTCCTCAAGACAAAATCTTTCTGTTACAACTAAGGAGATTCTTTACAACTAAGTGCATGCCAAGTGTCAAGCCGACTAAGTCACGCAGACCAAGGACGAGAACCGACCATATTTTAGCAACAACAAATCCCAACAAAGACTCCATGTGGTAACTCGACCATGGCATGCGTCCACGGTTGCAACTGCATCCTTTTGAGGATGGACACGTGACAGCTCCAGCATCTATGCGCGAATAGCACATATGCACATAGGCCCGTCAGCATGACGGCTATAAATAGCAGGGTTGTATACCCACAAGAAAGACACACACATACATGAGAGGGACTTCAAGAAAGCATTCCCATTCTCTTGTCGGAACGTCAACAGAGTAAAGGAGCCGCTGCAGTGGTCGATCTCCATCGTCACACTCCCCAAAATCAAAAAATATATTGTACTTAGACTTTATGTTTATGACTTCTTTGTACTCTTTTGTTTGTCAACAAATCTTGTTCTACTTTATCAATGGCAAACATACTTCTAGTCCCAAAGGCTTTTTTAATTATAGATATATTATCGTCCTTCTTTACAAGAGTATCTATTGGTCGGGGCCACCTAACTTATTTTTCTTTTCTTAGTTGGCGTCACCTCTAACTTCTCACAAATATGGTTGTAGTTTAGTATTGATCACGAAACACCTTCTCTTTCTAAGCAATACTTGAGCAAGTCCTTCAACGCACAACAAATACACTTGTAGCAACACATTTTTTATTATATTTTGTGATTGTTTTAGGTCTTGATCTATGTGTATTTGCGGTCATTCAGTCGAGAAATAGACAGAGGGGTTTCAATCAGAAATGAGTAAAGAGTTTTTCTTTATTAGTCAATGGATGCAAAGGGAGGAGTTTATTCTTTTATGCTTTGAGAACAATTTTTTTTCTGAGTGGTGTATTATGTAATGCCCCGCTCCATGCGGTGCATTGTGTAAACCCCCTCAATTTTTTAATTTTTAATTTCAATATTTTTATTTTAATTATAGAAAATTATAGACATTTTAGCTAACTATAAAAATATAAGTTTTTTGATCTATTTAACTAATATAAATATTGTTTATATTCCGTAACTATAATCATTGGACAAAAATATTTTTTATGAGAAGAAAATTAGTTGTAAAGGTATTGTAATTTTTCTAGAATTTAGTCTTATACAAATCTATTTTTGGATATTTTTATATATAAATAATAAGAAAAATAAAGAAAAATAATAATTACAAAAAGAAAACCTAACCCCAACTACCCAGAACCGCGCGAAAATAACCCCCCTTATTCTTTTATATATATATATATATATATATATATATATAATCCTAACCCTAATTCTAAATCACCATCACCACCGCCACCATCACCTTTACCAAGCCTTGGCGGCCATCCCCTCGCCGGAACCACCGTCAGCCGCCGCCGCACGGCTGGCACGTGCGAATAGCAACAGGGCCAACAGCATATGCAGTCGCAGCGACCGCAACCGATCCCACTCCACGTGCAGCTTCCTCCCCCTCGTTCTTCCGTTTAGCGTGTCGTCTTTACCGGTATGGCAAGTCGTATTCATTATCTTTATATCGTGTCTGATTTTCATATCGAAGAACTCGAAATGACAAGTTGTATTATCCTTCTTTCGTAGTAAATTTTCTAACTCTTTCCCACCATCCCTAAATTTTAAATTTCGAGGACGAGAATTTTATAATTTGGGTATATTGTAAACTCCCTCAATTTTTTTAATTTTTAATTTTTAATTTTATTTTTTTAATTTTTTAATTTTTTAATTTTTTAATTTTTAGTTTTTAGTTTTTAATTATAGGAAATTATTGGCATTTTAACTAATTATAAAAATATAAAAAAATTTGATCTATTTAACTTATATAAATATTGTTTATATTTCATAATTAGAATCATTTGACAAAAATATTTTTTATGAGAAGAAAGTTAGTTGTAAAGGTAATGTAATTTTTCTAGAATTTAGTCTTATACAAATCAATTTTTGTGATATTTTTATATATAAATAATAAGAAAAAAAAAGAAATAATAATAATAATAAAAAAAAACTAACCCCAACTATCTTGAACCTATCCCAACGCGGAAACAGCCCCCTATTCTTACACACACACACACACACACACACACACACATATATATATATATATATATATATATATATATATATATATATATATATATATATATAACCCTAATTCTAAATCACCATCACCCCTGGCCGGAACCACCGCCGGCCGCCGTCGTACGGCTGGCACGTGCGGACAGCAGCAGCGGCAACAACATCCGCAGTCGCAACGATCGCAGCCGACCCCACTTTACATGCAGCTTCATCCTCCGTCGTTCGTCCGTTTCGTGTGCCGCCTTCACCGGTATGTTCACAATATAACCGACTCTAAATACCTTCAATTAGTTTTAATTACCTAGCAATAAAAATTAGGTAAAAATCAGTCGAAAGTCGACGAAAAACTGCCTGAAAACTGGTTATAAAATATGTCCAACTACCCATGTTTTCATCCTGTTTTCTTCCAATCCATGCCATATATTAAAATCTACTTAAACGGTATTTTAGACAACCTATCCAAGGTTAATTCCCTTTAATTAGTTTTAGTTAAATCGTTTTTATCACCAAGTTATCTTTGTTGAAAGTTGGTAAAAAATCTATTTTTAAACCTTTAAAATTTCTCGATACGGGGTGTGTCCCGCTAAATGAGGCAACTTTGTCGCGTACGGATCATACCGAAAGGCGCTTATCATAAACTCGGATGTGTGAGCTTTCGCGAAACTTGATTTGGATATGCGTGCACGCCGGAATCAACACATATCAAACAAAAAAAAAATCCTATATCAACCTCTTCCGAATTTCTGTAATTACTTCGTGTGTGCTTGTCACTTCGCAACAAAACTTATGCCATCGGATTTGTAGCATTACGTTGGTCCTGTGATCCAAGTTTGGTTCGATTATGAGAACGTTGACGAAACCCCGTTTCGAAAGCCCCACGTTTTCATTTGACGGACGATTTCGTGACCGGCTACTCGGAATCCAATTTCGGATATTCCGTTGAGGTCATGTCATTTTTATGGAATCGTAGAAACTAAGTTTACCAAATTTGGAGAATTTTGTCTTTGGCACATTTTCGGTGCAAAGTGGGTCACATTTGGATACCGTCTTGACCCGAAACTGTCGTTTTAGCCCCTGTGTCCAAATTGGACTTATGGGTAGTCAATCCTAGCTATTTATTATATTTTGAAAACTTTGGTGATATCTATTACAGCATCCGGAGACGTTTATATATATTTCACCTTTTCGGGAGTAGTTGGCGTAGCTAGCTTACTACCTAGACTTAGCTATACCGTCCTCCAGGGCCCATGCAAGTGTATTTTGTCAATATTTTCAGTATTTTGTGCTTTGTGTTATTTACTAGTTTTTGACTGTACTTATATTTTTAGCATGTATTATGTTGAGACCCTGGACCGTATACGATACTTAGTGTCTGCATTATATTCGGGTGCCGACATCCGCCCGCGGAGTTATGTATCGTTAGTTGCATTGTCGTGGCATTGTCTTGTTCATGCTAACTCTTGCACGATATACCTTAGGAAACTAGACACGACTTTCATATACAGAAACTTTACTTGAGATATTCGAGGTTCCCGACTTCTATGATAGGATTTAGGATCCGTGACTTGAAATAGTTGACATGAGTATATCTACATATTGACTCGCGACATACTTAGTGATTGATCTTGCGTGATATGGACATGAGACATTATGGACATGAGACGCGAGGTTAAATTGAGTGGGGAGAGCGTACTCGGGACGTTGGGCTACTACTATTTACCACGTTACTGTGAGCTCTTACGAGAGTTTCAAATTTTGCCACGCTACTATAGGATCCCTGACGGAGCCTGAAGATTTATATTAATTTACACACCGGTGGTCTAGCGAAAGAGTATTGTTCTCATGTGCATTCACATAATTGGTTATGATAGATACCCATGAGCACTTGGCATATTTTTACTATTACTTTGGCATATTGTTTCTTGTACCTTATTACGTCACTCTGAGCACCTGGTCCCTTACTAGTTTTGCAGCGTAGACGGTTGTGGAGTTGTTTAGAGATGCTGATGTGTTTCGTCTTGTCATGCGGGCAATGGTACCAGTACTTACATTACTCTACCGGAGTTACGTTTATTTATTAACACTGTTTATTTTTGCTTATATAGCCTAGTTTTGATAGACTCGTAATCTTCACTTGGGTCTATTCGAACATATATGTTAGTGGGCTGTAGACCATGAAACATATTTTTTATTCTTGGTATTTATTTTTTGTGGATTAAGATGTAGCTAGACTTGTCATATTAGAAAATTTGTCATTATTTACAGCTTATACGTATTCGAGTCAGACTAGAGTCTAGTCAAATGCGTAGCTGACATATTACGTATTCCTAGTCCTACATATTTTGGAATTTGGGCATGACATGTTTTTGTTGTGGCCTATGCAGGTCCTGATTAAATTGTCTCGGTTACGTTGTGGTGTCGAGCGAGCCTGCGCTAGGATATGTTTGTTAGGATCTCAATCCACAATTGATTTGAGCCTTCTTTTAATTTCTATTATCGCCATTGAACCTCAAAAATCGTATTCGATGATACCCTTCTTGAACTCCTTATCATAGATTCTCGTTCTTTCCTATTTTGGAAGGACGAATATTCGTGCTCGACTTTTAGTTATATATTTTATTAAAGGATAGAAGTAGGGTGGATAGAATAATTCATGGGATGGAAAATGAGTAAGATAGATGCTTTTACATAGTATACTACTAAGATGGAAGAATAGTAAGAATAGTTTGGAAATGAGTTAGTGGTACCATAGAATAGTCGAAATGGTTTGGGACCAATGGGTCGCCAATCGGAATAACACTGAATAAAAATTGAGATATCACAAGAATGAACTATTGTACAAGTAGAGAATTACAATGCATAGTTATTTTAAGTTTTTGTTATCATGAATGTTATATTTTGACATCTTGTGCGTAAGGTTTGGTTTTTCTCGAATAGTATCCGGGACACCGGGACCGATTCGGCCCAGGAGAAACTATGTGGAACGTGCTATACGCACATAGTATTTGTGGGGCCTTCAGTGGGGCTAGCTATCCAGACTGTAAGAACGTGTCGTATTACCATGTATAATCCAAAATAGTGTGTCAGTGTGTCTGTTATATAGTTAGGATGCATACTAATGACAAATATTTTGCATGCCGAACAAATTGATGTAGGGATAAACTTATGATACATTTATATATTATGAGCACTAATCCTTGTATATAGGGATGGACTCATGACATATACACATATATATTATGAGTGCTAATCCATGTTCGTAGGGATACACCCCCCCCACATACAAGGATATATATATATATATATATATATATATATATACACGTGTGTGTGTGTGTGTGTGTGTGTGCGCGTGTGACTCGTCTCACAGTATTCAAATTTTATGCAGATGCATATTTTTGTGCTATTTATTGCATTTTTTTGGTTCTTGAGGAAGCGCACAAATTCTCAAAATTAAAACTTTACTACATGACCGGTATACTGACGGTATACTACAATATACCGATAGTATACTGTCCGGCAGATATTTGTTTTACTTTTTAAGATATTTTCGAGAATTTTTCTATAAATAGACCTTAATTTTTGTTTCTTTTTCATTTTTCTTTCTCTTTCTCTCTCTTCTCTTCACCCTTTTTTCCTTGAGCTTGGAGCATGGTCTTGACACCTGGAGTGTGGTTTCTAAACTCCTTTGTGGTTGTGGACTAGAAGATTTAGGCTGTGAGCTCGCTTTAGACAAGTATAACTTGCCGATTTTGTGAACTTCTTTTACTTCTGTCATTTTACTTTTCTGGAGATTTGGTTGTTACTTTTAGTTAGACATGCTTTACTATTGTTGTTCATATCGTGATTTCTAACCTAGTGACCGTTTTAATTTTGAATTCTGGTAGAATCTTGTTCTATCCCTTTTTGGTAACTCGGTAACGGATACGGTACCGGAGTTGTGACCGTGAGATTTAGTCCATATTGAGATATGAGACTTACTCTAGAATTGACTTCTTGTTAGACTTGGTTCTAGTAATTTTTGGGGTTTGATTTGGGTCCCAAAAATTAGACTTGACTTTAACCATGTTTATCCTTGGAAACCGGCATACTGACGTTATATTACAGTGTACCGACGGTATACCAATTTCGACCGACTTAGATTTCTAGATATTTTTTGTGAACCTTATCGATATACCGATGGTATACTACAGTGTAACGATGGTATACCGATCTTTTCCGATATTGTTAACCGACTTTAGGATATTTGTCTTGGCCGACATACCGATGGTATACCAATTTGTTGGAATCCAGACTATCACGCCCCAGTCCCAAAATATATGAAACCAGGCCACGTGACATTGGTCAGCTGACACGTCACTAAGGGATTACCCAATTTAATGGACCCAAAGAGATGTGCTACACTGTCTTAAAAATACTACAAGTTTAATACAGGTAAAGTCTAATCTCATCCACAAAATATCAAGAAATAAGTGCTGAAATATATAATGCCAAGTCTGAAATATTATAGTACAAATCAGATAAGATAGGTGGGAACAAACCCACTACAAAATATAATGAAAGTGCTGAAATAAGATAGACTAGAGCATCGTCTATCTAGGTAGTAGCTCCAGCTCCAGGTATACTAAAAGATCAGGCAGATTCTGATAGCAGCTCTTCTAAGTCCTCCTCAGCGGCATATCTAGTCTCTTGTCCAGGTCCATACACTGTGGGGTAGAATACCTCATCTAAATCTGGAAGGGAACCAGGTCCTCAGTGGGACATAACAAGATACATAAAAATATACCATATATGTAAATACTGAATAAGTAATACAGGGTGTGCTAACCAACTAAGTGAATGCAATGTAAAGACCTTGTAGTACGTATGGGAAGTGTAGGCTAGACATATGCTGACTTAATTCACCAATCGTGGTGACTGGCTAGTATATGTGTCATATGCTCCCAGACACATGGGCACTCTGCAATCGGCCATCTCCGAGGAGCATGGTATCCGAAGGTATAACATTCAAGGAGGGGGGTGCCCCATACGTCTACTAGTTGTCTTTCTCGTCCAATGTAACTAATGCCAAGTCATAGCTTTCCTGGATTTTCTTGATTTCATGCTAAGTCGTGATGCATGTCACACGCACCGGTAGCTAATCGAGTACGTAAACTCGCATCCCAATATGTATTACAACCTTGTTGCGTGTACCCGTGTCAGGGTCTAGGAGGATATTAGGATACCCTCACAGCTGTCAAGTAGGGTTGCTAGAGTCTAAGTCAGTTATACTACTTGTCAACGTACTTGTTGACTGTACCCGAGGCAGTCTCAGATACATACTGTTATATGTAAATTTACTAAAATAACATTCAACAGTTAATAATTAAATAGTAAAAACTTGGCAAGGTATACTTGCCTACGTCTCTGTGCTGGGCGTGCCAAAAACCAGTTCTCGCAGTCAAGTCTGAGGGGTCCTGTGACCTGGGGTAACTGACTGCGCTGTAGGTGTACTCTGTTCAAGATGTACAGGGTTCGTAAATTTACATTTAAGATAAAGTGTATCTTTAAAGTATAGGATATATACATACATAAAATACATATATTCTTACTTATATACCTATTATATATATATATATATATATATATATATATATATATATATATATATATATATATATATATATATATATATATTACATATAGTATATATGTAAATATATAAAGTATATAATATATATATATATATATATATATATATATATATATATATATATATATATATATATATATATATATATATATATATATATATATATAAATATTACAGAAGTATATATATATATAGATAATATAATACATAATATATGTGTAGGTACATAGTTATATAGTATTAGTATATATATTATATATAATTATATACTAGGTATATATATATATACGTGATATATATATACATATATAAGTAATATATATATATGTTGTATAATAAAATAAAACATATATATAATAATTATTATAATAATACATATGCTATATATGTACATAATATATACTAATATATATTTAGTAATACATATACATATATATGTAATAAAAATAATATATGCATATATATAAAATAATAATATATATATATATATTAATTATATATATATATATAACAGTATATAAATATATATATAATATCATATATGTATATATTTAATAGTATATATAATATATATTTAATAGTATATATAATATAATATAATATAATATAATATAATATAATATAATATAATATAATATAATATAATATAATATAGTATATATATATATATATATATATATATATATATATATATATATATATATATATATATATATATATATATATATATATATATATATATATATATATATATATATATATATATATATATATATAAATACTTATATATGTATACATATAGTAGTATATAGTATATACTGTATAATATATAAATAGATAATATATATACATATATTTATATAAATAATACACACACACACACACACACACACACACACACACACACACACACACACACACACACACACACACACATATATATATATATATATATATATATAATACAAAAATACATATATATATACATATCTAAATATATAATAATAGTATATACGTACTGTATATATACTGTAATAATTAAATAATAATAATATATAATAAATAATATATATATAATATATATATTTATAATATATCTATATATAAATATATATAGATATACATAAATATATAGATATATACATACATATACATATATATACGTATAGATAGGGTGGGGTGGTATACCTGTCAGACAGGGGGACCCACGGGCTTGTCGCCGGCGGGAGGAGGGCGGCGGTGCGGCCGGTGGCTGGCCGGAACGGCGGCCACAACAGCAGTGGCTGTTAGCAGCAACAGCAGCAGCTGCAGCGGCGCAGGCGGTGGCGGAGGCGGCAGTGCAGGGTGGGGGAACGGCGGAGGGGGTCGGGGCGAAGAGTTCGGTGGTGGTGGTGGTGGTGGCGGTGGTCAGTGGTGGCCGGGGGAGGAGGTTGAGGCGGTTGGGGGTGGCTGGGTTGCAGTGGTCGGGTGGGTCGGCGGGGTGCTGCGGGGGAGCTGGCGGTGGCTGTGGGGGTCGTGGGGCGGCGGGGGTGGGTTTGTCTGGCGGAGGAGGCCAAGGTGAAGCGGTTGGAGGTGGTGGCGGTGGTCTAAGGCGGCGGGTGGTGGTGGTTGGAGGCGGTCGGGATGGAGGAGGTGCTGTTGGTGTTGGTGGGGAGTTGGGTCTGTGGGGGTTACCGACGGCCGCTGCGGCGGCCAGGGAGGGTGGGCGTCGGCCGGGGAGTGGCTGGGGGAGGGGCAAGGTGGTCGGCGGAGGTTCGGTAGTGGAGGTGGCCGGAGATGGGAGGTGTGGGTGTTCGGGTGGTGGGGATGGATAGTTTATATTGGGTTTAGGGCTTAGGGTATTTTATGTAAATATGTCATTTTATTAGGGGTATTTTGGTATTTATGCAATAAATATCTTTAGATATTTATTCAGATATTTATGGGGTGGGGCCCACTTCCAAATGGACGGTGTAGGTTCAACCTCCAATAGGAGGTTGACACCTCACACTGAAAATTTACAGAATAAACCCTGTAATTTTATAAATTGCACAGAGGTCCTATTAATTAGGAAATTGCGCAATTACGCAATTGTCTGGTAAAAACACCCTATTCCTGAAAATGCTAAAATGTACAAAACTGAGGGAAATTGTTGTGTGAGGGCCCTGATGGGGTGGGGGTGAGCCTGGGCAGGGGCTGGGCCTGGTTTTGGGTGATGCGGGTCACCATATTAATTAATTAATAATTAATGCGCACGGTATTTTCTAATTTTTTAAAGGTGTGTAGGGCCAGAATTTCAGTGCAGTATATACTAAATGTAGTATACTCAGTGTAAAATATTAACGTATTTTTGCTTGGGCAAAACAGGTGCCTGTTGGGCCTCTAATTTCTATTGGAACAGGGACAAGGGTACAAGTCTGGAAATTAATTGAAAATAAATACGGACGTTTGTAACGATATTTGTGCGACTAAAACGAGACACAAAACAGAGTATCTGGGAGTTGCACAAAGTTCTGAAAAATAGACTAGCATGTCTATAAGAGGTATGTGAACTTTGTTTGGGGATAACAGTTAGTGTAATGCTCTAAATAATTAGGTAATGGACAGGTGCACAAATTAATAGGATATGTTAGCAAAATAAATTAAAATATTGCAATAAATCCTAAATTGCTAAAAATAATCCTAAAATGCTAAAATCTGGTCGAGGGAGTTTACAATCTACCCTCCTTAGAATATTTCATCATCGAAATAAAAACAAACATATAATGAAAACTAAAGATTAATTTGAAATATTAGGACATACCCTGGCTTTGGAATAGATAGGGGAAACGTTGTCAAATATCCTCTTCTCGTTCCCAGGTTGACTCGCCTGGTGCATGATGTCTCAATGCAATACGAACTAGAGGGATAGTCTGGCCTCACAACACCTTCTCGCTTCGATCTAGGATCTCTACAGGCTCCTCCTGGTATGATAAGCTCGGGCCGATAGTGATCTCTGAATGGTCCATGTAAGCCCCCTGATTTTCAGGAATTATTAATTTGAATTTTTTCACAATTTTCTGGAATTTTCTGAAAATTTTCTGTAATTAAAATCAGAGTTTTAATTATTAAATAATTTTTTATTAATAATAAATAATATTAAAATATTATAAAAATAATATTTTTGGGTGTAAAATGAAAAACTGGACTTAGGGTAATTTTTCTGGAATTTATTGGACCCCGGACCTATTTTTAATCACCTAAAAACTATTTAATTAATTATTTATTATTTATTTGTTTATTTATTTATTTAATTTATTTTCCAGCCCAGCCCAAACCCCGGCCCAAATCCAAACCCTGGACCGCGGCCCAGCCCGTGTCTAACGGGTCGGGTCGGTTCCGCCCGACCGAACCCGACCCGCCGCCCGACCCGCTTTCCCTCTCCCCTGACCCGTCTCCCCCCCGCGTCTTCCGCCGGATCCACCGCCTCCGGCCACGCCCCGCCTCGCCCGTCGTCCCCTCCACCGCCTCGCCCGGAGCCGACCTCCTCCGCTCCCCTACTTAAACCCCTTCTCCCCTCTCCCTCCGGCCGAACCGCCACCGCCCTAGCCGCATCACCCGACGCCACGCCACTCCCCCGCCGACCACCTCGTCGCACCGCCGAGCCGCTAGCGCCTCGCCCAGCCTCCTCCTTCTCCCATCTCCTCCTCCTTCCTCTGCCCCCTCCGGTGCCCCGACAGAACCCCGCCGAGCAGCAGCAGCCAGCAGCGGCCGCCTCCGGCAGCCGCCGCCCGCGGCCACGCGCCCCCGCCCTAGCCCCGGCCGGCCTCCCCCGCCGCCGTGCCGCCCCGAGACGCCGTCCTCCGCCTGGGAACCCCTGAACCCTAACCCTAGTTCTCCCTGTGTGTCGGACACGTGTCGGACACGAGATAATTCAGGTTTTTCGGACCCTGTTCAGGTACGTGTATCTCCCTGCTCGTTTACCCATTTTTGATTCCGTCTTTTGCATCGCGAAGCCTGCGTGACCCTCTAGGTGCCCGTGCAACCCGCTCGGGGCATCGCGTCCTGTAGTGATCGCGAACCGCGGTCCAAAAATAGGAAAAACAACGATCCGATTCACCCCGGAACTGGGTATGCCCCGCCAAACGGGATGACTTGGTCACGCGCGGTCTTCACAGATATGTGCGCGCCGTTGATACGGACGTGTGGGATTTTGCAGAAGTCGATTCGGGTGTGCATGCGCACCGGGATCAACGCGTATTCGCGGACAACGCCCCGTATCCGACTTTTCTGAATCATACCCTAACTTTCAGTACACACGTCGGATTAAAACGAAACTTGTGCCATCGGACTCGTAGCGATATGCTGGTCCTGTGACCCAAGTTTGGTTCGATTCTGAGAACTTTGACGAAATCGCGTGTCGTGGTCCCCACAGGTCCCGTTCGATGGGCGATTTTGTGATCGGCTCATCGGAATCAAATTCTGGAAGTTCCGTTGGGTTCGTATCATCGTTCATGACCTGTTGACACTAAGTTTGGTGAATTTTGAGACCTTTGACCCTGACACATTTTTTCGGTGTAAAGCGGGCCCACATGCGGACCCCATTTTGACCCGAAATTGTAGTTTTTGTCCTTGTCTCCAAATTGGACTCAAGGACAGGCATTTCTAGCTATTTGATATCTTCTGAGCATGATGGTAATATTTATTTCAGCATCGGGAGATATTTCTGGAAATTTTCCGATAACAGAACTGTAGTTGGAATCCAAACATCAGGCAAGTACCTGCACTTCAAGTTTAAATTTTATATTATGATAATTAGTTCCTTGCTCTACTAGTACCATTGGATGATTACACTTAGTGTTAGGATTTGGAGTTCATGTCTTGCTTTTCGTGTCGGGAGAGAGAATACTAGGAGGCATGTAGTTTACCCTTCCCCCTGTCCTGACTGCTAGCTGATTAGTCTTATAACCCCCTACATGCCAATTATGTATTCTAAATACATAATTTCACACACACATAGTTCCTGTTGTCTTGTTGCAGTTCCATTTTCTTGTCTCATTATAATCCTGTTTTACTTATATTCCTGATTTTTAGTGCGTAACCTTAGTTAATTTTTACTACTTATTATGCATATTCTTATCGTGATGCTTAGTCAGTTTTCACTACTTGTCATAAATATTTAGTTTAAGCTTTGTTGTGTATTGGTACTTTGCTCCTTTCCTGACTGGATCCGTTGATTTAGGCGATGATGAGGACTATACCCCCACCTTTTATGGCCCATATGGCATAGCAGATGATATTGTTGAGGAGCCGGTTCCTACTCAAGAGACTACTTTTGAAGAGTAGTTAGCCAGTTAGCTAGTATTTTCTTTCAGCATAGTACTCGGGTTTGTCCCCGATTTATCTTCTGGTTCTGTATTAAACTGTGGATTTGGATGTCACAAATTTGTCTTATGAAATCTTAGCATTCCTATTTCCTATTATTATCCTTGCCTATTTATTCACTGTGAATGAGCTAGATTTTAAATTACTTGTGAATATGATCTAGACAGCGTACTACCGCCGACACTGCGGCGTAGGCTGGACGTACTCACGAACCGGTGCCCGATTCATCTGGGTGCAGGTCGTGACAGTCCAGCACATGATTTGGGTCTGGAATGTACCTCCTCAGCTGAGATACATGGAAGACGTCATATACTCCTTCCAAGGTCTGAGGTAAGGCTAGCTTGTAAGCAACTTCTCCGATGCGTTCCAACACATCGAAGGGTTCGATGTACCTCGGACTCAGTTTTTCTCTTCTCCCAAATCTGATAGTTCCTCGGGTAGGTGAGATCTTCAAAAACACATGCTCTCCAACTTGGAACTCTAGAGGTCGTCGATGTACGTTGGCCCAGTGCTTTTGTCTGTCTTGCGCTGCTCGCAGGTGTCCTTGGATCTTCTTTACTTTCTTCACCGTACGAACGACCAATTCTGGTCCCAAGATCTGTCTTTCGCCTACATCGCTCCAACATACTGGGAAACAACATTTCCTTCCATACAATGCTTCAAAGGGGGCCATTTGGATGCTCGCTTGATAGCTATTATTGTAGGAAAATTTTACCAGATGTAAATGATCTTTCCATGATCCACTGAAATCAAGCATACATGCTCTCAGCATATCTTCTAGTGTCTGAATGGTGCGCTATGACTGGCCATCTGTTTGTGGATGATACGAGGTGCTGAACTTTAGGCGGGTACCAAGACTCTCTTGCATACTTCGTCAAAAGTAAGATGTAAACCTCGTATCCCTGTCAGACACTATGCTGACTGGTACTCCGTGCAGACGTACAATTTCCTTCATATACATGTATACCAAGACTTCTGTAGATTGTCCGACTCTGAAAGGTAAGAAATGAGCAGCCTTGGTGAGTCGGTCTACGATTACCCATACAACATTACGACCACTGGGACTTCTTGGGAAGCCCGTAACAAAGTCCATAGTAATGTATTCCCATTTCCATTCAGGTATTGGGAGGGGTTGAAGTAGACCTGCGGACCTCTGATGTTCAGCCTTGACTTGCTGACACACCAGGCATTTTGCCATAAAGCGTGCTATCTCTCTCTTCATTCCATGCCACCAGCAGTATTGTCACAGATCTCTGTACTTCTTTGTGCCACCTGGATGTATAGAGTATGTTGAGCTGTGAGCTTCTGACATCACCTCTTCACGAAGTTCTCTATTTGGAACATAAAGACGTTCTCCACATCTTAAAGTCCCATCTTCGTGTATGCGACATCCTGTCTGGATTTCAGCCTTTGTTCTTTGTCGGAGCCTCTGAAATCTTGTATCTGTTGGCAGTGCAGCCTTGATTCTTTCGACCAATGTTGATTGCAACTGATAATTTGACAATTGGCCGTCAATTTCTGGCATAACGATCTTTATTCCCAACTTTTCTAGATCTCTCAATAGATCAGGTTGGGTGATCAGAAAGAATGTCGTGGGTCTTTTGCTTAGAGCATCCGCTACCACATTAGCCTTCCCGGGATGGTACTGCAGATTGATCTCGAAATTCGTCATTACTTTGAGCCAGCGTCTTTGTCTCAGGTTCAAGTCCTTCTGGGTATAGACGTACTTTAGGATCTTGTGATCATTGAATATCTCCACTTGTTCGTCGTATAGATAATGTCTCCAAAGCTTCAGGGCAAAGATGACTGCGACAAGCTCCAGATCGTGAGTGGGGTAGTTCTTCTCATGGGTCCTCAGTTGTCTTGAGGCATATGCTACAACTTTCCCATGTTGCATCAAGACACAACCTAATTCTTTTCCGGATGCATCGCTATATATTACGAAACCTCTGAATCCAGATGGTATGGTCAAGATGGGGGCAGTAGTCAGACGCTTTTTTAGCTCCTCGAAAGCTATCTGACATTCCTCTGACCAGATGAACTCCTGCTCCTTGCGGGCCAGACGAGTTATCAGCTCTGCAATTCTTGTAAAGTTTTCTACGAACCTCCGGTAATATCCGGCAAGTCTTAGAAAGCTTCTCACCTCTGAGACGTTGGTAGGGGTTGGCCATGTCTCTACAGATGAGATCTTTGCTGGGTCCACCGAGATGCCTTCTCCTGTGATCACGTGTCCAAGGAAAGCGACACGATCAAGGAAGAACTCGCATTTACTTAGTTTAGCATAAAGATTTTCCCGCCTTAACGTCTATAACACCAGTCTCAAGTGTTCTTCGTGCTCCTCGTGGATCTTTGAATATACCAATATGTCGTCGATGAAGACTACCACGAACTGGTCCAGATATTGGTGGAAGACTCTGTTTATCAGGTTCATAAATACGACAGATGCATTTGTCAGTCCAAAAGGTATCACCAGGAACTCGTAGTGACCATAACGAGTCCTGAATGCTGTCTTTAGAATGTCTTCTCTTCGTACTTTTATCTGATGATAGCCTGATCTCAAGTCTATCTTTGAGAATACCACTGCTCCCGTCAGCTGGTCGAACAGATCATCAATCCGCGACAAGGGATACTTGTTTTTGATTGTCAAAGTATTAAGGGCTCTATAATCAATACACATCCGGTATGTTCCGTCCTTCTTTGGTACAAACAACACTAGTGCTCCCCAGGGTGATGCACTAGGATGAACAAATCCCTTGATCTTTAGTTCTTCTAGTTGCAGCTTTAGCTCGTCAAGCTCCTTCTTCGCTAGTCGGTACACATTTGAGGATACTGGTGCAGCTCCGGGTATCAACTCAATAGTGAACTCCACTTCTCTATCAGGCGGTAGGCCTGGCAATTCCTTCGGAAATACGTCTTCGAACTCTGCTACAATTGGTGGGGGTGTTGTCTCCATCGCCATGTAAGCTCTGGGTGTCTGGCCTACTCCTTGCTCGATGGTGTCCCGTACATATTCGAACTCCGAGTAACCTGGTGGTCTAAATATGACGTTTCCTTTTTCACAGTCTAGTATGGCATTGTACTGGATTAACCAGTCCATGCCTATGACAACGTCGAAGTTTGGCATTGGGAGTACCAAAAATCGTGCTTTTGGCTCTCTACTACAAACGACTACCCAGCATGTTTCAATAATGCTGGTAACCGGTACGATGCCTCCTCCGGTAAGAATCTTCTAGCACTTAGGCAGTGGGGAAGTGGCTAGTTTGTGCATGGCTACGAAACTTCTAGATATGAAAGACAGTGTAGTGCCAGAATCAAATAATGCGGTTGCAGGTAATGATGCAACTAAAATGGTACCTGTGATGGTTTCACCTTTCGGATCCTCTGCAACTGCAGCTAAAGCAAAGGCCTGCCCGTGCCTTTGCCCTCCAGACTGTTGTCTGGGTTTGTTGAACTGGGTTTCTTGTGTAGCCAGGGGTGCCCCCCTCTGATATCCTCCAGATGTTGAGGGATGTTGACCTCCAGTTGAGGGTAGCATCCTCTGGGCTGGTGCTCCTGATTTCTGCCTATTCTGAGGCACTGCATCTTTGCGTTGTGGGCAGTCTCTTGCCATATGTTGACTAGCTCCATATATCAGGCATAGTCCCTGCTTCTTTCTGCAGTCTCGGACATAATGCCCCTTCTTGCCACAATAGTGACAAGTAGGGAGCTCTTTGTTCTGATAGGGCCCCGTCTTCTGTTGTGTCTGGTTTTGTGGACGACGGATTGGTCCTCCTGTTCCGGGCTGATTACTGGCCGGTATAGTTGGATTAGAGCGTCTTGCTCCTCGGCCAATGGCTTCTTGTATCCTCGCCTATGAAAGAACCTTCTCGTAGGAGATCCTCGACTGTGTCGTAGTATACCTTTGGAGCTCAAAGGTAAGGCCGTGATGGAACCTCGTGGCCTTCTCCAGATCGTTCGGTATCAGGATGGCACCGAATCGACTCAGTCGACTGAACTCTGCATCGCAGGCGTCGATGGTCATATTTCCTTGTTCTAGATGTAGGAACTGGGAGTACAAGGCATTTCTGACCGTGGCTGGGAAGTACTTTGCATTGAAGTACTCCAGTAATTGTTCCCAAGTCTGGGTCTTGCCGATGCTACGCTCGATAGAATTCCACCAGTGATGGGCGTTGCCTAAGAGTTGGGCCCTCACGGCAGTCATCCATAAATCTGGTTGGAGCTATGAACCTTCTAGCAGCATTTCTGTGTTGGAGATCCAGTCTGAGATCTCCTCCGGAGTTTCGCTGCCAGAAAAGGTTCTCGGGCCCATCTGGCGAAAGCCTCGGATAGTGCCAGCTGGTTGGACAGGTGCTGGTGCCGGGGCAGTTGTCCTTTCCAGATCCATCATCAAGCTCTCCTCAGGGTCTCCGTCTGTTGCCATTGTGCCTACAACATAGCTTAGAGGAACTGGAACATTTGAGGTTGTCCCTCAAGTTGTGGCATCAGGGCAGGAAGGGCTGGAGGTGGAGGCAAAGGTGTCTCCGCCTGTGGTGTTGGTGCTTGTCCTTCATGTTGGGCTGGCGTAGCTGCCTGGGTAGGATTCTGGTGAATGTACGGGGTTGCCGGATAGACCAGCATCATTTTCGGGGATTGGTCTCTTGGGGGGGTTGGGGTCGGTTGGACATCTGGCGAGGGATCTGTTGCTTGGTCAGCCCCATCAATTGTGTGTCCACTGGGTATGTCCATATCTCTGAAGAAGATAAAATAATTAGAAAAGTACGAAGGAAATAATAAGAATCAAGTAGGATACAAAATTTTAAGGATAAAGTCAGTGTGGATGAGACCTAGTATTCCTATCCTATAGCAGGCTTGCTTGGCATGTAATCATACTATTAGCAATTAACCTGACCTGCATGGGCCACCACTAAAACCATGTCACGCCCCAGTCCCAAAATATATGAAAACAGCCACGTGGCATTGGTCAGCTGACACGTCACTAAGGGATTACCCAATTTAATGGATCCAAAGAAATGTGCTACGCTGTCCTAAAAAATACTACAAGTTTAATACAGGTAAAGTCTAATCTCATCCACAAAATATCAGGAAATAAGTACTGAAATATATAATGCCAAGTCTGAAATGTCATAGTACAAATCAGATAAGATAGGTGGGAACAAACCCACTACAAAATATAATAAAAGTGCTAAAATAAGATAGACTAGAGCATCGTCTATCTACGTAGTAGCTCCAGCTCCAGGTGTACTAAAAGATCAGGCAGATTCTGATGGCAGCTCTTCTAACTCCTCCTCAGTGGCATATCTAGTCTCCTGTCCAGGTCCATATACTGTGGGGTAGAATGCCTCATCTAAATATGGAAGAGAACCAGGTCCTCAGTGGGACATAACAAGATACATAAAAATATGCCATATATGTAAATACTGAATAAGTAATACAGGGTGTGCTAACCAACTAAGTGAATGCAATGTAAAGACCTTGTAGTACGTATGGGAAGTGTAGGCTAAACATATGCTGACTTAATTCACCAATCGTGGTGACTGGCTAGTATATGTGTCATATGCCCCAGACACATGGGCACTCTGCAATCGGCCATCTCCGAGGAGCATGGTATCCGAAGGTATAACATTCAAGGAGGGGGGTGCCCCATACGTCTACTAGTTGTCTTCCCCGCCCAATGTAACTAATGCCAAGTCATAGCTTTCCTGGATTTTCTTGATTTCGTGCTAAGCCGTAATGCACGTCACACGCACCGGTAGCTAATTGAGTACGTAAACTCGCATCCCAATATATATTGCAACCTTGTTACGTGTACCTGTGTCAGGGTCTAGGAGGATATTAGGATACCCTCGCAGCTGTCAGGGAGGGTTGCTAGAGTCTAAGTCAGTTATACTACTTGTCAACGTACTTGTTGACTGTACCCGAGGCAGTCTCAGATACATACTGTTATATGTAAATTCACTAAAATAACATTCAACAGTTAATAATTAAACAGAAAAAACTTGGCAAGGTATACTTGCCTACGTCTCTGTGCTGGGCGTACCAAAAACCTGTTCTCGCAGTCAAGTCTGAGGGGTCCTGTGACCTGAGGTCACTGACTGCGTTGTAGGTGTACTCTGTTCAAGATGTACAGGGTTCATAAATTTACATTAAAGATAAAGTGTATCTTTAAAGTATAGGATATATACATACATAAAATACATATATTCTTACTTATATACCTATTATATATATATATATATATAATATATATATATATATATAAATATATATATATATATATATATAAATATATATATATATATATATATATTATATATATATATATATATATATATATACATACATATAATACTTATTTATATTATAAGTGATAATAATTTATATATATATATATATATATATATATATACAGTATTAAATATACAATATATACATATATATATATTTAAAGGCATAAGTATTTTATATATATAATAACATAAGTTATATATATGTAGTATATGCATAATATGAAAATATTACTTATAAATATTAAGGACATATGTATATATATACATGATACATAATATATATATATATATATTATATATGTAAATATATAAAGTATAATTATATATATATATATATATATATATATATATATAATATATATATATATATATATATATATATATATATATATATATATATATATATATATATATATATATATATATATATGTATATGTATATAAATATTACAGAAGGTATATATATATATAATATAATACATAATATATGTGTAGGTACATAGTTATATAGTATTAGTATATATTATATTATATATAATTATATACTAGGTATATATATATACGTGATATAGATATACATATATAAGTAATATATATGTTGTATAATAAAATAAAACATATATATAATAATTATTATAATAATACATATGCTATATATGTACATAATATATACTAATATATATTTAGTAATACATATACATATATATGTAATAGTAATAATATATGCATATAATATATATATATATATATATATATATATATATATATATATATATATATATATATATATATATATATATATATATATATATATATTAATTATATATATATAACAGGATATAAATATATATATATAATATCATATATGTATATATTTAATAGTATATATAATATAGTATATATATTTAATAGTATAAATATATATATATATATATATATATATATATATATATATATATATATATATATATATATATATATATATATATATATATACATAGTATATATATATATAAATACTTATATATGTATACATATAGTAGTATATAGTATATACTGTATCTATTCTATTATATAATGTCAAAAGTAGGCTTCACCGTGAAAGTTTTTTTTCCAAAAATACCCTTCAATATATTTACTAATTAAAAGAATACCTACAATAAATTCCAATGATAACCATTTAAGAGATTCATTAATGTATTACGGAAATTGAAGGGTTCATACTACTTGCTAAATCTTCTAAGATGTTCCCACGGAATTTGAAGGGTTGAATTCTTAACCTATATAATTAAAAACAACAAAGTTAAATCAACTCATCAACATCATCCACTCCAAGATACGTGCAAAGCACGTGCATATATACTAGTAATATATAAATAGATAATATATATACATATATATATATATATAAATAATACATATATATATATATATATATATATATATATATATATATATATATATATATATATATATATAATAATACAAAAATACATATATATATATATATATATTTAAATATATAATAATAGTATATACATACTGTATATATACTGTAATAAATAAATAATAATAATATATAATAAATAATATATATATAATTATATATTTATAATATAAATATATATATATATATATATATATATATATACATAAATATATAGATATATACATATATATACATATATATACGTATATACGTATATATAGGGTGGGGTGGTATACTTGTCAGACAGGGGGGACCCACGGGCTTGTCGTCGGCGGGAGGAGGGCGGCGGTGCGGCTGGTGGCTGGCCGGAACGGCGGGCCACAACAGCAGTGGCTGTTAGCAGCAATAGCAGCAGCAGCTGCAGCGGCGTAGGCGGTGGCGGAGGCGGCGATGCAGAGTGGAAGAGTTCGGTGGTGGTGGCGGTGGTCAGTGGTGGCCGGGGGAGGAGGTTGAGGCGGTCGGGGGTGGCTGGGTTGCAGTGGTCGGGGTGGGTCGGCGGGGTGTTGCGGGGGAGCTGGCGTGGCTGTGGGGGTCGTGGGGCGGCGGGGGGGTGGGTTGGTCCGGCGGAGGAGGCCGAGGTAAAGCGGTTGGGGGTGGTGGCGGTGGTCTAAGGCGGCGGGTGGTGGTGGTTGGAGGCGGTCGGGATGGAGGAGGTGCTGTTGGTGTTGGTGGGGAGTTGGGTCTGTGGGGGTTGCCGGCGGCGGCTGCGGCGGCCAGGGATGGTGGACGTTGGCCGGGGAGTGGCTGGGGGAGGGCCGAGGCGGTCGGCGGAGGTTCGGTAGTGGAGGTGGCCGGAGATGGGAGGTGTGGGTGTTCGGGTGGTGGGGATGGGTAGTTTATATAAGGTTTAGGGTTTAGGGTATTTTATGTAAATAGGTTATTTTATTAGGGGTATTTTGGTATTTATGCAATAAATATCTTTAGATATTTATTCAGATATTTTTGGGGTGGGGCCCACTTCCAATGGACGGTGTAGGTTCACCCTCCAATAGGAGGTTGACACCTCACACTGGAAATTTGCAGAATAAACCCTGTAATTTTATAAATTGCACAGAGGTCCTATTAATTGGGAAATTACACAATTACGCAATTGTCTGAGAAAAATACCCTATTCCTGAAAATACTAAAATGTACAGAACTGAGGGGAATTTCTGTGTGAGGGCCCTGATGGGGTGGGGGTGAGCCTGGGCAGGGGCTGGGCCTGGTTTTAGGTGATGCGGGTCACCGTATTAATTAATTAATAATTAATACGCACGGTATTTTCTAAATTTTTAAAGGTGTGTAGGGCCAGAATTTTAGTACGGTGTAAATATACTAAATGTAGTATACTCAGTGTAGAATATTAACGTATTTTTGTTTGGGCAAAACAGGTGCCTGTTGGGCCTCTAATTTCAATTGGAACAGGGACAAGGGTACAGGTCTGGAAATTAATTAAAAATAAATACGGACGTTTGTAACGATATTTGTGCGACTAAAACGAGACACAAAACAGAGTATCTGGGAGTTGCACAAAGTTCTAAAAAATAGACTAGCATGTCTAGGAGAGATATGTGAACTTTGTTTGGGGATAACAGTTAGTGTAATGCTCTAAATAATTAGATAATGGACATGTACACAAATCAATAGGATATGTAAGAAAAATAAATTAAAATATTGCAATAAATCCTAAATTGCTAAAAATAATCCTAAAATGCTGAAATTTGGTCGAGGAAGTTTACACAGACTTGCTATATTTTTCCTATCTCTGGACTGATATAACGACGGTGTACTAGACTGTACCGACGGTATACCTATCGTGCTCTTTCTTTAGGAATTCTTATTTTTTTCGTAATTTTATTTTGATTCTTCTGAATTTTTCTTGGACACGCGATGACTTGACTTTACTAGACATGAACTTACATGGCTTCAAATGATTTGACTTAGTTTTACTCGATTTCATCCGGCTTTGACCGGCTACACGTGATGACATGATTGATTGGTCTTGACTTGGCATGACTTTACATGGCTTCATCGGACATGGCTTGACTTGGTTTCACTTGGCTTTATTTGGATGGACTTGGCTTTACATGGTTGTACATGGCTTTACCTGGCTTCACATGGCTTTACCTAGCTTCACTTGGTTTCACATGGCTTGGTTGTTGTTGTGGCTTACATGAGTCCGTTTGTGCAATGTATATTAAAATTTGTTTATATTACTATAAGAACTTGTTTTGTTGCATCATGTCTAGGATGGATTCTATGGAATGTCATACCCGGATTCATACAAGAAACTGCTAGGGGTTATTAACTAGAGATTCACTTAGTACATGGCTATAAATTTTCCTAGATTGCATGCAGTCCCTGTTATTCATATGGTTATCTTATGGAGTATCCAGTGGTTTATCTTGTAGAGTATCTTGAGGAGTATTCGATGCTGGTTTGTGCGTATGGATATCCTGGACAGACTATAGGGGCATGCGATCAGAAGAAAATCTAGTATTGCGTTGTATTATAATTGTTAGTAATTAGGATTGTGATAACCTTAGTTAGTTAAAGTATCAAGCCATACTTATATGATTTGCCGTAATTTATAGATGATGGTTAGTCTAGTGTTTACATGATCATACCTTTATTTTCTGCACTTGTTATTCTATTTTGTTTATCAGTTCAGGACATGTCTTATTGTAGGTTTACAATATTTCTTTTATTATCCTGAGATCATTTACATTCAGTCTTTACTTTCAGTATTTGTATTGCTTGTGTTGTTAGTTTAAGTTCCTAGATTGGCTTTCTTTGTGGTACTTGCTATTTGGGCTCTGACCCCACTGGTTTTGCATGACCAGATCTAGTATCGGCATCGAAGGATCTTCTGTACTTTCCTGAGGATGGTGACCACCAGGAGCATCAGACCACTTAAGTGAATTTTCTTACTTCCCCACTCTAATATATATTCTACTTTTGTTGGCGTTTAGCCACAGATCACGTGTTTAGCTCATGTTTTGGTTTGATCAGTTAGCCTACGGGCAATATCATGATTGACATATCCTAGGGTTGATCATGTATGATTTAGATTCTGGCTAGGTTATTCATTTTTTGTTCACTAACTTTATGATTGTCTATATATTATAGTTTGGGATGCTTTACTATTATATTTCAGCTGATCTTATATCTTATTATTATTCCTGTTGTTCTTGTGATTGAGATACTAGGGTTTGTTGGACCTAGGCTTGACTGTCGGTTTGTTGTAGTGACCCCGCATATCTTACAGCTTCACCATATATGCGGAGTACTGGTGTGCTCTAAGTATACTTAGATGGCAGTCTCGTTCTCCAGTATTCTAGTTCTGGGGCGTGACATGGTTTTAATGGTGGCCCATCCAGGTCTAGTTTTTACAGATATGTGGAGATTATTGCTGTTGCTAGATGTCTCAATCCTAAACAGTTTTCTTTGATCCCTAGTCATTTTTCTCTATCCCATATTCTTGATCTGATATCTGCTTATTCGTTGATCTATCATGTTCTTCGATTGACACTTGTGTTCTTAACTTTCAGGGGCATTGTTCCTGTTACGATCATCCAGATGGATCGAGTGCAGCTCGAGGAGGGTCAGCATTCGGGAACCCAGCATATTCCTGGAGATCAGACTCAACATTCAGGGACAGAGTCTAAAATAGATCCCGAGGTAGATCGACCGACAGTACCGGACCAACAGGCAGCACCTGCGCACCCAGTTCAGCCCGAGCAGCCAGATGATGTTGTCTGAGCATTGATAGATGTCCTTCATTGTTTCATAACTACCCAGCAGCACCAGTGTGACGTACTCACTCAGTCGGTCCAGACAGCGTTAGAGTGAGGTGGTTCTCAGATTCAAAATTCTGTGACCAGCTTCAGCATCTCAGTCCTCTGTACTTCTGTGGCACAGAGGACACGATTTTTGATGCTTGGCTGCATGACAAGGCCATCTTGGAGGCATCAAGGACTCCGGCTAGAGGGCGTGTAGCAGTAGTAAGGCTACAATTGTTGGACTTGGCTTGTGATTGGTGGGCAGCGCAGGAGGGTTTTCTCACAGCACCGATTCCATGGGAAGTTTTTTGTCTATGCGAGGTATTTTGATGCGGTGGCGCGTTACGAGCTTCAGTAGAGGTTTAACAACCTCAGAAAAGAGGGCATTATCGTCGACGGTTATGCGGTGGAGTTTGTGAGGGTTAGCCGGTTTGCTCCCACTTTGGTAGCGACCGAGTTGGAGAGGGCGAGGAGGTTCCAGCAGGGAGTCCATTTAGAGATTATCGTGGTGATTGAGAAGCATAAGTTTTAGACCTTTGACGCGGTGATATGTGCAACCATGAGGTATGAGTACACATCCCAAAGGATTGTATATCGAGTTGGGAGCCAGAAGAGGCCCAATATTTCTGGAGGATTAGCATCACAGTCATCAGCACCAGCTCCAGCAGTTCGAGCCCTGACGATTGGATCCTCGAGGAGGACAACATCATCTCAACAGTCTTTCCAGACGCTCCCTCAGCAGAGGCAGTTATCTTCTTCTTCTTTCCGTAGTTGTTTCCATTACGGAAAACCTGGACATATAGTATCAGAGTCCCGTAGGGTACATGGATTGTGCTTGGTGTGTGGGACATCAGACCATATAGACGGAGCATGTCCTAGGAGGAACCAGACTGGATCATCATCAGCCCAATCAGCAGTTCGACCACCAGTGTAGCAGTCGCAGATTTAGAGGCCTTTGCCTCCACATGCTCAATCATTCCAGCAGAGGCCACAACAATATGTGCAGGCCCAGACACAGGCGAGACGTAGAGATCAGCAACAGAGGGGACCAACACCCAGCGGGCAGGGTCGAGCCTTCTTGCTATCGATGGAGGAGGCTTTGGCAGCATGAAAGGTGGTAGCAGGTACCATTCTCGTCCATTTTTATAGCTTCAGCTTTATTTGATTCTGGTGCATCATATTCATTTATGTCTGCACGCTTTATAACACGAGTTGGATTAGAGTTCGAGCTCTTACCTGTAAGGTTGAATATACTTACTGATAACGGTCTTATGGGAGTAGATAGAGTATATCCCTAGTGTAAAGTTATAGTGTGCGGGATAGAGTTTCTCGTGAGGCTGATAGAGTTTTATATGGACGATTATGATATCATCATTGAGATGGATTGGTTGAGTGCGAGACATGCGATGATAGATTACCATAGTGGCAAGGTTATCTTTCGTGTACCTGGTGGGGAGGATTTCTCATTTTTGAAAGGTGCAGTAGAGTCACCAGAGGTTATATTGATGATGGCAAAGACTGAGAAGACGTAGTTTTCCAGAGTAGTTTATGAGTTTTCTGACATATTTTCTAATGAGCTACCAGGTGTACCACCAGTTAGAGATGTAGAGTTCTACATTGGTTTAATCCAGAGAGCAGAGCCAGTTTCAGAGAGAGTTTATAGGATGTCATCATCTGAGTTGGAGATCTTGTACCGGATGATTGAGGATTTGAGAGCTAAGGAATTCATTAGACCTAGTGCATTTTCTTGGGGAGCCTCATTACTTCTTGTTAAAAAGAATGATGATTCATCGCATTTAGTTATTGATATAGAACACTAAATGCGACAACCATTAAGAAAAAGTCTTCCTTGCCCAGGATAGATGACTTGTTTGATCAGCTCAGTGGGACAGTTATATTTTCTAAGATCGATTTGTGGTCTAGGTATCATCAGATCAGAGTCAGAGAACAGGACATATCCAAGATGGCATTCAGATCTAGATAAGGTCATTGGGAGTTCCTAGTTATGCCACTTTGAGCGACCAATGCACCAGCTATATTCATGTCTCTCATGAATAGCATATTCATTCCTTACCTAGACCAGTTTGTGATAATGTTTACTAATGATATCTTGGTCTATAGTCGGAGTGAGGAAGAGCATGAGCAGCACCTTCGCGTATTTCTTCATATTCTTCGAGAGCATCAGCTGTATGCGAAGTTCAGCAAGTATGGGTTATGGATTGATCGTATCTCATTCTTGGGACATTATTTCTGGAGGAGGGGTCGAGGTAGATCCTGAGAAGGTGGAGGCTATTGAGAGTTGGTCAGTACCCCGTACAGCTTCAGATGTGGCAGTTTTCTGGGTCTAGCAGGCTACTACAGACGATTTATGGCAGACTTTGCTAGGATCTTCGTACCCTTGACAAGGCTGACGTGTAAGGATGTGCGCTTTGAGTGGTCAGATACTTATTAGAGTTCTTTTGAGAAGCTCAAGCGGAGTTTGATTTTGGATCATATTCTGATACTTCCAGTAGGACCAAGTGGGTTCTCAGTGTATTATGATGCTTCAGGAGTGGGACTAGGGTGTATCCTTATGCAGCATGGCAGAGTGATAGCTTATGCATCTCGGCAGCTTCGAGACCATGAAAAGAGTTATCCGATCCATGATCTTGAGTTGGCAATAATAGTGTTTGCACTTAAGCTCTGGAGGCATTATCTATATGGTGTTCGAGTGGAGATCTTTACAGACCATGAGAGCTTGAGGTATGTGTTCACACAGAAGAAACTCAACATGCGGCAGAGAAGGTGGCTCGAGTTATTATCAGACTATGATCTTAACCTTCAGTATCATCCAGGAAAGGCCAATATCGTAGCAGACGCTTTAAGAAGGAGAGGAGAATATTACTTCTTGACGGAGAAGTGCCACATTTTGGAGGATCTGCTGGAGATGGGTATCGAGGTAGTATTACCTGGTGATATCAGTTTTATGGCGAGTTTGCAGGTTCAGTCTTCTATAGTTGAGAGGATCAGAGTAGAGCAGACTAGTGATGTCAGGCTTCAGCAGCTCAGAGCAGAGTGTGAGTCATGACGCAAACCAAAGTTGAGCATTTATGAGGATGAGACTCTCAGGTTTGGGAGTCGACTTTGTGTGGAAAGGTATGAAGAGGCCCACAGTTCTCAGTACTCAGTGCATCCAGGAGGGATGAAGATGTATCAGGATATTCGCCAGGACTTCTAGTGGAAAGGTATGAAGAGGGGGATATCTCAATTTGTTTCTCGGTGTTTAGTCTTTCAGTAAGTTAAGGGTGAACATCAGAGACCAGCCGGACTACTTCAGCCTTTGCCAATTTCGGAGTAGAAGTGGGACCTTATTACTAAAGACTTTGTGACCGGTCTTCCTAGATCCCCATCTGACAGAGATTCTATATGGGTTATAATGGATTGACTCACGAAGGTTACTCACTTTCTTTCTTTCAGAGTGGGCCAGTCCACAGAACATCTAGCTGAGATGTACATAAGACATATAGTAAAATTTTATGGCGTGTCAGTTAGCATAGTCTCAGATAGAGATTCGTGTACACATCTTATTTCTGGCAGAGCCTATAGCAGAGTCTGGGTACTAGGTTGAAGTTCATTTCATCCTACCATACATAGACAGACGGATAGTCAGAGCATACTATTCAGACTTTGGAGCTTCAAACTTGAAAACTTGACTTCGGTGATCTTGGGAGGATCACTTGAATTTAGTAGAGTTCTCCTATAACAACAGCTTACAGGCGAGCATTCAGATAGCACCCTTCGAGGCTTTATATGGTAGGAGATGCATATCACCGTTAGCTTGGGATGACATTGGCGAGAGGCAGATGCTTGGTCCAGAGATGATTGCTCATTCGGTTGGAGTGATCAGGCAGATCAGAGAGCATCTCAGAGTGGATCAGGATTGCTAGCATCATTGGGCATAACAGCACCGTTGTCATCTTAAGTTCTCAGTCGACGACCATGTATTTCTGACGACTTCGCCTACCCATGGAATTATCAAATTTGGAGTACGGGGAAAGCTTAGTCCCAGATATATAGACCCGTTCAATATTCTCGAGCGAGTTGGAGACGTGTCTTATCGTCAAGCTCTTCCACCATCGCCTTATCAGGTACATGACGTCTTTCACGTATCTCAGTTGCGTCGGTATATTCTACTCGAGCCATATCCTGGATCATTTAGAGTTGGTCGTTGGTACCAATCTATCATATAAGGAGAGGCCCGTGTCTATTTTGGACCAGAGGGAGAAGGTTCTCAATAACCAGACTATCGAATTAGTTCGAGTTGCTTGGGGGCATCACTCACTGGGCGAGTTGACGCGGGAGCGCGATGACGATATGCGCACTCGTTATCCATTTCTCTTCGACTCAGAAGGTATACTTATTCGTATACCCGTGTCCTATCATAGCTTGTGCAGGTGATTGATTGTTAGCTTATCTGTTATGTCTGTTATTGTTTCTTTTTTAATTTTTTGTTGTTTTTCAGGAAATTTCATGCTAACATGAGTTTTTTGCTTATTTTAGTTCCGTGCTTGCTTCCTTGGGTTTTCCTGTTAGTGATTTTGGATCCTTATAGAAATTTTGAGGACAAAATTTTTCTAAGAAGGGGAGAGTTGTGAGACCCATCTCACAGTATTCGTATTTTATGCGGATACATATTTTTGTGCTATTTATTGCATTTTATTGGTTCTTGAGAAAGCTCAAAAATTCTTAAAATTAAAACTTTAATACCTGACCAGTATACCGACGGTATACTACAATATACCGACGGTATACTACAGTATACCGATGGTATACTTTCCGACAGATATTTGTTTTACTTTTTGAGATATTTTCGAGAATTTTTCTATAAATAGCCCTTGATTTTCTTTTCTTTTTTATTTCTCTTTCTCTCTCTTCTCTTCACCCTTTTTCTCTTAAGCTTGGAGTGTGGTCTTAAGACCTGGAGTATGGTTTCTGAACCCCTTCGTGGTGGTAGACTAGAAGGTTTAGGCTGGGAGCTCGCTTTAGGCAAGTACACCTTACCGATTTCATGAACTTTTTTTTACTTCTGTCATTTTACTTTCCTGGAGCTTTGGTTGTTACTTTTAGTTAGACATGATTTACTATTATTGTTCATATTATGATTTCTAGCCTAGTGGCCATTTCGATTTTAATTTCTGGTAGAATCTTGTTTTGTCCATTTTTTGTAACTCGGTAACGGATGCGGTACCGGAGTTGTGACCGTGAGATTTAGTCCATATTGTCATATAAGACTTACCCTAGAATTGACTTCTTATTAGATTTGGTTCTGGTAAATTTTGGGGTTTGATTTGGGTTCCAGAAATCAGACTTGACTTTAACTATGTTTATCCTTGGAAACCGGCACACCGACAGTATACTACAGTATACCGACGGTATACCGATTTCGACCGACTTAGATTTTTAGATATTTTTTGTGAACCTTATCGGCATACCGATGGTGTACTACAGTATACCGACGGTATACCAATCATTGCCAACATTGTTAACCTACTTCTGGATATTTGTCTTGGCCGACATACCGACGATATACTACAATATACCGAAGGTATATTTATTTGTAAAACTTTGTTTTTCAGAACCTTTTTTGCCTACTTGGAAGGACATACCGATGGTATACTATAGTATACCGATAGTATAGCAATTTATTAGAATCCAGACTTGCTGTGTTTATTTTATCTCTGGACCGATATACCGACGGTGTACTGGACTGTACCGACGGGATACCGATCGTGCTCTTTCTTTAGGAATTTTTGATTTTTTGTAATTTTATTTTGATTCTTCTGACTTTTGCTTGGACACGGATGACTTGACTTGACTAGACATGAACTTACATGGCTTCAGATGACTTGACTTGGCTTTACTCAGTTTTACCCGACTTTGCCCGGCTACACGTGATGACATGATTGACTGGTCTTGACTTGGCATGACTTTACATGGCTTCGTCGGACATGGCTTGACTTGGTTTCACTTGGATTCATCTGGATGGACTTGGCTTTACATGGTTGTACATGGCTTTACCTGGCTTCACATTGCTTTTATACGGCTTCACATGACTTTATATGGCTTTGCTTGGTTTCACATGGCTTGGTTGTTGTTGTGGCTTACATGAGTCCGTCTGTGCAATGTATATTAAAACTTGTTTATATTACTATTAGAACTTGTTTTGTTGCATCATGTCTAGGATGGATTCTGTGGAATGCCATACCCAAATTCATACAAGAAATTGCTAGCGGTTATTAACTAGTGATTCACTTGGCTAGGGATTTTCCTAGATTGCATGTAGTCCCGGTTATTCATATGGTTATCTTGTGGAGTATCTAGTGGTTTATCTTGTGGTGTATCTTGAGGAGTATCTGGTGCTGGTTTGTGCATATGGATATCCCGGACAGACTATAGGGGCATGCGATCAGAAGAAACTCTAGTATTGCGTTGTATTATAATTGTTAGTAATTAGGATTGTGATAACCTTAGTTAGTTAAAGTATCAAGCCGTACTTATATGATTTACTGTAATTTATGGATGATGGTTAGTCTAGTGTTTACATGATCATACCTTTATTTTCTGCACTTGTTATTCTATTTTGCTTATTAGTTCAGGACATGTCTCATTGCAGGTTTACAATATTTTGTTTATTATCCTGAGATTATTTGCATTCAGTCTTTACTTTCAGTATTTGTATTGCTTGTGTTGTTAGTTTAAGTTCCTAGATTGGCTTCCTTTGTGGTACTTGCTATTTGGGCTCTAATCCTACTGGTTTTGCATGGCCAGATCTAGTATCAGCATCAGAGGATCTTCTGTACTTTCCTAAGGATGGTGACCACCAGGAGCATCAGACCACTTGAGTGATCATCTGTATATTATAGTTTGTGACGCTTTACTATTATATTTTAGCTGATCTCACATCTTGTTATTATTCCTGTTATTCTTGTGATTGAGACACTAGGGTTTATTGGACCTAGACTTGACTGTTGGTTTATAGTAGTGACCCCTCATGTCTTACAGCTTTACCGTATATGCGGAGTATCGGTGTGCTCTATGTATACATAGCTGGTTTGTCAGTCCCGTTCTCCAGTATTCTAGTTTTAGGATATATATATATATATATATATATATATATATATATATATATATATATATATATATATATAATGAGTGCTAATCCATGTTTTGTATGGACACCCATGATACATTTATATATTATGAATATTAATCCTTATTTTGTAGGAAATAATGGAGGACTTGGGTAAGATTCATGACATATTTATGCTTTATATATCTGATTATGAAATTGTTAATCGGCCCTAGTGTGAGGCTTTCCTCACTGTATCAGTATTTGTATACGGGTATGTAAGTATATGTCGTATATTGCATTTTTTTGTTTCGGTGATTTTAGTATCGTGATTAAGGACAATAGATTTTCGCAAGTCCTTAACTATTGATATCATGCCATGATGGTATTATTGGAATTGGCTAATGATGTTTTTACTAGTTTTGGAGATTTTTTGGTTTCATGTGTATCGATGATTGTTCGAATAGTATCATACGATACTCTTGTTTTCAAAAAAAATACTTAATGACTTATGTAATTTAATGCTTTTTGTATTTATTGAGAGTCATATTTGCTCACAGACTTCATGAGACTTGTAGGATACCTTTTTACATTGTCATGGACCCATACATATAACGGAGAACCATTAATTTTCCAAAATTAAAATTTGCTAGTCAGACTGGTACATCGATCATGGTATACCGTCGGTATATTATCAGATTGTGGGTGACTCAATCAATGGAGATATCAAGCCATACTATTGTCCAATAGATGCTTGATTTTCTTTGAAAGGATAAGATTGGTTGATAGGGCATGGATCAATGACTTAACCTGATCCTAGGGCCAAGGATCCTGCTCCCTCTCTATATAAACCCTAGTTTTATCTATTCTCTTTCTTTTCCCTCTTTATTCTCTCTCTCTCTCTCTTTCTTTATTTCCTTCTCTATTTTCTGGCACGATCCGCACCCAAAAAATTGGGCATGAGTCGTGCTTACGTCCAGCCTACGCCGCAGCATCGGCGGTAGAACGCTGTCTAGGTCTACTATCTAGCTAACAATCTCACACAATCAATATAGGTACCTGTCAAGATCTCAACTCCAAACGGATGAGCAATATTATAAAGATAACACAACTACTTAATCACGAATCTAAGCATGATAAGATAACACAAAAATCTAACAACTACAAAGTCTAAACAATAACTACTACTAAGAACAGCAACAATAATAATAATAATACAACAATATCCAGAATCAAATATAATACAAGTCTCAAACCAAAAGCCAGGGACAAATCCGGTACCAAAAGCTAATAAAGACAACTGAGGTCCTAGCGATCCCGGCTACCAACCCGGAAATCACTCCTGAACTAGGGGGTCCCTGTCTGCACCATCGACAGGCTGAGGTCCATAAAATGTCGGACACCAATCCTCCAGATCCTCTGAAAAATATATTCAGTCAAGATTGGAGCAAGTATACCTCTAACAACAGTTCCAGTTAAATAATAAAAACTATAAATTAGTTGTAGCAAGTACCACAAGGAGAAGGAAATAAAGTATGAACAAGAAAATATACATATATATATATATCAACTGGGCACAAAGGTAAAGATGCATAAAAATCAGAAGCAAGATAGTAATGACTGCAAGATACAAGAAATCTAAACTAAGAGCAAGTATGTGCACAAGAACGTAAAGTGAGTCCAGCAAGAGTAAATATAATAAGTCCAGTCCAGAAAGTATAAGTGAGTCCAGTCAAGAAATACAAGAGAGTCCAGACTAGAAAGAATGAACTAGTGTCTCTGAAATACCTGTTTCGACATGTAAACAGCTAGGGGTAAGTACGGCTCACCGAACATTGGGTGTGCGACTGCTATCATCCCAGATTAGACAAGAGGGGGTGATTCCAGTTGGAAATGTTTACATGTCTACTCGAGTATTTCCCCGCCCCGACTAGTACAAGTGAATCCAAGATCCGACACGTAAATCAAGTATGAGTCCAGCTAGAAATATGAGTAATGCATGTAGTGAGTCATAATGTGATGCCAGTAGGTGATTCCAGAAATAAAGGCCAGAAATATAAAATATACGTGTCAAATCCAGACATACTAGTCCGTGTCGTGCCATAAAAATCAGATAATACTATACTAGAAGCTGAATCATAATAATCATCAGATAATAAAAACTATCAGAGAATGTAGTTGCCTGACGTCCTAAGCAACTGGCAATCTGAACTGGCGTCGTAAAGACCTATTGCGAAAAACAAAGTTAAACATGATTCTAAAGAGTTAAACAAATACAAAATAGCTA